>CM076398.1:17207464-17807464 GCA_038363315.1 Mugilogobius chulae | reverse complement strand
TGCACCTACAGTAAAAGCTTTCTGTCATCATCAAGTGAGAATGAATAAGGCACGAAATAGTAAAGTCATTTTAAGCATCTGAATTGTATTGTTAATAAAATTATTATTATCTATAGATAAATTATAATTAAGTTGATAGTTTTTAGATTAAATACATTTCAAACATGGTAATATGCATTTTTATATTGTACAAGTAGCTTTACATTTAATTATTCTTGGTGGCAATAAGTAACTATTGAAGCTGCTCTGAGAGCAGACTGATAAAAGTTTACACGAGAGCCACCATGTTCCACTGTGGTACATGGTTTTCCCTGTACTTTTCATCTATAAATGGCCTTTCACACAATATACAATTTTTATTTTGAACATTTTTAGATTTGTTTACTTGTGCCAACTATTGTAAAATAAAAATGCTCGCAGCTCGACTCATTAAAATGTCACAGACCGGTCTTGTAGGATTCTGGTTAATTATCACTTGTTTTTGCAGAGCCTTGCTCTGACGCAGCCGCACATAGCGAGTGTCAGGCTCAGACACATCAGCAGCACATGCAGAGTCAGTATCCAGGCAACACCACTGGTCATCTCCTGAAGAAACCAGACCTGTCTCTAATCAGCCGCACATCACATTCAACACGTGTCGGAGGCCGGCTGCTCTCATAATTACCCACAAGTCAGCTGGACTCCACTCACGCTTCCTGTTTTAGAGAAGCCACTGCATACCGCTGGTGTGAAAGATAAAGAATACCATAGTTTGATTCATGTTGATGCTGAGCTACTTGTGCATCACTTTTATATACTTTCACCAGCCAAATGTGTTCCAATATCTGTACATTACATATTCTTAATCGCAATAATCAAAACAAATGTAGTTAAATGTCTCAATTCCTGATACAAATTAAATTGTATGTTCAAAACAAGATTTACAGTAGTAGTAGTAGTAGTAGTAGTAGTAGTAGTAGTAGTAGTTAGTAGTTTTATTCAGACACACACAAATAATGAATAAGACATTGTCACATACAGAGTTTGTACATTGTGACTGAAAGGCATAGGCTGAAGCAAAGCTGTTTATGCCTGCCTACATTTACAATATTATCTAAAACCCTTTTATAATACCCCATCTCTAATTGCATTTGAAAGTCTGCAGTTCATCTTGCCGGCGTTGCAGCAGTGATAACAGAACTTCTTTTAGGCCTTAATCATTATGTACTAATGCTTACCTACTAATGTATATTACGTTGTTATAAGAAAATGCAGCATTTTTAATATTTACAGCATACTGCCCTGTGGTTACATCCAGTCAAATGGCATTGGACCATAAATTCTAATGATGCAGCAACTAATGAGTGTTCATCAGTCTCAGGTTTATGGCGTCATGTAACAGCTGCCATGCTTTAATCTCCACAGTCACTAACAATTATGTCAAGTTAGCACAGGTTTTGACTCTCATTATCTAAATGAAAATTGAAAACGTCTGAAGAATCTAATATACTTGAGTCTCTTATATTGTCAGTCTATTTTGGCGAGTCAAATACAACGCATTGCTGCAGGACAAATAACAGGACTGTACATGCCTGTGCGTAACATGTGGAATTTATCATTGAAGTGGTGAAAAGTCTTGAAGAGGCATGCGTGAGAGACAAGTTTTAGTTAGAATCAAGACTAAAGATACATTCTTATAGGAAAATAAACATAAACCGGCTGTATATGATGTGTTCTTGCGGCAAAGCATGTTTTTCAATGCTTCTAGGGGTTGTGGTTGGTTTTATAGTTATAAACAAAGATAACTTTTGCCTTATATCATTGCTCTCGCTGAGTTGTACCCTTTGAAATTGTTGTATCATAAAAACTTTTTTTTTTTTTTTTTTTATAAAACTTTTTTAAAGGTGCACTTAGGTGCACTGGGGGTGCAGGGCTGCAGAGTGGTTAAAGCTCAGGCTTCTTAGTAGGAGATCATGGGTTTGACTCCCAGGTCAGACCATATCAACATCTCACAATCTCTGGGTGGAGTTTGCGTGTTCTCGCCGTGTCACGGTGGGTTTTCTCCGACTCCCCCCACCTCCAAAAACATGCAGGTTGAGTTAATTGGGCATCACTGTTAAAAAAGTACCTCCAATGAATGAATGAATGTAATGAACAGAATGAGTGAACGGTTGTTTGTCTAACCCTGCGATGAGTTTCCACTGTTCAGGGTGTTCCCCTGCCTAAGTCACAGTAGAAAATAAAATAAATAAAGGTTCACTGTGTAACTTTCTGGGAGTGAAAAGTAACTATACAATTCTGAAAAATAGAAAGTTAAAGCAATTCTTTAGGACATCATGGATGAGGATAAATAGATTTTATTCAATAATGTGAAAAAATACAGCTAAAGGAACGTTTTTTTGGCAAGAGGAGGCCTTCTCTCGGTGAAAAAAAGAGTCAAATTTGTGGTCATGCAGGCTTGCTTGAGTAAAAACATGGATTTAAAATAATTGTTTTATCTCAAAAATAAACGAGAAAAAAGCATGCTTTTGTTCAAGTTTATTTTTGGTCAAAAATGTACACACCTTTAGGATGTATCATTAAGATTGTATGTACAACAACTGCATAAGAAAACGGGCAAAGATACTGTGTGAAATATCAGTGTGACTGCTACATTTTTTCATCTTTTGAGTGACTTCTCAAGTTTTTTTTTTTTTCACCCTTTTCTAAATGTACATTATTACTGAATGAACTTACACAATGTTATGATCTTTTTTGTGTATTTAGATATACAGTACATGATCATATGTATGGGTAATATTGTACTAATCCTCTCTCCATTTTTAGTCAACCAATGAATGCAAATGGCACGTCTAAGAGATAAGATAAGATAAGATAGGCTTTATTTGTCCCTCAATGGGGGAAATTCTAATAGTACAACGCAGTTCAAGAGCAGCAGGAAATAGAAATATGCAATCAAACAAGATAATCATTTTAAAATAGACTTAGCAAAATATATGTATATATAAAGCTATAATAGACTAAAAAACTCTTATGTACAATAAGTTACTGTTATGGCTGAGCACAGTGCAGTAAATCATAATAAATAGATAAAGTGGTATTAGTATACAATGTTTTAGTTGGTGTAGTATATTGTATAGTAGTTTTATGTACAATATTTGACTATTATCATGAACAGCTGCAGCATATCTGCAGAATAAACAACCAGTGAAAAAGTAAAAGGTACAATTGTCCATAACTATGCTGATGTGAGAAAGAATAAATATACAGCAGTGGATAAATATCTAGCTGTGAAAACCACGGCATCTGTCATTTATTTGTTTATTTCCTCTATCTTATATAAATAATATAATGTGTTTAAATCATTAATTATGTGCTTTCAATTGAAATAAGAGTAAATATTTAATGGATTTTTATTTGCACCTATAGAGTCAAACCAAATTAATTGCAGCTAATGAACATCAATAATTAAGGCACGGATGCTTTCAGGTTGAAATTTCTCTGGAAAAAAGAGAAAAGACACAAATAGTGATATTAACTGGCGTCCTTAAGTTCAGCTTGTAGTTTCTATATTGCATCTTGGCACCTACGATCCTAAAAAACTGTAGTTACTAGTTATTGATCACTGAGAGTAAAGTAAACCGTAAGTTGCTTCAGAAATATGTTAATCATAACAGACAAATCTTTAGTTGTTTTCAGATGACTATTTATCTCATCATTGCGTATGTAAGAAAACCAAAATCAAGATAAATGATTGGATTTGTCAGAACTTAATGACTCCAGTTATTCAGAAAAGTGATTAATCTTTTATAGTCCAAAAGTAGAAATAACATTTTAGCTTAAAAAAAAGGTTTTTGAAGGTGTCTAGATAAAAATAATGTTTTCTTTTTCATTTTTTGCGATGTTTCCTTTTATAAATGATGCTGTATGGATTGTAAAAAATATTGTGTTTTAGAGTTTATATTGTACAAGTATGATTATCATTTTTTTTCTGTCAACTAGTCACAATTTGTCAATAGTCAAATGTTCCTATTAATAATTTCCCACATCCCGTGTTTCTGTAATGACCAGACCCATTACGTTTTGAATCACCACAAAATCTACGTTTAGTTAATACTAATTTTAGCTACCTTTCATCTGTATTAAACACTATGCAGAGGTGTGAATATATATCGATTTTAGATAATATTGTGAATGTTGTTTTAGAGATATGCAAAAATTGAATATCGAGTATATTGTTTACTAGAAAAAAAAACCCTTGAAAAAATAAAATCATCTACACTTTTGTAATTAGATTTGTGACATTTCAATAATTATCTAACATTTACTAATACAAACTTAAATGAGCCAATACACAAGATAGTGCATGAATTAAGTCATCATTATCCTTATACGGATTGTGGATTAACAATTTTGCTGCGGTAAAAGGACACTGAGTCAGACAAAAATGTGTTTAATTTAATTCATTGACTTTCTGACTTTTTCCTTATTTCAAGTTAGATATTTCTGGTCAAACTAGATATTTTATGCTTGTTTTAATGGAAAATCATATTTTAAAACGGTCAAATTAAAGAACATAATCAGTGATTGGAGACATTTATGATCATTTTGCCGTATTAAGATGGTTATTTTCTGTGTAAACCTGAACTAATAAGTAAAAATGACATGTCTGAACACTGTTTTGTTGGACTGACTTAATTCGTTTGAATATCGTTATCAAAATACGTAAAAAATATATATCGAGATAAACATTTTGTCAGTATCGCACAGCCCTACTATTGACCCGTTCAGAGCCTACGTCATTTTGGGGCGGAGCCGCACGGGTGCCCTCCGCAGAGTTTCCCCATAAGTTTCTATACAAACGAGTAAACTGTACTAACGATATTAAACAGTTAGAAAACTTAACAATGATTCAAACGAAGCTCTGACCATTCCTAATGTGTTCTTGGGTTTGCACCAGTGACACATTTTATAACTCGTGATTTTTCGGCTAACTAGCTTGCCGCTAAATCTATAGAAAAATGAGGATCACATCAAAACAAATACATCGCCTCAGAGTCATGTAAGTATATCCGTGGAGTCTTTATACAATAATCTTCTGTAGAAATCAGCACAAAATAAAGCCACCGGTGCAGTTTACTGTGAGTCTAATTCTCCACTGATAATTGATAATAATTAACACAACTTGCACAAAATCTTAAGCAATGTCACGTTAACTCACCTCCTGTGCTTTTTTGCAAATTACGTCGTCAAACTCATCAAGGATATGTATGATCAAGCTTTTCTCTTCTGCACATGAGTTTTTCCCATCAAATATAAGTAATATCAGGTGGCTGAATGTCGGGACACTTACTAACGTCATGCTAACATTCAGTAGCTAACTGTAGATGGACCTGGAGTCGTTTGCTGTTCGTTAAATTGAGTTTTAAAGAGAGTTTGCGATTTTTTAATGAAAATGCACCTGCGTAGATTGAAAGCTGAGACTGGGCACCACTCAGGGCTCCAGTTAGCGCGCGAGCCATCTTTGTTTACTAACAGTAATGGTCTATTGACCCTATTTTGTCCCGCCCACTTGGCTTGGAAGTGCACTTCCTGTTTAGCTCTGTTAAGGTAGCTAACGTGTTTGTTTGTCTGTCTGTCTTGTGGGGCAATTTTTTTAAATATAATGACAGTTAAAATTAACCCATCGACTGAAATCTACAGGCTAAATGCAGCTAAACAGGAAGTGCACATCCTAGAAAAGTAGGCGGGACAAAATAGGGTCAATAGGCCTATGCAATGTTATGTCATTTGAAACGTACTAACTGATGTATAATCCTTGTTCTTTCACAATTATTTGTAACTATATCACTGGCTGTTGTGTTTCAGGGGAGTCGCTTTCGTGGCCTGACCATGGGTTTTCCTCCTCTTCCTCAGCGCTCCTCAGCCCGCCGCTCCTTTGGCCGCTCCAAACGCCTCAGCATGGCCCGCTCCCTGGACGACCTCGAGGTACGACTTAAAACAAGACGCACACTATGCTCCGAGACGCACTGACTTACTGCAGTGCTCATGCTATTGTCACATTCAAGCCTCCCCTGCACCATCTCCTCTAAAAATAGTGGCTCATGAGTATCATACATGACACGTCAAGGCCTCCGCTAGCATCACCGTGGCAACGTGCAGAAAATCATAGCTTGTGTAGCAGAACTGTTTCTTTGCTTCTCGATAATGTACTTAGCTCCAAGTTATAAATGGACTTTTCACTCTATAATGATTTATTATTGGCACTCGTGAGTGAACAAGAACTGTTATGGAAAAATCAGACGGTGGTTTTATCTTTTCTATGGATTCCTTATATCTTTTGATTAATTCAACAATATATCTTTTGACTATAAACAACTTTGGTTAAGGCAGGGGCAGGGCGTTATGGCAAAAAATATATATTGCTCCCTGCAGGTTTTAATCATGACGTTCAGTAACTTTTAGAAAAAAAAATAGCTATTTCCATTTACTTGGTCTGAAAACCGAAAACCTCTTGCTTATAAGTACACTGTGCAACTTTTAGACGTATGTGCAGAGATGTCGTTACTTTATTTGAAAAGTTACGCAGAATTACATTAAGCATATCTTTTGCTCTGAGATAAGCATATGATTTAGTCAAGCCAAAATGCCTGCAGATTGAGGGGCTCGCTAACAGTAAAGATATGTTTTGTAATGTATTATTTTAGAAAAAAAAGAGAGATGGAAATAGATTAGGAATATTAATATGGTATTACTGTTGAACAACTGCAAAACGCACTTATTTTCCACCAGAAAAGTTGCATAGTGCACTTTTAAAGGATATGTGCATGCTTATTAACATGATTTTAAGCACATTTACTTTGGCATCCTTTTAGAATAAAAAATGGAATAAAGCACACAAGACAGTCATGTGTTTCCTACATGTGTTTACTCCACCTCCTGGATTACAATGGGGAAATAATCACATCAATCTTGTCTTATACAGTATATGGTAATGGTCAAAGTGAGTTTAGATGATCAATGGACAGTTCAGAAGATCTCAGAGATCTATTATGGTAACATCACAATTCTGGAAAATTCAGAACAGTGTCTTCTGAGTCTCAGAGTGGAAAGAAAATAGTCCAATTGTGTTTTTGATGTGGAAGCAATGTTAGAATATGATTAAAAACTCGAAACAAATGTGCTTAATATGTGTCTTTTAAAAGGTTTTACGGTGATCATGAACGAATCTCTAGCAGAATTTGATTAATTACACAACTTTAACTACATGGCATCTACTTTCCCCGTCTTAATTTGATGATATGAATCTAATAGCTAGAAGTGGCTAGACAAACCAGTTATTGCTATAAACCTAATGTGTTTTTAAGAATCAAACCCTTGAGACAAAACCTAATCAATTTGCTCCACTTACTGGTTTCTTTTACCAATATTTCTGCTGTCTGCGTTCATAGTTCATCCGTAAAAGAATGGCTGTTTTGCCGCAGGTGCAAACTCTGTACCTAATCACTTGAGAGACACGAGTTTCCCTTAACAATGGATCTATTTAGTTAAGTCTAACAACACTTATAAATAGTTTGGCTCCTGTGATAGCTGTAGTACTCTTAATAGGAACAAGACAAAGATTTAAATTATGGTTTAACAGAATGAAATGCTCAAGGTTTTTCAATTATTTCACAATTTGGAGCTACAGTATAATGTATCTTCTTCTTTATCTTTTTGGAAAGTCACAATCACTAATCAACAACACTGGAAGAAGAATGAACAGATTGTGTATGTTTCCTTGTGAATTATGCAACTAATTTTAATTTCATCTATTTTTGTGCTTATGCTTTTTAAGACCAAGTCATTATACCCTGAAGCTTAACAGGAACACGCTGTGATTATTCTTTTTTAGTGCAGATGATTCAAAACAGTTGGTCTTTTTTCTCTTTTTGTGAGATTGTGATCTGAGGAAAGGCAAACATTTCAACAGTTTTGTGGGTAACGCGACACATTGGCATCAGTGCAGCACATCTTAAGATGTGATAAAAATGTTTAGGCGCAAAAATAAATAAAAGAATGTAATTGTTTTTGATGGATGCTTGTTGCCATGGAACAAAATGCCTGTTGTTAAATAGTTGTTTAGGAAAGTTCCTTTGCTGTTGTGGATGCAGACATTTGTTTTGGTGGCAATTTTAGACATGACTTTTAACAACAAATGCATGCTATTGGGGATTGTCAAGCACATTGGGAGAACATAGAATAATCGATAAATAAACTACATTAAACATTAATTTGTATGGGTTTAAAGCAAACATATTATGTTTCTATACTGACCCTTCTTTTGTCTTCACTTGGCTTTGCACTCTTGTTGGTTTGGAAATACTTTTTCTTAACGGAAACATTATCATACATTTTGAATGAACTGTGAATGTTCGTGACCAGTTTCATAGTGATAAAATACTAACAAAAAATCTAAGTCAAAATGACCAATCCCCAGCAGGGGGGTTGAAATGACATTTTGTATGTTTCCCATGGTCCGTTCTATACATTAATGTAACTATGATGCTCCTATTATTTTAATGCATGTTAAATGTAACTATACTGGTCTTTAATGGGTCCCAAGGTTTGTAAAGCTTAAATATAGGTGCAAATGTTCAGTATACCAATATGATATTTGAATATTGAACTGAAAACTATTTGAAAATGACTTGTTCCACCATGTCATATTAATAATTTTCACATTTCCAATACCATTAGAGTTAAAAGAGGCCGGAAACATGACTTTATTTGTCTACAAAACAGTGAACTGCAGATGGCTTCACTTAACCATCAACCACCAGTGGTATATGTCCCACAGTTTGAAAAACACTGGCCTAAGTAATTGCCCTTTTTGCGCCGTACTGATTGGAACTATTCAATTTGTAATTTTCATTTGTTTGCAATTAATCCTGCAGCCTTATTGTTCCTCTCACTGATAAGAGATTGACCATGCAGCACAAAACAAGCCCGAACCAGCGCGTCACTACTGTTAATTTGTCATGAAACAATTACCAAGTCTCTTTCCCACTTCGGCCAGCAGCTCCGCTCCAACTCTGCAGACCACCTTTTTCTTCCGGTCGTTAGGCCTTTTCCCTTTTTGCTTCTCATGCAGTTATGTCCACAAACAGAGGGGGCTTTGTATCAGGAGAGGGGGATGAAGACGGTACGTGTGGTTGTGGTTGCGTGTTTGTGTGGGTGTGTGAGAGAGCGAGAGAGAGAGTTCATGTGGCGACAATGGGGGGGTGAAGGGGTTTGAAGTATAAGCTGCACTTCTAATGAGCGCTGATGAGCAACAAGCTGACAGTCCCCTCGTTAGGAAAGCCTCTCCACAAAGAGCAGACCATGAAATTCACACAAGCACGCACTGTGTGTGTGTGCGCACATGCATGTTCGGTTTCTATAGTTCATGGGGATATTATTGACTTACATTCATTTTATGGACCCTAACAGAAGAGTCATAAATCACATTCATCATCACAGAAATGTGTTGGTAACTTCTCAAAACATCTGAAGAAATAAAAAAAAAGATGTTTCCTATTCAATTGTATCTCAACAAATACATGTAAGGGACACAAATAGAGTTATTACAAACATTAATTCTGTACTGACATATCACACACTGTGGTTAGCAACTATTGTAGTCATAGCTGCCCTGGGGCAGCCTGACAGAAGCGACCCAGCTGACCACCACCAATCACTCATGTGCACAAAGCTAGTTGTTTTCAAGCTTGGTGAAGTGTCTTGCCTGAGGACACGATGGCGGTTTGCTAAAACTGTCCACTTAAGATAAATACAAATCAATTCTGCCAAACCTAAATGGCAATCCATTTTTTAACTTTGCTTTAGTGAGGGATTACACCGTCAACTTTGCTTTCGGTAAGAAAATGGAAACATTAGGCTTAATCAAAGCTTAAAATGAAATGATAGTTCATGTTTTTATTGTTTTAAATGGGCTTAATCTCATGGGTTTTAGGGGTAATCTGCTGCAACACTTTATACGTTAACTTCACTTGTCTTTTTAGATGTAATGTATGTGTGGTTTATTGATTCAGGTTTGCCTTTTGTGTGCCGCTCGGTTGTGTGATTGTATAAAAACATGCTGATATGACTTCAGATGTAGAGGACTTGGTTATAGAAGCTAGAATCAGTCTTAAGTGTCTGAGTGGTCCAGAGCTAAAACAAAGCTGAGTAATCAAGCAGAGGTCAAACACACAAGAGGCACTGAATGGGCACAACACACTGATTACAGAGCTGATTGCTGCTGTTTCTTTGTGAATCAAAACCATCAAACCTGAAAGATATTGTTAAATCCAAGTAGTTTTTGCAGCATGTTGTAAGCTCCTGATAACCACTATGTTTTTGGTTATAAATTCTACTTCAAACTGAGGGATTGTGGTGTTGTTTGTTGTCATGATACAAAAGAAAAAAGCTTTTTACTCGCTACCAAAATAAAATATTTTAATGAAAAGATACAATAAGCAATACAGATACTTTTTATAGTTCATTCCTTTGCAGTCTCATATTTTAATCTTATTTTCTACACCCACCACAATAATGTTAGTTCTTGATAAGTTCCTTTCCATGGCAAATTTGCTATAAAGACATGATAAACTCAAATATCTAGTACAGTATTATAATTAAGAAAAACATTGTCGACTATCAAAAATTATGGACCATTCAACACTGATCCAAGTAACAAGTATGGGTATGTTTTAGCTCATTATAAGGCTTTATTTTTGTTTATGTTAATTATTGTTTTCTCGTTACAATACTGAGTTTGTTGTTTCATTCAGACTTGTTGAAAAAGACTGTCTTGACTAAAACAATGCTTTGTCTGTTCTTCGATGTATGAAGTGTAACCTTTAAACACCAAGTGCAGTTCTGCACAGTGATTACTCTCTATCTTTAGACTTTGGATTCTTGGTTTATGATAAGTTTCAATAGCTAGAAAAAATTCGGATTTTTCTTTACCAGCAGTTGAACAGAGACATAACAGTTTAAAGTTTCAAGTCTTTACAGTATTGAATTCACATTAGCAATCCTGGCACCTAAATATTTTGGATTTTAAAACACCATTTCAACTGAACAAAATATAAAGAAAAATGTACTGTATGCTGAGTAAAATGGTACATTTTTAACTAAAACAGTGAAATTATGTTTAAACCTTCATTTTATTTTATAAAGTGGAACACTTAACATTAAATGAAACAAATTACAATTCCATGTGTTTTTTGAACAGTAATTTAACATGGCTCAAAGCTCACAAGAGTACTGTTATTTGAATATATTCAACTATGTATTTTCTCTCAAAAATCTTTCAGCACGTTGTTAATATTGTTGACTGCTTAAGAACATATTTTAACAGACAGCAAAGTTGTTTATTGTTTTACTAGGATTCTCATTAACTGCCTATTTCAAGAGCACAGCGTTCGTTTATCTATGAGAAAGAAAATGGTTCTGATTTGTCACAGAATGTTGAACAGCTTTAAAGGCCCCTGTAAAAGTAAATACAATAATTATAGTAATACTTTATATTCTCAATAAAGTGAGTCGAGGGTTGATGAACAAAACATCTTGGTGATGAACTATGACATCTTGGACTTAATCAGCCAATTATAGCCCTTGCAAGTGTTTTTAGATTTGCAGTGAAGTCCAACCTATGGCCTCCTTGATGAAACAATCCGTAGCCCATAGCTGTCAATAGCATTTCATTGTCATTCATTACATGGCTTTAATCCCACATAATTGTATTACAAGTGTTGCTATTTTCTGCAGATGTAAACAGGCTGTTGTCCTTAGGCACGTCTCCATTTGTGAAGGTCAAGGCGCACTATCTTCCATCTTATTAATACTCAGGGACATTCGCTAATTTCGTGAATAATGATGTTATTTGTAGAGCTGATTGAGGTTCCTCACCCGTTCCCAGAGAAGCAACCCCGAGGCGTGTGGGAAAATTAGCGCTTCTGGTTTGATCGCTGTATGTCAAGACATGTCAAGGAATTTCACCTTTTGCTCAATTCGAAGAGAGGCATCCGTCAGTTAAAATACTTCATGTTCATTTGTGTCATCGTGTCACACTGCTTATGTTTTACCCCAGTTGCCCCCTTTTTTCACTTTCTGTCTCGCTACTCTTGCTGTCAGTTTGCTAATATACGTGGGGCATACTAAGCAGATGACACCAGCAGTCTAAAGCTTCAACACCTCTCTCTCTCTCGCTCACAAACATAGATGCATGTGGGTGGGTGGGTGCGTGTCTTAATGGCAGGGGTCTCCCACGGCTGCCTCTGCATTTGCGTCTCTCTCAGACCGCGGTGGTGTGGGCGGAATAGAAATTATACAAGGGGTGGGTGTAAAGGAGGAGGAGGGGGATGAGAGAAAGAGAGAGAGGGAGAGAGAGAGGCAAGGGGAATCCAACGACAACGACATTCTCGAGCGCTTGGCTGATTTAAAAGACATCAATGTGATTTTTTTTTTAACACCACGTCTTTCTTGCATTTCCTCTGACTTAAGACAGACTTCTGCGTGAAAGGTGATGACAATGCAGGCTGTGGAGACCCGTCACGTGCTCTCTTAAGGATTACTTGTGTCTCATTTGTTCATGGAGCAGCAAACTTTGAGTGTGGATTCAGATACAGCCGTTCAACCAGTGAGTATTTGTGAGTCTGCGTGTGTTTGATGCAGAAAAAAAAGCGAATCTCCTGTCGATCTGTAGGTCACTGACTGAACACATACCGGAACGTGGGCTAATGGATGTGAAGCAAGAAGCGACACAGTTAGATAAAGCTTGATTGTGGTTGACAACTGTTGCTGCTGTTTCTTATCTTTTGCGGTGAATGTTAAAAAAGTCAGTCTGCGTCTCTTTTTTGTGTCGCTTTGAACTTGTCGAAATTAAACTATGCCTTTCACATACAAAGCACTCCTCTAAGATAAGCTATGGATTTATTAATTGACCAGTTAGATTCTTCTTTATGGCTGACAACTGTTGCTGCAGATTCAATTGGTAAATGTCAAAAAGGCAAAAGAAAAACATATTTATTTCACGATTTCCAGAGAGAGAACAGTCAATGTCAAGACTGTTGAATGCCTTAAAGTATTTGCAGGGGACTATTGCAGGAATGACAGGTCATGTGACTCACAATGAGCCAATCAGAAGCCTCTTTTTTGTCTCTTTATAGCTAAAAGGGAAACCTGTTGACATATTTTGACTGGTACTAAGTTGCCTTTTGTTAGTGACTATTTTTAAATGGTGTGATTATTTATTTAGTTTATATTTGTGCAATTTACCAACTATTTTGACAGTCAAGTGAAAAAACACATTATTTTTCTCAGCACTGCGGTGAGAAGAGCCTAGAAGCCCTCTGACCCTAAAGCAACCTCCGCCCCTCACGCACACAGAAGCACATAAAAATTCATTAGCATCTCTTCGAATGACTAATATCTAAAGTGCCCAGAGATAAGAAGTGGCACACACACTTGTCCACTGTGCATTTCTCCAGCGTGCGCACTCCTCGTGACTTCCCCCAAGGAACAGATTGTGAAAATCAGATGATGATGCTGCCGTGGACACCTCAGGAGGATGCCAGCTTCCTGTGTCTTTTCTCTGGCTAAATTAGAACTTGTTGGTGCAGCACAGAGACACGCCATGGGATTAGACAAGGGATGACATAACAGACGCATTTAATGAGTTGAGTTGTTTTTAAGGCTGGCCTTTTCTTCAGTCATTGTAAATAATTATGTACTTGACACGAACTACAGTAAACAAAAAACACTTTGATGTGTAATATAATTAAGGATTTTTTAATATTTAGCCTAATGGGTAGTACATTTTGTGACAAGTGAATTGACCTGGCAGAAAATCATAAAAATTACAGTTTAGTGTGGATTAACTGGTGCCACTGCAAAGTGCTTTACTCCTGCTACATCAGCAGAGGGCAGTGTTGGGGTTAGGTTATGGCATTTAACTATTGGCAACAATTTTGTATGAGCGCTTGTTCTTTGCAGAAAAGTTTCATATAAAGTTAAGTTTATTAGGTTTTCCTTTATGCAGTTGACCAAAGAGTCACACATTTGTACAGTCATTATACAGTATGTAGCTTGTTCTCATTGTAATAATGTTATATTGGTCAGTAATATTGGTCAGTCTTTGGATCTATTAACTTTGCAATAGGGATGTCAAGGTTATTTTGTAAATAATAATTATAATCATAACAATAACTTGTAATATGTCTTTTGAATGCGACAAATTGTGTTTGTTTCTGCATATTTAGTAATAAATTATGACATAATTCAGATTAGCTAAAGACAAATCTAAAATAACTAATAAATAGAAACAGGCAAACCACAAGTCCACTGACTTCCTGTTCAAAGCTACAGGGCTAATTAGCCCCGCCTCTTCAGTGTAAAATTGAACTGAAATAAGCAACATACTGAGGAATAAAATATTACTCAAACATGCATGAACCAATCCAAATGTTGAGTAGGTTGATGCTGACACTGCTATTACAGGATTTATATATTAAAAAGGTGAATTTTATATATATATATATATATATATATATAATATATATATATATATTATATATATTATATATATTATATATTATATTATATATATATATATATATATAAAGCCTTGTGAGAATCAGAGGCAGCAAATGTGAGTCATTTTAGTCACATCTGGTCAAGTTTCTGGTATCGGAAATGTTTGTTATTCATTTTTTTTGCATGTGGTCATTGTGTCTGCAGTTGTAATTTTTTTCTCACAATATTTGCAGTCCTAACATTTGATATGGTGACATCACTGCTCAACTGGACAAAACCCAAATGCTGTTGTTGTTCCTGAAAGCTAACATACTGCTCTCCTGCCCCGGGGTGAGCAGGTCGCCCCTCTCGTACATAGACGTGAACACAACTGATGATATAGTGTTACTGACATCTGATCTCTTCTATGGAGTTTTTCCCTTTCATGTCGCATCGCCCCAGAAAATACCATGGCCTGCATATTTTCACAAGTAACAAAAATGTATTCACAGACACACTTGACAGACCTCAGGAAGTAGGTTAGAGAAGATTTAGGCCACACCAGTCTGGAATCTGAAAACATTTATTCTTTTTAACATTTTTGAAGCAACGGAAAGCTTCTAGATGGAGAATATTGACACATTTTAGGGCTGTAAGTAATGATTATTTTGGAATAGACACAATTCTCTATCCCAATTTCTAAACCACCATCATTATCAATACTTTGAATCAATTTCTATGCAATGGACAGACATTTTAATACAAAAACAAGTACTTTCTTTATTAAACACTTTTGCTTTAAACGAGTTTTGATACAGCTCAAGAATATTTAAAGATTTTTTCGAAAATATCCAAATTGGTTCTGTTTATGTTATTTTTTAGTGTTGATGTTTGTTAATTGATTTGTGATACTCTTGACTATCATATTTTTAGCTTCAGAGTATTTGCCACGACCAAGAATTTCTTTTGTCGACTACAGGCCTTGTGTTTTGAATTCTCTTTTAGTCTCCATAACATTAACATTCCATATGCAATTTTTAGTGTCTGTTATTTCAATTAATCATTGCAACCCAAGCATCAATAGGCTACACCAGTATAGTTAAACTATGTCACAATTTTGTCTTTAATTTTCAGTGCACTTTTCAAACACTTTAATTAATTGTTCTCACTTTGTCTGCACTTTTTATTTCACTTTTTGCTCAAGAACTTCTCCCACTCCTGTGTGTTTTTCATATTAACTAGCGGAACCAAGGAGACTGAAAAGATATGTGCCGAGTGCTTGTGTGTGAAGCGTTGGTAATTAGTGCGTTGGCAGCGCCCTCGGCCTGCGTCTGTGGGGCACTGGGGCTGGTTTGGGATTGCTCGAGCTGTCCCTGAGGTTGCTATGGCGCCAGAATGAAGATGGGCAACTTGAACAAGAAAATGGCTGAGTTTGTGGAGCTTTGTGGCTTGAATTTGTGCTTTTGACAAATAGAAAAAAATTTGGAAAAATGGCAACTTATGCAGGTTTAAACACTTGGTTAGTTTTGTGTTTCTTTTATTCAAAGCAGATACATAGATATTGATGATGGATGCTTGTAAGTTACCTTGAGATAAGTTGTCTTTACTGCAGACTTTGTAGAGACACAGTTTATCTGACGTCATTTTATTTGAAAAATGTGAGAAAAGCCCATGTTTCTGTTTATTTGTGTTTTTCAACCACTACTTGGTTATCTCTTTTACAAACTCACAATTAGAGTTTCAGTTGCTTATGTATGAAATATTTGCTATCAGACTGTAACAGCTTTTTTTGTATTTTAGTTGCTTTTTGAGCTCCGTGGCAAAGGTTTCTCACTACACTCATGCCTTTTTTTTCTGCTGGTGTTATCTGGTGTTATCATCTGCATAACTTAGAGCTTAGGATCGCGCATCACACATAAACAGGATTTTCAGTTGGCCTGTTAAATTTGTTTAGATTTTAAAATGCCAAAATTTGCTGAAATTTGCTTTCATTTAGACATATTCTGACACAAGAGAGTGACAAATATAATTACCATTAAGGATACTGTAGTTATCGGGTCGTTCTCTGGTTGTTTTTTGACTTTGTTACATTATTTTATTATTTCTTCAGAAGTTTTAGCACACTTGTTTTAAACATGACAAATCTCCATGGTAACAGTTATTTTTTGATGTTCAGTCCCAAACTTTATTGCAAGATCAGTTTGATATAATTTCCTTTGCAGCCAGTACATAGTTCAATAAACTCATGGCTGTGATATGTGTTTTATTACATATTATTTGCTTCTAATCTATACAGTGCTAAAGTAAATCAGTGGTGTACTTAAATCACACTGTTAGACCACATTTTTCAGTAAAACATAGTGAACATGATTATATTTAAGATTATATTTAAGACACTGAACATTTTGCTTTATAACTTTATTTTGTCTAGTAAAAATGACATATGTAGAGGTAGTTCCACAACTGTTACCGAGCAACTACATTGTAAATATGGGCCAAATGACACAGACATTATGATTTGACAAATTATGTTATCTTCTAACATCTTCTAACACTTTTTTGTTAAATAATTATTGAAACTCTCATTTTCATTTCACTCCAGCTAAGGTCAGGTATTGCAGGACTGCTGATGGTTCCCAAAAGCAGGAAACATGGTCGTCCAATCAGTGAACAGGACGAAGTGGTGTGTTGGCCAGAATCAACCCGTGTTGAGATAGCAGACTGTATATGTTCTCCTCTTTTGACATTGTGTCAAATACTAACATAAGTATTTTATTGTAATTTTTATTTGAGAGTTTACCACTTATTTATGGCAACAATCACATGACACACATGTTTATGCTCTTTCTGGACGACAAAATGACCAAAAAGCAGTGATTAGCTAAATCAAAAAAGTCCTTGCCTATGTGAAGCGAACGAAACTCAATAATGCGATGTCAGACAGTTTCCACGAAGTAAAATGAAACCAGTTGATGCATCAGGGTAGGAAGCTACCCTGAAGCTGTTGTGTGTAAACTGCATTTTGGCTTTTTTTCTTTTTTTTAAAGACATATGTGGAAGGATTCTGCTCTACAACTCAATTGGTTCCTGTGATTTTCAGCTTTTATTTGTCAATTTCTTCATAATTTGCAACGTAACTGCGGTAAAACCATAATAAATATTTACCACAGCGACTATCACACTAAACTAAGACAAAACTCAACTGTTCTTTAAATTTGAAGTTACCACATTTGACCTGCTTTTGAAACATTAACATTTGAAAGCGTGCATGCTTAAACTTCAAACCTCTCCAGTCTATACTTAGTTACACAAATGGACCCTCTTTACTCACACAGGATCATTTCCAGACAAACACTGTTGTTAAGCTCTTTCCTATACCACCTTATTACTGACTCACCACAGTCTTGAACAGTGGCATCAAAAGCATGTGAGAGGTGCGAGAGTTTTTTGTTTTTTGTCAAAACAGGAAATTAGGCCGAGCTGTGTGTAGGCTTAAGGCCATAAGGACACATTCAGGAGCTAAAGTAGACCTCTGTCTTCTGCACTTGTTTGCTTTATTTAACTTTTAGTAAACCTGCCAACAGAAATAAGACAACTTTTCTCTTTCAAGTGTCTATTTTTGTTGCTCTCAGTACTATTGAATGTTTATCTTTTACTACTCTGAATGAGGTAACTTTGATTAGACTTGGCTTTTATTGCAGAAGTTGTAGAGCTAGAGTGTGATAAAAAACACTCTACCTCAGTCTGATTGGCCGGTTCATGACATAGCCCCGCCTCTTCTCAGTAGCGGCTGCCTCATGGGGGCGTGTGGCTATGGAAACAGAGCCTGTGTGTGAGCGTGTGTGTCTCAACTTTACCGTGAGCCTGTCAAGAGACAAAAGAAAGGAGAGGTATAGCATTTAGGAGAAGGCGGGTATGGCCTTAGCAGGAGTTAGTGAACTCTCTTGAAGGCTTGTAAAGAAGCCACGGGACTAGATAAGTTTAGATAAGGAGGAAGGAGTTTAGAGAAGGTGCTGGGAGATAGGACTGAGTGTTGGATGAAGATATGTAGTTTGAGAAGTTGGGAGCAGCATGAGCCTGAGGAAGAGGCTCTCCTTCAAACGTGTGTGGAACTTCAATGCTGTGAGTACAGATGCACTAACTTATTATTTTTTTATATCTGTTTGCTCACTAGAAATAGGCAGCTTATTGTGTGGATACGTATGCATATTAAGGGTTTGCATGTGACAGTTCAGCAAGTCTACGGGTCTTTTTATTTAAAATTTTGGACTAAGCAAATTTGTGGACATTATGTGATCACTGTTTTTAAAGGAATTGTTGGTTAGCAAAATACACACCTTAGTCCACTGAAAAAGAGAACATTAGAAAAGTTTTGCACATTTTAACATTTATATAGTAGAAAGGTTGTCATCTGGATAGCGTTTCCTAAGATCAAGACGTTTCAACTCTCATCCAAAAGTCATTTTCAATCAGATTGAAAATAACTTTGAAGCCTTTCTACTGTGGATCACTCCTGAAAGAATGAGGGATGACACTGTCTCATTAACATTGTATAGGTGATTTATAACACCAACTTATAACATAATAAAAATGTCTGCCAATTAGTATCATTTTTAGGCGCTGCCGTATGTAACAGACCAAAATAATTTAGTTTAGTAAAATGGCAAATTCCATTAGCATTTCACTCCAGAATCTTCAGATCTCACATTGCAAGCTTTCATCTCTCAGCTGTTTTTCCAAATAAATCATTATAGATTTTGGTCAGCGAAGACACTTTTGGCTAACTAAGTGACAAAGCGACTGAGGATCTACAGCTCTAATAGTCCATGTAGCTAATCAGACTGCCGACTACTAAAAATGAATTAGATGTTTCTTAAAATACAACATTTTCAGAATTTGACCCTTTCTGCAAAGTTTTTGGAATAAGACCAATATGTGTTTAATAACAAAAAGTCAATGTTTTGTGTCTAAAATCTTAACTCAAATACATAGGTGAAAAATCGAATGGTTGAAAACATTTCTTATATGAGAAATCTGGATGAATGACAGGTTTTAAGTGTGCGGTTATGCTGTAAAAGTGTGGTATATGTGAATCAAAACACTAGCCTCTTCCGTTTATCTGTAATAGTAAATCAATAGAACAGACAGGTGGGATGAAATCACAGTAGACGGTTAAACACAGTACAGATGTTGTTGAGACATGTCTAGTATTTAGTTGTTATATAAAAGCCTCTGGGACAGAGAAGTGCAAAGAGAGGAAGAGACAGTGATGCTGCACAACAGAGATGAGTGGACTCGCTCTCACTTCTTTAAATTGGTTTAATTTTTCATTCCCAGTGTCAGGAGCTCGGACAAAGGACTTCGATCAGGTTGTGTTGTGTTGAGTTTTAGTTTGTGATGTTTTCAGGGCTGGAGGCCAAGTAAAACAGACATTTATCAGCTGCTCAGCCTCTGAGTCACATCCCTGTGTGGCTCTATTGTTGGAAAACAAACGCTATCTACATTCTTTCCTTTCTTAGATAGTGGATATTGATTTTCAAATGCTTAGCGGGGTTTTAGTCGTCGTCCAAGTGAAGCAGGGATGGTCACGCTGGATTACACACAGGAATGAAATGTTCAGTTTTTTGACGTTTTTGTGGCCTTATGGAAAACATAAATCCAGTCAAATTGCAGTACTTGTCTTATTATTCATGTCGCAGTCCCATGGAGTCAATAATACTTGAACTGATGACTCCCCAGGAACCTCAGGAGAATGTTGTGGTGACTCCAGCTTGTCCCGTCATCGGAATTACTGTATTGACTTATTCAAGAAAAAGAAGCTAGATATAGAGCAATATTTGAGGCTATTATTATAAATGCTTCTTCTTTACACTAACTGGAATATCTGTCCTTTTTTTTTTTGCATTTTAGCTATAAGTCAAGTTTTTCCCCAATAGAAAAGACCATGCCGGCTCTCATTTTTTCCCCTTACATAAAACATACAACCGGTCCGTTGCACCCCTGCCTTACATTTTGCAGACTGAACAATAATTGGTAATACTTCATTGGTGCTGTACTGTCATAAAAATAGAAATAACTATGTTTACGCTGTAATCGGTGCGTCTTTAATTGGTAGAGGCGACAAATGACATATGCTCAACAAATTATTAAATAAAACTAATATGGATTGCTTGTGCTGCCATAAGCTCATTATAGTCCTATGTGTACATCTATAAATAGGTTGCGTTCACATGTTATAACAACATACTTCTCCAATTGTATTCACAACAGATGAAAGACGGCTAAAATTAATATTGTTTATGTTCAGTTTTTTGTGTGTCTGGTCCAGAGGTGGGCAATTATTTTTCCCCAAGGGCCCTAGTAATATTCAAACTAGTGCTGGAGGACCAGACTGCGATGATTAGTGTAAGAAATTCTCTTTATCGCAAGCTCATTTATTTCATAAAACACCGGCTGTTTCATCTAATAATTGTGTACACCTAGTGTAGCATTTTTAACCTTGATGGCAATCAAATAAAAAACACAAAAAGAGTAATACTTATTCTCAAAAACTTGCCGACCACTCACGTCTGGTTTAGTCACTAATAGAAATCATCAAATTGTTTATGTCAAACTACAATGTTATTACTGGAAAAATGTTCTCTTGCTCACCTGGCCTTGACATCATCACATCTGGCACTTGAACACAACCTATTAATAGTGCTATGACATTTATTCTGCAGTGTTATTCATTTCAACTAATGTTTTTTTGTTAATAAATTAAAATAATGGTATTTTACTGCTTTATTATTAAATTTCAGCGGCATAAAGTTTCTAAACTAAAGTTATTTGATTGTATACCTGCAGAAAGTGTTGCCATGACAGGCGTAACTCCAGCATTACCTCATTCGACCTGAGTTCATTAGGAGCTAACGATCCTAGTGGCCCTGTCCTGCCCCCTCAGGGTTAAGCCCAACTATATAAAACTGTTAGCGCGGGTGTAGCTGCCTGGCCTTACTCTCTCCTCAAAGAAATCCACTATTCGTCCCGTATTCAAAAGTAAACAGGTCGGCACGCACCCTCTCAGGCTGTGGCGCTGCAGCTTCCTCCTCAGTGGGGAGCGAGCTAAATCAGCTTTAAGACTGCATGTGTGTGCTTGTTGTTGTGTCAGAGGTGTGGTCCTCTCTTGTAGTAAAGTGAGTGTTTACCCACGCTTCAGTGCTCCGGCGTAACGGTTGTTTTCAGAGAAATCTGATGAATGACAGGAGCTTAAATATGATAATCTTCTAACAGAAAATGCTGATCTGTTGATTTTTGCAAAAAGAAAACAAATTAAGTAATCTGAACAGAAGTGAAGATGTTTTGGCTCTCATCCTAGTAGGTTCTTCAGTTCGACTGACAGACATTGTGAATCAGTGTCTTATAAAGCAAACAACTGAAATAAGCGAGTTGTTTTTCTGATAAAGCTATGCAGTTAATCAAGATTTCAGTTACAGTTTCGATTATTGCCAGATTGCAAATTGACTTAAAGGAACTGTATGCAAATTGGACTAGTTTAAAAAGCCATTACAGTCACTGTTGAACCCGGGTTGCCGGATTGTGAAAAGGCCCATACATTAAAGATTAGAAGCTACTGACCAATCAGTAAAAAATTTTGCTATGAATCATTCGTAGTAGCATATAACTCACTTTTTCAGACACCTGGCTCTAACATTTGTACACAATGTGGGTGGAGCCTAATGAGAACTGTGTGGAATCAGCTTCAGGCTCTAAGAAACTAAGCTGGCAACCCTAATGAGAAGGTCATGTGAGGCTCATTCAGGCTTTCTGATTGGATAATCCTCTTGAGAACCAAAACACCAAATGAAAACATTGACAAATGAACATCATGTCCAATAATGGTGATCGATATTTTTTTTCCTGGTCAGTCTCAAGACCCTCCAGTGAAGCAGTTAAAAAGAAAGTCAAAAGCAACATGAACATCACAGTGGGCAAAAACAGGCAAAACACAATTGAGATCACTGTCATAGTGAACCCAAACTGAGGAACCAATATTAACTACATATTCACAGTACACATAGTCGATTGTTTGTGAGAAGTGTAATCTTTTATTTGTCCAGTTGTGATCGATAGTTGAAGTCTTCAAAGTTGTCATCTGGATCCTAATATTTATATGATAGATGACAACTTTGAAGACTTTTCTACAATAGTGAGATTATTGAGAAGAAATCTTGCATAATGTAAACAGGCAAACCAGGTGTTGGTGAGAGGTATTTGATGGTTTTATTACTGGAATTTGTGGCATACTGGGTAATTGCTTTGTAATTTTTAATTCCATATGATTGTTTATAGTCTGCTGGAATATGTCAGAATTTAACTGCCCATTCTTCATATAATGTAGACCCCCCTTTTGCCTACTTTATGAAGTTTCTCTGGTGCTGCTACTGCATCTGTGGTTCTCTGTCAGAGGAACTGAAGGAGCTACTTGAGTACAAAAATGTCTTCAGTCTTGAAACGGTTGTCCATTTGAAAAAAATTACATCTTTTGCTGTGGACCTTTTTTGTTGTTGATCGTTGTTTCTGCCTTATTCATTTTATGGCGTCATCATGTTTTCAATTACCAACAAAACATGTGATACTGCCACCTCATTTTGAAGTGTGAAAAAAATCAGAGATGACATATTAATTTTTTGATTTGTGTGAACATGTCCAGGAATTAATTATTAACCATAAACCTAAGCCTCTGTAATTAGACACTAATTAGCAGAGCAGTTCAACCATATTATTCTGACTCACGGGGGGAGAATGATTAACGCTTTTAGCTTCCCAAGAAGGAGATTGTAAGATCAAATCTGAGGTTAAACCAAAGCAACATCTTCGGCTCCATACGCCTTCTTCCTTCCACATTAAAAAAGAAAGTGGTGAAAAGTAACTATTTTTACTCAAGTTTTGTACTTAAGTTATTTTGTGGAGTATCTGTATTTACTTGAGTATTACAAAATATATATACCAGTATATTTTTTTCAAGAAATAACTGTACTTTCTACCTCTTACATTTTCAGGCTAGTTCCTTTAAAAGCCCATAAACAGTAGTTATTCCTGTTAAAAAAAAAGGTCAGACCTGCTGTGCTGTCGTGTATCAGAGCTTTGTGAACAAATTAAAAAGTAAAAATCGCCCAAAACGTCAATTTTTAAAATGACAATTTTTGTTACATGATAAAAGTCAAATGAATTGTAGTTCATACTGTAAAACTCATCTTACATTACAACCTTTACAAATCAACTTTGTACACTGCTTATAAAGTATTTCTAGATTGGTTAAATGTCTTAAATCTAGGATTTTATTCTTTATTCTTTTTTTTTGTGTTAAGATCTTTAATATCATCTTTAATATCAAATTATTTGGCTAATAATAATAAATTATTATTAGCCAAATAATTAGCTAGTGATGCGGGATATTTTTCCTGAACACACTGGCAAATTTGATTCAAGCTCACATCTCTTGTAATCAATCAGAAATGTCTTGAAACAAGTGAAATAACCTGAAAGGGTTAGGGTTAGTAAAAAAAAAGGAAAAAGTATTAGAGTACTTTTTCCTTTTTTACTTAAGGAAATGTACACGTCATGTGTACTTTTGTACTTTTACACAAGTAAAGCAGTTTCAGCTGGACTTTTATCAGAGTCATTTTTTACACAGGAAACTGTACTTTTACTTACCTCTGCAAAAAAAAAAAAAAACATGCAGGTAGGTCAAACACTGTAAAATTCTTCTAGTAAATGAATGAGAGAGAACGATTTCTGTCTGTGTCTGAAATGGAAAAATCAAAAATTGGAACAAACGGTAGAAAAGGAATAATTGAATGAATAAATTAATAAATTGACTCACAATCCAACTCACTAAAAAGGCTTCTTTATGATGTCGTATGAATCCGACCTATTCACCACTTCTCACCTAAAATATTTAGTTTCTGCTCCTGGTGCCCATTGTGGAAGTTTGGTCTGGCTGTGCGCAGAAAGCCTTCTCTGTCTTTAGTGTTAATGGTAACTTTCAAGCATCAGAAAAATATTCATGACATGTTGTTGCCATGGCAGCTAACGGCTAGTCTTCTAGAGCATTTCCACCTGGGAAATACTGGTTCCAAAAACAATAATTTGCAATCCATTTAACTGACAGTTTGAAAGACCGTTGAGGAAGTAGCAAAAGATTTATTCTATTCAAAGCCGCAATTATAGGATGCATGTGCGATGTGCCCACCAAAGATGAGTAAACAATTACACTGTAGTTTATAGCCTGTGCAGCGTGTAGCGCCAGTGTTTGTGTTGAACTGATTTGTATTATTAATATAAACAGATTGGAAGGCAGATCAAGAACTGCTTCAAAAACCTTATTACTTTCTGGAGGTGACAACTGCACAGTTCAGTGAAAATAGGAATTTAAAACCATACTTTGGAACATCTGTAGAAGGTAGGTAATTGCTTGCTATGCCATAATGTGAAAAAGCATAAGCAACATCTTTTCCATTGAAGCAAACAGCAAACAGTCCAGTTTATAGCTGTGAAAGCCTGCTCAAAGTAAAGCCACAGATTTTTATTATTTATTCAGTCCATCAAAACATCTAAATGATCTAAACAATTATATTCTTAAGCCACAATTGCAGCCAAAAATGTATGTGGATAGATTCAAAACTTTGAAAGAACTATACTCAATTTTTTTTTATAATAATACATTTAAATTGTATGTCTTTCCTCAATAGTGACTTCAGTGTCAAAATGAGACTGATGTTGTTATCTGCATACCATCCTAATATGAGCATTTTATTGACCGTGAACCAGAAAGTAACGCCAGTGCACTGCAAAACTCTCCTTTTACCTCTAAACAATGTTGAAACACACTCATAAACTCAGGCTATCAGTCATGAAGATGCTTGAAAGCATTTGAACGTCAAGAATATGTTTTGACTGTTGTAAATAGGTGTTTTTCACATTTTGAAGACACTAATGATCAAGTGCACTCCCTTCTTAAAGCCCCCAAAAAGTCCATCCAAAACTGCTTCATTTGTGACATTTTACCACCAGGAGAAGTACAAACAGTGAGTCGCTATGACATCTTCCCTTTGCCCTGTACGGTTACTGCCTGCTCTGTTTCTCGTCCTATAAAACAGTCTGTCCAGTTCCTGGAAACAACATTGCCATAAACGTCCATGCGCATCGCCAGGGACCCCTCGGCCAAACTTTTACAGTTGTTAAAATTTCAGTATTATGATAACAGTGCCAATGCAAGGCCATAAGTCGCAGCGTGTGTTTAGGCATATTTTGAACTCTCATAACAGATGATGTAAGCCACCCCCGTTGCTGCTAGTCACAGCTAATAAAGCGCTAGGGACCAGAGCACAGTGTGAAAGGCCCCTCCCTTCAACAGACACAAACAGGTCAGGTTACCCACAATATTGCACAGGAAAAGCAGGAGACAAACATAGTGTACTCAATATCACTTGTTTTGAAATTTGTTTTGATTTCACACAAGACTGTGTGAAGTATAAACTTAATTAATATGATATATTGTAAGTCAGTGTTTCTCAGACTCTGGGACATTGAGCTCTGGTGGTACTAAGGGTGAGAAGGGTGCCTCTAGCCATTTCCAGTTTGAATACTTTTAAGACAAATCTTTTCATGTTTTTGTCCTCTTTTGGGCTAAGCATCCTTTAGAACTGCCATGTATATATACATGGTTACCATTGTTTTCAACCTGATTCATTTTAACCCATTTAGGCTTTATATAGTCCAAGTTTTGCTCATTATTGAATAAAGTGATACTTGTTGGTGTGAAAGTTTGAAATAGTTTGAGAAAGTTTTAGAAAAATAAATTTTAATACATTGATAGCCCAAATACCTACTGTCCTTGTTCTCACTAAAGATTTAGCTAATTAGCTACACTTTGTATGCCCTCTGTTTCACTTTAGCACCAGCTGGGTTTCAGATCCTATGTGATGATGTCATACTCCCAGATGCTTCGAATCAGGAGCCAGTTTTCCCTGTTCATTACTTGGTTTCTAACAAAAATTCAAAAGGAAATCCCACAAATGTTGATCATTAGAGGCTAGGTCATGTAACTCAGTTTACTGCAATCAAAATGACGTATTATTTTTGCTAATTTAGCTGCCACTCATCTCTATTGATTATTATTATCCAGTGATGTCATCGAAGCTCATTTCTGGTGAACAAAAGGCCATGTTGAGTCTGTTGTCACAGTTGTATCTGTGTTTGACTGTTAACTTGTGACTTCATTCAAAAAGATCTACATTTTAAGATTTACATCAGCGCTCAAAACTCTACTGAGCTGCGCTCAAGAATGTTATTTGGCTAAAAAGTATGCTTGTGCATTTTACTTAATGTTGTACTATGTAATACAAGCGACATTCTATCAAAAATGCTGAGGCACTTTACACACAACTGAAACCATTTTCTGGGAGTTTAAACAATATACAATCATTTAAATATAAATACATTTTTTAAATAGATATTACTAATTTTCTATTTGTATTTATTGTGTGATTTAAATGGGTTTTTATTTTTTTACATTGTGGTTGCTATAAATGGTTGTGGAATTACTTCTGTCCATGTCATATTTCTTGGCCAAAATCCAGTTGTGAATAATTGCAAAACTGTGAAGAAAACAACCAAGTTTGAAGTAAAATCTGAAGTATAGTCATGTTCCCTACATTTTATCTGAAAAATACAGTCTAACTTGCCATATGCACTTTAACTAGCATTTATTTAAATGTCTTAATGCTAAAAATATATTGAGGAAAACAATTTTTCTGTACATTGAGTGGGGTTGTTTCTACAAACTACAATTAAATGACTAGAACATGTACACTATGTTTAAATAAACTCAGACAATTACCCAAAAATCTACTAAATTACAGTAACATGGCTATTTATTATCAGTTACTGTCCACTCCTGGTTGGGTCACATGATGAGCCATAATGAGTCATATGTTAGCTTGTATTGTGAACGTTTTAAGTCATCTTGTCTTGTTCTTCCTGTGCCTTTATTGACAGAGATTTTATTTCTTCTGAGGGGTGCATGGTGGTAGAACGGTTCCCAAGAACGAGATCATGGGTTCAAATGCAGGGTTGAATCAAATCAACATCTTACAATCTATCTGGGTTCGTTTGCTTTTGGCCAACTCCCATCTTCAAAAACATGCAAACGTCAACTGGCAACACTGTAAAATTTCCTTTGTGAATGAATGAGAGAGTAAATAATTGTCTGTCTCTGTGTTTTAACCCTGCAATGAGTTGGCCACTGTCCACTGCCTAAAACTCTGGGATAGGCTCCGATTCCCCGTGACTCCAAATGGGAACAAGCTGTAGAAAATGAATAGATTTCCTTCCTGAAGTTTTCAAACCTCTAAGTCAATGGCTGTCAACCTTTCTGACAAACTCCTAAAGGATTGGACTTTGTTATCACTGTAAACTTGAATTAGCGAAGCTGTTCTGCTCACTAAACATTTTTAGTAAAATCTTATCTTTGTGTTCACAACATTATTTTGATAAGATGCACTTTAATTAAGCAAATGTCAGTAAAATCCATTATTTTACTTTAATTCAGTTTAGTTATTTTAGCGTTGCATAAAAACAGTTGTATTTAAAAATATATATTGTTTTGTTGTCTTCATTTGTGCTTTTTTAAAATTTTAATCTTAAAATACTGAAACTACTGTAAAATACTAAGACGACTCATAAGTTTTTGAGTTTTGTGGGCTTGGTGCCACCAGATCCAAATCAGATCTAAAAGGACTTTTTTAGGTTTACATTAAGGCTAACACAGGTAGTCTTAATTATAATGCACCAATGCAACAAATTGCTGCAAGGAGAGCAAACACTGTAAATGAAATGTATCCTAATTTTCTGTCGAGCTATCTGTTATGAGTCTTCTCTTCAGATGTACTTTAGAAATACTAAACCATCTTAAAGTTTCCAGTGTGGCATGTAAAAAGAAAATTTAAATTATCCATGCAACAGGGTTTTTGCATCTTAATTTTCCAGCGACACGGATCCGTGTGGATATTGGTCTGAGGTGAGATTCTTGAGTTGGGAAAATCCGGAAAACCCCAGTCGTTCCCAGTGGGCTGACAGGAATGATAGGGATTTGCCAGCAGAGGGAGGGGAGCTGTGAAATTTGGGAAGGGTCTCGACGAGTTACAGATGAGAACGAGAAAAAGGCAGTGCAAGCGCGTTGTAGGAAAGGTAAATGACGAATAAAAAATACAAATAGACAGAAATGTATATTTTAAAAAGTAAATGCATTAAATGAAAATTCTATGAGTTAAAAGTCTAGCATAAAGAAGGTACAAAAACAATATGGAAGTTGCAGTGGCACAGCAAATTATGACATTTTGATCAAAAGTGTTTCTGATAAATCCTGTAGTTGTATCCTGGACAAGCACTTGGCCTGTTGTGAGTCGTGTGTTGACTACAATCCACCACGAATGTAAAAAGAATCGAAATATTGTGACCATAACATCAGAAGTCACAATCATTTTATGAGCTCCTTTATTTTGTGGCAGTATTAGTATAAACATGACATAGACCACGATCCTTTGCTACAATCCAGTGCTGAGTGTGATGAAATAAACACTTTTATATATAAGTTTTTTGGAATATGCCGGTAATGATTTGACTTTCTACAATAATTTTGCTTTTAGCCCTCTTTGATTGCTCTTGTAATCCAATCCAGTTCATAAATATGACTAAAAAACATAGGTAATATTTTATTTTGCAATATTTCAATTGATATTCATACACTTAACAATGCATCAGGAAAGTGTCACTAAATGTCTAAGTTCAAGCCTACTATTGCATAAACATGAAAGGACCGTAAAGTTAACCACTAAAGGTCAGAAATATCATGTTACACCCTTATTTTAGGTCATTTTTATTAGTTTAATTATCATCCAAAGTAACAATTGCTCTGTTTTCCCTTTTTGATCCAAGTTTTTATTTCAAACAAATAAACTGCAGTAAGGAAAAGTGACCTAAATAAAAACTATAACATGGCCATCATTGTAGATGATATGTGATCATGAGTTTGGGTTTGAAAAGAGGAAAAGAGAGGAGGGCTTGAAAAGGGGACCAAACCACAGTACCGCACACTATGTCTGGAAGCCATCATATTTGAGCTTAATGAGACGGGGGCTAACTCACACACCACTTTCACAAAAACCCAGGAATGCAACCATCGCGAAAGACAAGAGACACGTCCGACAGATGTGAGCCAGATGCCCTGAAACATCATAGGATTGTAGTGTAAATGTGTGAACTGTGCCCTGCTTTAATCAGAAGGAGAGACTTGGTAAAGCAGCTTTGTCTGTTATTCTGTCAGCTGGACCGCAAGCAGCTTCTCATACTTAAACTATATATTAGTTTAATTTTAGGTATTTTACAAGTCTTTTTTTCCAAGCTCTTTTAGTTCCAATTTTCATTTGAAGCATGTTCACAGTGCAAGAACTAAGGCTTATTTCTTACACAAGTACAACACTGATTTTAAAATGGTGTAATTCAGTCTCACCCCCTAAGCTCCACCCACAAGCATAACATTTTTGCTGAAATATCATTGGGAGGAGCTGAAAGGAGGGGGTGATGTTAGAGAGCAGTAGTGTGATTGGTTTAACTGCAGGTGTTTGAGATCAGAGCACAGTTTTGAGTGGACAAATCAATGCTGATGTCACATAGAGTCAGAATCAGAAAAACTTGATTTGGCTCTTATTGGTTAGTATAAAAAACTCACCTCTCAAACAGCATTTAAGAGTCTAATCGCAGAAGGAATAAAAGACATGGAGTCGCAATTAGTTCTGATCAGAGGCATCTTATATCGCCGACCAGAGGGCATTAAGGTAAAACCTGAAGATAAAATGTGCCTCTTGTCTTGATCAATAATTTTATTTGCTTTCTTAGAAACCCGATTTTTCCAGAAAGAAGTCAGATCTCTGCTGAGCACCAATGATTTTAGAACAAACTTTAACAATACTGTTACTTTAAGCTTTTCTTTCACAGAGAGACATCCAAACCAAAATACAAATGAAAAAGGTTAGGAGACTTTCAATGTAGGAGCATTAGCACACTTTAAATTTTCTCACTCACATTGAAGGACCGAAGTTTAGCTAATGTTTTCTGCTGTGCTTTTTTGGCAATGGAGTCAAACATGGTTCCTAAGTATTTAAAATGATCAACCACCTGAACTTGTTCACCATGAATGATGCTCAAGCTGTGATTGTGCTTTGTCTGCCTAAAGTCTACAATCACTTCTTTAGTTTTAGAGACATTTAGGTCTAAAAAGTTTTGATCACACCAAGTCACAAAAGAAGAGAGAGCTGAACCATGATCATTGTCATCACCTTTAAAAAGAGACAGCACAACTGTGTCGTCAGAAATTTGACAAATTGTGTGTTGTTGTTTGGGCTCCTGCAGCTGTCTGTGTATAAAATAAAGAAAAGAGACGATGATACACAACCTTGCGGAGCTCCCGTATTGGACAATCAGATGTTTGTCCATTTACCTGCACACACTGTACTCTCTCAGTAAGAAAGTCTAGAACAAGTGCCAACAACTGATCTGGCCATTGCGAAGTTTTTCGGGCTATCAAGGTATCAAGAACTTTATCCAGGATGAAAATGTTTGCATCCTCTACTGACTTTCCAGACTAATAGCAAAGAGTAAAGAATGCATCTTGTCAGCCGTGAAGGATACAATAATGTTTTTTATAAGTATTTCAAATGACTTCATAGTAAGCAAGGTAAGGCTAATTGGCCTAAAATCATTCAGTCCTTTGGTCGTGTAGACTTGGGGATTAGAATGATTGTTGATGTCTTCCACAGTTTAGGGACCTGACCCAAATGTCTAGAAATGACATTGGCCTTTACAGTGAGACACAGTCAGTTTGTCCTTATCTGAAACTCGCTAATTTGCTCAGCTTGGACTAAAATAGCCAGAAATTGCTCATAATAGTAAGTAGACGATACTATTTAAACACCATATACAACAACCAAAAAAGCTTTGAAGTAAAATAAATGTGGAATGGCTGTGCAAATATTCTCTTTTATGTTAATGTTAGCTTATTTCTTTGCTTGTTTTATGTGGTTTACAATGTTCAAAAGAATGAATAGTGCTCAAGTGTTTGCCCCTTTACTATTTAAATTTTCAACACTATACAGATGCTAATGTTAGTTTCATTCTGTCTCTGGGTGAACACAGACATCGGGGCTTGAGAGGTTCTTCTAAATAGAAACTGGGCAATTTTAGCACTTGAAACTTGAGAATGTCAGTATATTACAATATTTTTGGATAGTTTCAGCAGGGTGATACAATAATTCAGTTATTTCTTAATGTTTTTATGATTGTTTCTTGTTTCTCAAGTGCATTTCTCATTTATTTTTCCTATAAGCTCTTTGAACATTTTAAATATGAATGACATATGAAACTTGCGTCACCCTGTCAAATCTTCATTCTGGTTGTGTATTTTGCGTCCTAATGGTACTTGAAAAAGTTAAGACAAAAACTACAATGTTGCTGTTTAGGCTATATACAAGCTATATTACAATAATTTTCTTTTCCGTCTTATCAAAATAATTTTTATTTTTGAAAGTCAGTGGGAAAATTGTGAATATACAAAAATGCAAAATACAACTCCATTGAATTATGACATGATCTTGTTGTATAATTACCACTAAATCACCTAAATTATTCTTGACAACTGTAGAAATTATCTACGAATCTCTTTTTGAACTGCTAAAGCCTCACTATTTTCTGATTTATTGTGCTTCACAGAAGTAATGAGATTTCAGCCGCATTAGATTACTCATGATGTAATCCCTCAAAAATATCCTAATTTCTGAAGACTGAAGAAAGAATATCCTTGTTCAATTATTATGAGATACTGTTTGACAGGAAATGTATTTTGTGGAAACACATTTTCACAGAATACAATTTGAGCAGCATTTTGCAAACCAAGAAATACTTTTTTAACGTTATTTTACTTCATGGAAAACAGGATGTAAATCACTTCCAAACATTTCTTTTTATTCTGAATATTTATGACTTTTTTTCGCAGAGAATAAAACCATATTGAAGCCATTCTCTTGAGTAAACCCACCACAGACAAACTTTGGCCTGTAAAACTGTTTCAGAGGTAAATTTATACAGTGTTGGGGAGAGATGGAGAGGTTGAGGTGGCAGATGTTTCTGCTGCGGAGGAGGAAATGTGGAACCTAACTGAAACTATGAATGGAAAAAAAAATAAGGCTTTACAGTTGCTTAAAATGTAACCAAACCCTGTTTTGAATTCTCAATGATAATCAAGCTTTCTAAAGCCATGAAACATGTATGTTAAATGGCGCTGGTTTATTCTGATTCTGACTGTGAAACTAACTATTAAAGTTGTCTGATAGTCATTTATTTGTATATTTTAACTCATCTAAAATCTAAAATGATGATGTAATTTATTTTATGTACAGTCATAATGAAAAGAGAATGGTGTAAGACTGTGATTGACATTGTGATGGCTTGAGCCAGTTTTAATGGTTAGAATCACTTTCACTTATAACAAAGAGGTTATAAAACAAGAATAATGTAATCTGAGTCAACTAACCATAATTTTGCACAATTTTCTTACTTACTGTGACTAGTAAAACTATAATCGTGTTTTTTTTCCAGTGAATTGTTACTAAGCCTTTCCCATAGTCCCATGTGAGATGTGTAGGTAATCCTCACACTCACCGGGGGCAGGTTTTAGACCTAGAGTTCCTTTTGACACAGACAGACCACACCCTTCAGTCAGAGATTTGAGTGAGCTTGTAGAGCCAGCACAGCCAGTTCAGCTCTTCCTCCCACACACGTGACAATGGTGTGGGCGCTCTCCTGACTCCTGATGTGAAAGTGCAGTCAGATAATTGTCAGCTTTGATGAAGCCTAGTTACACATGCACAAGTCCAGACAGCTGCCTCTTTAGCCCTGAGCACTTTGCCTGGAGCGGGTGATGAAGGACCACGCTAACCAATGTCTCTCTGTGCTTTCTTACAGTCTGCCGCAGTCTCCGATGGAGGTGAGTCCACTTCACTAATATCTACTCTTTATCTTTTGTTTTTAGACTAACTCTTTTCATAGTACATTTCACAAACAAAATAACACCTGCTGAAGACCGGCTTTGGCACCACTGGTTTTGCTGGAGGGAAATTTAAAGATTTGTTTTGATTAGATCTGCAGGAAATGAAATCTGATATTATAATCTGAGAATACATTTGATTTGTTTAGCTTCTGATTTCTTTTTTTAAACAAAATGTACTGCATTTTCTGAACTATAAGCTGCTACTATTTTCAGAAGTTTTGATCTCCTTATACAACAGTTCCGCAAAAGTGAGGCCTATAAATGCACTTAATATTTTTCTTATTTAAATCTTGTTATGCGGCTTATATTCAGGTGCGCTAATAAATAGCCTGTGGCTACGCTAGCTCCATTTGTGTAATATCTGTGGATTCCATTCATTCCTTATGGGAATTTGCGATGCGCTAAAATTAATTAATACTTTAAAAACTCAAAGTAGACAGCGGATTTCAACTAGAGAACTACTGGCAGCGAGTTCAGACCTTCAGACCTTGTGCTCATAAAAGTCGGAATTTTAGTGCAATGCTAAATACTAATACAGAAATTTGTGTATATAAAGCAGACCATTTGATAAAATTGGACCGAGTGTTTTTGTCAAAAGCTAGTTCAGTTTGTAGAGTTATTTGAACATTAATAATGAAATTAAGTATAGGTTAGCACTAGCTTCAGAGATAGAACGGCACATAAACTATGGGTTTTTCCAGGTGAAGTATTTACCTCATATGTGAAGGTCTGAACAAGCTAAGTGATTTTTTTTGGCTGCAACTTCGTCTTCGCTTTGTGTCAATTAATGATTTAATTCGTTTACAGAATTTGAGCTAGTCTCTCGAGAGAATGAATAGACCGGAAACAACTGTTCGGTGGTATAATCAGACCGGAACTAGCCAAGCCGCAGCGTGAAAAGGGCCTAGTGTGAAAACTATGGTAGTTAAAGGTGAAGTACTTAACTTTTGTAGTTTTAGATTACAAATTAGAAGGCTTTTTCACCTCATAGTATCATGTAATTACAGCATGTGACTAAAATGGTATCATTGCACTTTTCCCATCAAATTATTAAGCATTTTAGTTGTCATCGATAGCCAAAAGCAACACTCTGATTGGCTGAGCTTGGGTGGTCCCCTTCAGTTTCACTTTGCTGTTTGTTAAAAGCTGTTCTTAAGCTGTAATACCATTTGCCAAAAGATTTGTGAGAGTTTAGTTTGAGAAAGTAGCTGGAGAGATAAATGCACCTACTGCCATAAAAAATCAGGTACCTCACCTTTAACCTGGATCTTCATCAAACTTCAAATAAAAGGATAAATAGTGCTCTAATAATCCATTACAAAAACAGTTACAGTTCTATGAAATATGTCTGTTACTTTCATTCTAATTGTTCATTCTTTTCACTTAAGACATGTCGCTGATGCCTTTTTTCTAGACAAATAATAGTTTTGTCATTGCTCTATTCTCCTGCTGTGCTGCAAACTTTGGAATTGCCTCATTGTGAGATAATGAAAAACCTATCTTACAATGATCTAATCTTAAAATAATTATGATTCCGTCAATTGAGCAGTCCTAACTAGAAAACTATAATGTTGTTAAAGTATTTGAACACATACAGTATATAGTTTTAAGCAATTACCTCTTAGCTATTTAGTTCAGAAGAATCTATGTATTTGTCCAACAACAGGACGTTTATGTACAGCTAAGCATGTTTTTATGTTTGTCTTAACTTTATGTTCTTTCTGACAATCTACATTTTAATCTCCAAAAAATACCATCAGTTAACCAAGTTGAAATCACTTGCTAATCTTTTTAGGAACACTTTTTTTGTGAAGTTATTTTTTTGAGCCCACAACAGCAGATAACTTAAATCTCAAATTCAACAGTTTATTTTTTGCCTTCGACACCTTAAGTGAAGAAGAAGAGCACATTTTACAGCAGACAGGTGGCACAAGGTGGAGGAGGAGGTGAGAAAAGGCACAAATAGCAGCGTAAAAGTAATCACACATTAACGCTCGCTTCACACCTTGAGCCTCGGTGTTGGACAAGATTACACTGAAGAGCTTATATCATGGCACTTTTGTTTATTTCTGAGAAGCCTGACAGTCTGCCCCTGAGACGCTGTTGAAGGCTGGTGTTGGATGGATTTGCATGTTAAAAGTGGTGTGATTTGAGTTGAAAAAAGGTGGCTTTGTTTGTGTTTGTTATCTTTTTGAGACGACAGAAAATGCTAATTAGTAATGCTTCTTTAACAGCTTCTTGTTTGTGAATCTCAAATGTGTTTGTTGGAGGAACTTGTGGGACGATAATTGTCATTTTTAATTTACTTTGCCCAAAAGTTGTTTTTTTCCCTGATTTCTTTGACAGATTTACCTTAAATAACATTTGTAACAGAATTAAAATAATTGAGTTAGTGCTGATTGAACGTGTATCACAATGTTCACGGCTGTAATCTGATTCCACTAAACTGTGTTTCCACTGCAGTTCTGTGAAGAGGAAAAGTGCTCTGCTTTACCCAGCAAATAGAAGTCTCATAAGGTTTTGACAAATAAATTATGATTGTAAATCGTTTTCTTTTTAAGAAAACTATTAACCATCCTTCAAACATACTCTTGAACATCCCCACTTTGGAATTTCTCCAGAACCAGTTAAAAAGTGTAGTAAAGCTCACATGAGAGCCATGTGTTTCCCTTATCATAAACTGAGCTGCAAAGGAAATTACAGAGTGGAAATAATTAAATTAGTCTTGCCGGATATGCTAATGCTGTAGAAATGCAATTTTGGATAATATATGTGCTAAGATTCCAGATATAACCACCAAGGTTAATTTTCATTGAAAGCCTGCTGCGCAGAGGATGTTAAAATCTTTTGTCCAAAAAGTGCAGACGATAGACATAAAAAACATTTTCCAATGGTTATTTGTCTTTACATTTGCTTGTAAACTCTTTTTCCTCTTTAGATGAAAATCATATGAACCTTATGATAAATAATTGTAACACAGTCACACAGACTGTACAGACATGACAGGTTTCTTTGCCCACGCCTCCCTGATGTCGAGGAGAGAAAAATCAGACCAGAAATCATTCTGAATATTCATCCTCCAGTGTGCAGATTGGCTGCAGGTTGATGTTAGAAGAAATCACACAACATAAACAAGTTGTTAATGACCATAGACAGACTCAATATACATAAATCGAACTACACAAGATACTTGACTGAGTGGCAAAATCAAAATTACTCTGAAAATTAACCATGTTGACAGTTTCGATTCTTCAGATGCCTCAGACATATAACAAGTTACTCAAATGTATTCAGTTTCAGCGCACCAAATTTACACTCATCACACATATTACATACACATTAATCACATATTACAGCTTTTAATTTACTATGTTGTCTCCGTGGCAGTCTGTACTTACCTTCTGGTTCACACTGTCTAGCTTTAGCAGTGGGTAGAGCTATCTTCTGTTTTCATCAATTGAAGGTAAATTGACCAGAAGCAATCCAGATTACTTTGCTCTTTATTTTGTCTTTATCTGATGGTGAGCTCAGTGATCCCACCTTATATAGACTTTACTGATAAAAAAGGAAGAAATAAGGCTCCACAATTTGTATGTGTTTTATTTGAAACGATTGATTTTAAAGACAAAGACAGACATTTGATTTTTATGTAGGATATAACCTGCTTATCTCCATGGCAATGGTATGTCTTTGAGCTATTTCACTGTATGGCTTTAAGCTCATCAGTCCCACAAGACATAAGACATAAGTCAGGTTATACATGGAGAGGCGACCCCACTCACACGCATATCTCTTTTAAATACATTTTTAATTAGTATTTAGCCTACTAGTACTTGTATAGAAATAAAAATATAACAGCACAGTGCTAGAGAGGCTAGGACTTTTGGATCACAGGGTTTCCTCTGGTTTCGCCCACCAAAAACATGCACAATAGGGACAAGCCGTGATTTTTAGGAATGAACCGACATCTGGCCTTCAGCTGTGTCCGATGACCAATATTTGTCAATATCGATATATTTGCATTGTAAAATCCGTAGGCCAGGCCACAAGATCACAAAGTTACTTTTCACTTTAGTAAAAAAAAATAAAATAAAATGGATTTATCTGGAAGCAATTTGTACCATAATTGTGGATTATGCGGCCATATTTTAGCTTAATTGTTTGTTTATGTTCATTTTTACTCATTAGTCTGCTCAAAATAACAAAAATGATGCTTTGAGGACAAACTGTCACAAATGTACTGCAGTTTTTCCCCCAGAACACAAAAGACACACTATTGTTCTAATGTTCCCCCATAGTTTGAAAACAAGCTTAGCAATGTATTTGCATTAAAACTAACCTTTTTTCTTCTTATGGGATCATACATATATATAGAAGTAGTGTTTGTCATTCTCTAACCAAGGACTTTATTGATTAGTAGAAGCGACAAGTGATAAAGATTACCTGTGCCACCTTAGTCTCCCTATTATGTCTTTTGAAACACTGCATATTTTCTGATTCTTAAAGATAATCTTGACCATTTGGAGATAACTGGTCTTATTCAACTCAAGGCCCAGGTGCCAAATCGGCCCTCCAAAAATCTGATCCCTCAATTACTTTCCTAATATTACTAAAAAATCTTTTTATTTTTGTAGATTTAATTCTGGGGTTTTACTCTGGAAATAGTGGCCAATTTAAATGTCTTAATGTGTCAATAAGTGTTTAAACTAGATAATGACTAATCGTTACCTTGACTTTATTATATTTTTACTGTGCGGAAATAGAATTTGCCACATGGATCTAGTGTGTTTTTCTCGTCTCAATTCCAGTTGCATTTTTGGACTAATTTTTGGTGATAAAGTTTTGTTTTTTTCATATTTTTAGCAAAACAATTCACTTTGCTCTAGTATTTGTTCACTCATTATCCAATTTAAGATTGTCACTTCTTACAGTGTTCATTCCTGATTTGACTCTGCTTTAGATCTTTGTTAGCCTGGTTTAATGTTGAGATACTGCAGGTTCAGATTTGGTTATGTTCTTTAAAGCTGATTTAGACATTTTGTAGAGCAATAAACATACAGAAACAACAAACACACATAATTGTGCAACTACCCAGCCGCAAAGCTATGGTTCTCGGTAAAATCTAACCCTTGGGAAAGTTAAGTTGAATAGCTCTGCCCTAGAGGCATTGAAAAAATGAGCCAAATACTGAGAACACATTTCCCTGCAGGGTCAAAAAAGTCTACCTAAACTTCTAATCAGCCACATTATTGATGTGTGTTGTAAGTTCTCATGAACTACTAGAGCACTTATATAGCTGTCTTACCAGCACTGTCTAGTTTATTCTGTTCATAACAACCCATGAAACAACAGCTTTGCTCCCTATGTTAGCATTTATCGATTTGCCTTCGTGGCGGCGCAGGGGTCTTGGCTTCTCATTAGTTTCAGTAGTAGCCTTCCTTTAACAAGCCTCTCTCTCATGAATACTGCAGTTTGTATACAGGTGTGTGTTGGTGTATCTACCTCCTCCTCCTCCTTCTCAATTATTCATCGTCCCGTGGCTCGAGTACTTGGATCACTTACCTTCCTGTGGTTGCCTGTTGTGACTCTTCTCTTGGGTTGTTAAGCATTACTCCAAATATCTTTTTTGTCTCTCTCCAAATCTATTTCTGTTGGTTGTGTGTCTTTCTGATGTCTGTGAGGTTGTGTGGTTTTCTATGTGGTGCTTTTGGAGTTTGAGTATGGATTATGGAGGGTCTGGGGGCCCTCAGGATGCGTTACTTGCCCCGTTGGCATCACACTGGCTCCTACCAGCTTTATCCAGGTGAGATGAGACTGATTATCAAGGTTTTCAAGCTGTTAAACTGTGGGAAAGGCTCTGATGATTGGTGAGGCCTGGTTGGATAATTTAGATAAAATATTTAATTGGGATATTTGAATGTTGATGAAGGGATTTTTGTCAAAGTACTAATGTGTCCAGTGGAAACAGAAAAGAGGCTGAAATTGGTGAATGAACTGACCAGAGGAACATTTAGCTTTAATATACAAGTACTTTCTAGCACCATACTTCTACTTATTATAGTAGTATGTTTTCTATTGATGTAGCAAGTACTCTTACTTGAGCACGTTTTGGTTTCTCATCCCATTGTGAGTAAATCACAATCAGTAATATTACAGTATGCATTTTATCACGTAATATTCTGTACATTTATTTACACTGTAAATAATGATTTGAATCCATTCACTTATTGCACAGAAATTATTTAGTTTTTCTTATTTTTGTGTTGATGCTTTGAAAATTACAGATTTTGTGCTTTATCTGATGTTTTGTTCGTCCATAAGTATATTAAACTAAAATAAAAAAAAAATCTGATGTTATATCCAGAAAAAGCACATTATTCTTGGCTCACTCCTTCATATTATTACTTTTTAGATCAAATACATTTCAGATAGGTTAGTAGTTTTATGTATAGGAAAAAGGATATTTGTTATTTGTGGAGGAAGCCGAGGTACTTCTGAGATTGAAGGCTCAATTGAAATGTCAATTTCGATTAGATTGCAATTAATCTTGCAGCTCTACCTTGTATGCATCTCGTTTATCTCAGGTTTATGTGAGGTCTGGTTTCAGGGAGGTAATAGACCTCATTAAACAAAATCGAGAAAAGTACTTCTGGTTTTAGACATGTTTGCAGATTGTTGGGTCTGGAGAGATGGTCTGCTGTGATTGGCCGATCAAAGATGTGAAGTTCAGTTTAGGAAAATGAAACCTTCTGCACACTGAACTCTGGTATTAGAAAAGTCTAATTTAGAGCCTTATCTCATCTTAGAGCTCCCGATTGTGACATCACACAAAACCTTTAATGTTAAACCAGTAGATTTTTTTTTTTCACTAACTACTAGTTTTCAGAAGTATTCTGAGTCTGACTCGTGGGTTTAGCGCACCTGCAACAAACATGGCAGATGTCTATGGCAACTGTTCTTTGTTGATCTTTCATCCTGAGTTCTGTACTATAGAATAAAATAGAAAACACAAAAAAATACACGGTAGCCGTTTAGCAACAAAAGGTAGCTCTTTATCACAACAACATTACCGCCATCCCTCCAGACCTAGAGAATTTCAGAGAGGAAAATACAGTATATTCTATTTCTTCCACTTATTTATTTGACATGTAACAAGTTTTGAAAGGGTAAGAAATATGTTAAAGTGATTGCTTTGTTGTTGTTGTTGTTGTATTTTTTGTGTGGATCTGATATAACTCTGAACAGTTAAGATTGGCTAAAGACAAGAAAGTCGAAAAGTTGTGCTGTCGTCTGTAGCCCTGGTAGAGGGCTGCAGATGACTTTGGTAAGGTTAGTAATGGTGGCCTGTTTTATAATTCCTTTTTAACATGAAATAGAAAAAGTATAGCTCTTGTGTTTCTTTCTTGTTTGTGATGTGATGACACCAGTAGAATTTTCAATTGGCCTAAAGTCCAACCAGTAGAAATTTTATAATGTTGAATACAGAAATGAGTTTACTGACTGGTTTACTGTGTTTGCAAGTTTAGCCAAGATTACATGATAAATTATTTAACAAAGGAATGTGAGAGTGACTGTGTGAAGAGAAATACAGAAGAAAACAAAGCACTAAGTTTGCAGTTGCTGTAGTTGTTCTAACTAATTATTTTGTCTAATCTTGTTTTTTGTTTTTTTTTTTTTGTAACTTTGTGTCTGCGTAAAAGGCTATATTACATACAATTCAATTAAATGTATTTGTATAGCCCAAAATCACCACAACCATTATCTCAGAGGACTTTTCATGATTGTTGATTTAACAAACAAAATTGTCAGAAAATCAAAGAATCACACATTTGGGCAATACCAACAGAAGCACTGGGAAACCAGAAAAAGTCATTATACAGAAATACAGAGGCAGCTTGTCTAACAACAAACAGGCAGATGGATAATTGCTCCAGACCATCCCCTGTCTTTAGACCATCCTTCTCGGCAAGGAAAAACTAAAAAAAAAAAAAAAAAACGACGGAAAAAGAGAAACATCAAGGAGAACCTCTGTGAAGGAGAGACTCCCATGGGGACAGGGGACAGACTGGGTATAGATGTGACCAGGACTGACATATAACTAAAGCAGTTAAAACTTGTCAGTGGCGCCAAGGACCAGTGGCAGATGGACATTATTCATCTAGTAGGACGCGAATCACCAGTCCAGGAGAGAAAGGTTCGGAGGAATCCAAGTGGGAGGTCCAGGTCCTCAATAGTAGGGGGCATCCAAGGTCCAGACTCTGACACTGGAGCAGCAGCATCTGAAACAGATACAAGAGACATGTGAATAGCAAAGAACCGATTATGGATGAACTTAGTAATGAAATATTCTTTACAGAGAAGTGGGCGACGTAAAGAAGATAGGCTGGGGTAGGCAGGCAAGTTTATTTGTATTACACACTTCATACACACTTCTGTGTATGAACTGAGAAGTCTTGAATTGAGAGATTAATTATAATTAATTGTACATACTCTCTCTTTCAGTGCTTAGCTTCACCTTTGGAAGACTTCCCTTTTACAACCGTGGTGTTTTGTACAGTCACACTGTAGATGTGAAATGTATTTTGTGTTTTCCATCAAGTTTTATATTATTTTAATAGAACTGTAATGCAGTTTGTGCAACCTTTTAGATTTACATAGCAAAGATTCAGATTAGAGAGGGAAGCCTACTGGATTTGATCTTTGAACCTGGCAACATATATGAGAGAGTTGTGTGATTTTTCTGGTTGGGATTATTACTCTACTCTAGTACTTTTGACAATGAAATACCCAAAACTATAACATAAAATTTGAACATCACACCTAAAAATCCTGCTCCCAAAAGTTTGTCATTCAAAGAAAGCTATATTAAAGTTTGCATTACATATATTGTCTGTATGACAGCCAGCAGGCTAACAGAAAGTGTGCATAAGTGATCATGTTTTAGGTGTTTAATCACAGATGACAGTGGCTAAGGGCAGATCAGTGTATTTACAGGATTACTGTTGCGGGGCACCTGATCAGCTCTCTCCCTCTGGATGTCCTTGTGTTCACCGTTATCTCCTCTGAGCAGACCACTTTATGCCAAGTGTCCTCCAGCTTCATCATTGGAGTTATTTTCAGGTTTCCTTCAGGCCTAGTCATGGAGCTCTGAATGTCTGCAAGTTTTAACACTGGAATCATTCACACAGAAGCTCTATTTTTGCACAAAATGACTAGCATTATACAGTCATAAGGGTGCAACTTTTTAACTATTAAATGTTATTTCTGTTATGGTATTTTTATAATTACATTTTCTGGGATGGACTTGTAATAGTTAGCGTGTGAAAAGCTAGACAAACAAACAGCCAGGCCAGAGGTGTTGTTATGCATACTTTGGATGGCAGGGCCACATAATTTATTCATCATTATAGCTGGATTTATGCTCTGTCACTCACTTGCACATGTGCAGATGAATGATTAAAGTGTGACCATGTCTCTGTGCAGAGCTGAACAGTGTGGAGCTGCAGGGCTGCAGCAGTGACAACAGTCTGAACAGTAATGCCAGTCTGCCCAGCGTCCAGAGCCACCGTCGCCATACCGACCGCAGAGTGGCGAGCTGGGCTGTGTGCTTTGAGAGGCTGCTGCAGGACCCTGTGGGAGTGCGATACTTTTCGGTACGACCTCTGTCCACTTTGTCATACAGCAAACTAACCATCTTTTTAATCTCTCTTTAATCTTTGAATCTGTCTATTGTCTAACATTGTGTATTCACTGATTAAAGGAGTTCCTCAAGAAGGAGTTTAGTGAGGAGAACATCCTGTTCTGGCAGGCCTGTGAGTTCTTCAGCCATGTCCCAGAGAATGACAAGAAGCAGGTACCAGTATAAACACAAGCTGCTACTCTCAGCATTGTTCATAACAAGTAAAACATGAGTGTTTCTCTACAGCTGTCTCAGCGTGCACGGGAGATCTACAACAGCTTCCTGTCAAGTAAAGCCACAACTCCGGTGAACATAGACAGTCAGGCTCAGCTCGCCGATGACATCCTCAACGCCCCACGACCCGACATGTTCAAGGAGCAACAACTGCAGGTCTGCACTACATACAGTACATCTATCATCTGTGACCTTTGTCAAACAACAACTATACACAGAGAATGTGCAGAGACAACTCCTCATGAGAGAAGTCATTTCCAGGAAGAAACTTTATTAGTGCACATAAAAGTGCATCAAAATGCAATCCCATTAAGACAGGTCTGCCTGCTGTCTCAATGTCTGGCTTCACGGAAGCAAATAGATCTGTGTTAAAGAGGGAAAGTTTCAAAAAGAGCTATTGATTCCTCTGCTGAGTTCAGATGTTTGAACTGAGATAAGAGTCACAAGGCTACATGGATATCCACCAGCCTTAGTGTGTCACACTAAACATTCACACATTCTCAAAACTACTAACTTTTTTCTGGGGCTTATAGTTTTTTCCAAAATCGAGGATATTTACTCTGTATTTTTTTGTCATCTGTTGACTTAAATTGATAGTTTGTTTCTTTCCTTTTTAGATCTTTAATCTTATGAAGTTTGACAGCTACACTCGGTTCCTGAAGTCCTTACTGTATCAGGAGTGTATGCTTGCAGAGGTGGAGGGCCGGCCCCTCCCAGACCCATATCACATCCCCAGTAGCCCCACGTCAAAGCACAGCACTACCGGCTCAGACCGCTCCAACCTCTCCACCCCCAAGAAGGTACACTTTCCTCTCAGTAGTAATCTTTAATCTTTAAGAAATTAGCTAAATGTTATTTATATTAACACAGTTCTTAGGGTGGTATGTAAGTGTTGTGTTTGTGTTTGTGTTGTGATTTGGTTTGTTGGTGTTTCAGGAGGACAAAAAAAGCAAGTCCGGTCGTTCTCTGAATGAGGACAATCGTGATGATGCAGGAGACCGGAGGAAGGGCATGTTCTTCTCCTGGTCACGCAACAGAAGTTTTGGAAAAGGCCCGAAGAAACGAGAGCTGGCAGATTTCAACTACAGTGAGTTTATTACTTCCAAACAAACACAAATGTGTCATTTTGCGACTTGTGCGGGTGATTCACTTTACTCTTTCAGATTATTCTGGGAGCAATGGACGTCGAGAATCTCAGGGCTCTCTTTCATCAGGAGCAAGTTTAGAGCTCGGGACATCTGGATCAGGAAAAAATGAGGTCAGCCCAAAAACATTTAGATTATGCATTATAATGATAAAGAAATAAAAACACATGTTGTAAGTTCTCCTTCACTGTTGCTGTGGTTAGGTGGATACTTCTCGTGGAGCTGAGCGAGGAGGCAGCAGCGTCCCCTTGAGGCAGTGTAACATAAGCCTGCCGGACGGTTCATGTTGCTCTGTGCCCCTGAGGTCTGGAGTGTCTATCAGAGATCTGATGTTGGGACTCTGTGAGAAACTCTGCATTAACCTGGCAGCTATAGACCTCTTTCTAGTGGGAGGAGAAAAGGTACAAAAACACCTCTTATCTAAAATATGCAGTGTAGTCACAAGTTTATTTAATCTGAAACACACCTCGCTAAATGTAGTTGTTTTTTGACTACTTAATCTTTTTTATTGTCTGTTCTGCAGCCATTGGTTTTGGACCAAGACTGTATGACGCTGTGCTCTCGAGACCTCCGATTAGAGAAACGCACTCTTTTCAGGTAATGGAAGACCTACTAAATCATTAAAATAACTGACTCTGTGCATAATGCCTTTTGATTTGTTTCTATTAAAATTGCTTACATTTTACCTCCGGGACACTCCCTGTTCTGTTCAGGTCCATGGTGTTTTCACCAAGTCTAAATAAATATATATATACTATAAAAATCAGGCAGTGAACAGTGAGTATGTGGTGAATGTGGAAAAGCGTGTTAAAGCTTTACAAATCAAGAAATCATTGATAATTACACTTGTGTAATTATCAATTGACAGTTTGTCTCAGAGCTAATGCTAATGATTAACATTAGATAGAAGATATCCTTTATTTGTCCCAGAATGAGGAATTTCTAATAATTTAAAAAACAACAGCTCCACTGATGCTCCATGCACAGTCAATTGATAATGTGATGTGGAGGTAAATTTTGTTTTTTCCTTTAACAGGCTTGATTTAGTCCCCATTAACCGTTCAGTGGGTTTAAAAGCAAAGCCCACTAAACCAGTGACTGAGGTTCTTCGACCTGTGGTGGCCAAATATGGCCTGCACCTCTCAGACTTAGTTGCACATATTGTAAGTATGGATCATCACATACTATAAAATATTAACCATTGTTTTATTTTAAGCATGTAAACATGATTTGTTTTATTTTGCTTTACTGTGTCATACAGAGTGGGGAGTCAGAGCCATTAGATTTAGGTCTTCCTATATCAAATCTGGATGGACTACGAGTGGTATTAGATGTAGCAGATCAATTTCTTGGGAAAGGTAATAAACACTGTGACCCTATAGATCAGAGAAATGCAATGAATTTTTAATATAACAACACCACCTTCTTCAATTGTGTTTTGTGCAGATAAGCAGAAAGTAGCGCCGTCTAAGAGCCATGCTCCTGCCTCAACGAGCAGAAATCAATCAACAACAGTAAGACTTCCTCCTGCTCTGTTTTATTTATTGTCTTGCACTGGAATGTTCCATACCCTAACGAATGTCTCCACTTCCTGTTTATGATGTCACGCCACTAAGTGTCTTTGCCGCTGTCCTCAGCCCACCACGCCTGTTATGTTTAAACCTGTTCAGGTGTAATGTCTGTCACGCTGTAACTGTTTGTAACAGTATGTGCACTGTATGTGAAACCACATGACTCAGTGTCTGTCTCACTATTGGCCGAATGCATCAGTTTGTTCTCCTTGATCTTTCATCACAATCCTCCTCTAAGACTCAACATAAACTGGACTGTTAGGAGTTAGTAGTTTATAGATAGATCTTGTAGTTTAGTTGTATGATACTTGAGTATGACTGGTTCTAGCTGGTAGTTGGTCTAATCCATTGGTGGTGTAGTGTGTGTTGCTGACTGGACAAAGACATTCGTCTCAATGGAACATCCTCGTTGTCTTTAAAGTCATACTATCATGTTTTGATTATGTTCTAAACATGGCCTCATATACAGTATGCTCTGGCCATGTTGTCATCACATTTCCGAACTTGAATATTGGTGACTTACAAGGGCTCTAATGCCCTCCTCCGCTCTCCTTGTGGCCCTCAGGGGGAGGACAGGCCTTCAGGGAAAGCCGGTTCAGCCCATTCCCATGGGGAGAATGGCAAAGCACGGCCAAGCTCTGATACAAGCAGCCAGCCTTTACCCAACCACTCTGTCTCTCTTCTTAAGGCTCCGGAGAAAAGAAAGCAGAAAAAGATTAATATAGACGAAGCTGAAGGTAACCACTGAACAAGCTCTCTTGTGTTGTGTAGTTTCTTTAGCTGTGTTGCTGTAACAGACTAACCTTTACCCTTATATTGCAAGTGCTTCTAAAGCTAGCTTCATGTAGCTCACTCACAGAGAATGTAGCTTTGCCTTAATTAACATTTTCTGCATGTTTCCTAATGTAGTGACTAAATAACAATTACAATGCTCTTTGAAATATTTAATCCAAATGTTATGTGTGTATGCTGGTTTTTTTTTCATTGGTGCGTTTCCAGAGTTCTTCGACCTCATATCCAAAGCTCAGAGTAACCGAGCAGACGACCAGCGAGGCCTGCTAAACAAGAGCGACCTGCAGCTACCTGACTTCCTGCGTCTGTCGCCAACGGAGCCCAGTAGCTCCACCCCTAACTCCCGTCACCCCAACAACGGCAGCTTCCCAGGTCGGCGCGGCAATAAGGCCAACGGCAGTGATAAAAGTGGAGGGGGCACGCACTTGCTCAATGCGAGCCATCAGTCCCAGAGCCTGGACTCTGCGCTGGGCAATGACAGTGGAGGGAGGAGAGGTAGAGCGCCGCCTCCTTTCCCCGGCACTATCTCGCCTATCCACCCCCCCCAGGGCAACCAGCGACACTCCGCTCTGCTGCAGGACTCTCACAGGGGAGGCTCTGTGCAGATGCTGGAGGAGGACACGCTGTCAGATCTGACTTTAGTGGGAGAAGGGGACATAAACAGTCCAAGCCTCAACTATGTCACTCCCTCCGCCCTGCAGTGCAAGCCCTCCTCACACCCTCCACACCAACCACAGGACACTAGGCCCAGCTCAGGTACCTCCCCTGTGTGACCCCTGTGAAGTGCTCTTCTCCTCTGTGTGCTCCTCCTCCGGCTTCTTAAAGTCACATTCAGATGTCACTTTCAAATCAGATCTTTAAAAGGTCTGGACTGCCCAGGATGCATCCAGAGCTCAAAACCTTTATTGTGATTACCAAATCCCTTTGTGCACATATTTCTGCTACAAACGTACTAGAAAAGAACTACTGTTAATTAGGAGCCATTTTCTACTGTAAAAAAAGTTAAAATAATCCAATTTAAAGCGGTAAATGGATGCATTGGGCTGAACTTTACTGTGTGGTGTGTAACTGTGTGAACTTCTGAGCTGTGGATTTTCTTTGTGGTAATGTAAAGAGCTCAAGGATGAGTTTGTGCCAACCGCCCTTTCATTACAGTACATATTTCACAATGCACTTTAGTCAGCTACGAATGATTTTTACACTTTAATGGTCCATCAAAGTTTTGTAGTCAATCTTAGAGGCTATTTTTATAATTTGAGTGGCCATAAGTTAGAAATGAATGGAGTTTTCCTAAAAATAAAATCATGATTCAAAGTCAGACGCAGACAACATTTCAAACTATTTTAGTGCATAATATTTGTAATCTACAGAGCAGGTTTGTCACAGAATTGCTCCATTATTGTCATACATTTTACCAAGAGGTCCTCTGTTTGCAAAATCACATCTTTACACCTAGAAATAATCATATGGCTAGTAAGCAAAATAATAAACAATAGCAGCCCCAGTAAGCACACACATTGGAGCTATCTTAATGACTAGATGCACAGGGCATCTTCTGTCTCTGCTGCTTCATCACCTCAGGCCTATTTGTCAATGTCATTCATAAACGCTGAGTACATTTAGTGCTTACTCATGCGATGTCGCTCCACACCAATGTTCCAATCAATCTATATAGTTTCATAGCTATTTTTATTGCACTCCATCACGCAAAAACATTCACACCATCTGATAACAACAGTAGCTGGAAATGGGACTTACATCACTTTATAAAGGTTTATCTCGTAACTTTTATCATGTACTATATTTTCATTAAAGTGTTTATTTATGCCAGATACTTTTACATTCTGTTACATTAAAGTATTAATTTGTATATAGTCAAACCATTCGGTAGTCAAACCAGTGCTGAACTGCATCGAGCTGTGTTTCAATGGAAAATGCCTCTTCTCTGTTCAGTTGCCTGTACTGTTTGTAAATAGATCAAATAAATGGTTGTTAGAGGTTGAACTCTCCGTGGAGCCTCATGTGAGCAGCCTCCGTTTCTTTTCTTAGATACAAACAACTTCCAATTTGTTCTATGATCTTGCTGTTTGTGATGTGTTTACATGTCTCGCTGAGGCCTGCAGCTTTACTAACTAATAGAAAAAATGACCATCCGCACACAGATTTATGTTCTGGACTTGTCAAGCTACAATAAAAAACAAGTGAATTCTGGCATAATCTAACATTACTGCACTGACACCTTCATCTTTCCCTGTTTGTGTCCCTAGATGCAGAAGGACAGCACTTTTGTTTGAGGGTACAAAGGCTTTTGGGGGACTGGGTCATTAGTTATGCATGGGTTCCCTTCGGTTCCATGCCTTGTTAGACAAGCTTTGTCTTGCTGGTCCCTTTTAAAACTGCACAAACAAAACATTAATTCTGTAGAGAAATGCAGGGATGCAATAATGTAAAGGCTTTCTATCAATTTGCTGTTTAGAGGAAATCATATACTTAAGAGAGGAAAGTTCACAACCACAGTGGTGGTCTAAAAGCCTGATCTAAAAGAAAAAACATGTGCTAAAGCATTGACAGTGCCATCACATAGAGATCAGTAAAGAGAAAGTTACTACAGAGGTGCTTCTGGAAAACTATATTTAATACAATATAAATCCTAACCCTTTTCATAAAGGCAAGAAACCCCACTTCTAATAAGCCATAAAATGAATGCTGCTCTATAGACCTTATAGTGCCCATCCACACTACAGCCAACCAGTAATTGCTCCCTTGAGCTCCAATCCAATTAGACTCTTTCATTTCAAATGGCACCATCTGCTGGTGGTGAAATAAAGCAGAGGAAGTTTCAAAGAGAGAGCTGATGAGTTCCAATTTTCTGCATTCAAACAAACACTTAGCATCAAAGCAGTTAACTTATCCTAAAGCACATTTGCATTTTGAGTGCTCTTTGAACAGTGTTCCAATAGAAAGTACAATGATTTTACAGAGTTTATAAGAGTGAAGAAGTCCTGACCTGAAAAGTTGCTTAGTTAGATTGAATATTATATTTACAAAAGAATAAAAAGAACAGAATTATCTGTCACACTTCTCATTGCCACTAGATGGCAGCAGCCTGCATGAATGAGCTGCACACTTCTCTGTTATGGTTCAGTGAGGCAGACTGGAGATATTACAGCACAATCTTGTCCTGTTTCCCATGAAGTCCTCGCCAAGAGCCGCGCTGCTGTTTTCTATTTAGCTCCTGCAGGGTCTCACTGAGGGGCTTCCAGACGCCAGCCTCGATAACTCACTCAGCTAATTATCCAAACATCTCCACTAAAATCAATGACTTTTCTCTGCATCATGACCATCAACATGTGTTTTATTGACTTTTTAAACAGCATCAATTTACTCAACTATTTGCCAGAATTTGTTTTAGTAATACATTTAAATATTGCTGAAGTAAGGGTAGCAAAAATAGATGAGATGTGTCATAAGAACTGTGTTATTGGATGATAATCTTCTTTTCCATTACACTAGAATAAGATAAGTTCATAAGGGTATTTATCCTGTTTTTAGTATATTGTGTTTCTTTGAACAATGTTTGTCATTAACACACACAGGATCTAGTTTTATTTAAACTAATAAAAGACAAGCATTTTAACTGTAAATTAGACAAAAAACCACTTCACTTGTAAAAAAAAACAAGCTTTTTCTATTGGCTAATCTTGTAGTTTGAATATCAAAATCTAATCAAATCAAAATAAATACACCCTAATTCAAGCACTTTTTAGCTCAGTTTATACATACAGTATATATATATTTTACCAATGTCTCTAGATCAACGTTTTTCCAATTTTTTCATTAATAAGACAGTTGATTGAAAAGCGCCTTGTGTGCCTTTGAAAGGTGGAAAAGTGCCATATAAATAAAGACCATTTATCATGACTATTTCAATTTGGGTAGATAATTGTCCATGCTGCACCTAAATATTATCAAGTCACACATCACATCAGGTTTGCTTAGAATTCTCCCAATTATTATTATTTTTTAAGGTCACAGATAAAACATTTTACTGTAACAAGCAGATTTTTAGTTGATTTTATTGGAAAGTGGCTACATTTTTATTTTAAATTTTTGAAGAAATTTTGTGAGCACTTGAGCGTCAGATGTAGGACAATACAATTTCTCAAACATGCATAACTCAATCCAATTACAACTCTAAACTAATGATGAGAGAACCCTGTTAAATTGGTTAAAAACTCCAGAAAATTGGATTCTACATAATAGTGCCTCCTTTAAACAGATACATTCCAACTACTCAAATCATACTTTGTTAAAAATGTTCAGGCTGTGGCACATCACATTTAACATTAATTATAAACTCATTGCAATATTGAAGAAAGTCTGGGTTTTCGTGCATGTTTTCTTAATGCGTTGAAGGCCTAATTTTTTATTTTTGCTTGTTTGAGGTTCCCTGACTGCTGTGCCTCTTTGCCTTCCTTCTGTGTGGTCTGTCAAGTTGGTTTATAAGCAGGATTTTTCCCATTTAGGCAAAGGCAGAGACCGCTGGAAAGGAAGCAGTCGAGACAGTGGAGATTATAAGTCTCCCAGTCGAAGAGCTGCATCCTACAAACCCTCCCCGCCCTCTCCCTCACCTCCACCTGCTCCCCCACCTCGAGCACCTGTCCGCTCCCGCCGCAAATCCAAGTCCCCCTCGTCCAGGTCTCACGCATCCAAAAGGGCCCTGGACTTGGACAGGATAGAGGACTCATGTGACCCTGAAGACCGCCTCAGGTCAACGCGAAGGGGGTCCCGGGACCTTCGATGCTACCAGCGGGACTCCGAACTGGACAGGAAGTGGGATGGCGTCGCCATGGAGCTGCAGGGGCGTGGCAGCAGGATGAGGTCAGCTGTGTATCAGACTTCAGACATGCCCTCTATGGTGCAAGCCAAGAGACATCCAGACCCACAAGAGGTTAAAGGGCACGTGGACCGGGCCACACTCAAAGCCACATTTGTTTAGACCTAAAGTGCACATGACAGGTATTCACAGTAAAGAATCTTTGTAGTAAGTATTTATCAGAGTTTTGCATCAATCAATAAAGTGGCAGCTTGTGAAAAACTCTCTGAAATCTGTTAAATTGGGCAGTGCCGAAGAACTACTACTGATAGGTAAGGGAGGAGTCTGATTGGTCTAGCAGCAAGTATTTGTAATCCGACTGGCTGTAAATAAAGCAGTCCATGTTGATGTCACATATATAGCCTACCAGAAAAGTTATTATTGGCTCAGTCAGTTTGTGATTTTGACCTGAAAATAGCTAATTTGGCTTGGGTTTGTACAAAAAAATTACAAAAAGACACACAATAACTTCGTACATAGTTTAGTAGCATTAAGTGCCACTTTAAGCAGAGTTAAGTTCTAGGAAAGGCCAATTCAACTTAAGGCCCGGGAGCTTATTGGCCCCCCAAAGATCTAATCTGGCCCCCAATTCACCCTGCTAATATTACAAATATTTTCCTTTGTTTGCTGGGTAATTCTGGGTTACCTTAGATTTGATTTAGTTCTTTTTTTATTGTTGATGTAATTCTGCTTTAGACTTGTTTTAGCCCTCACTTACTTCTGGTTCAGACTTGACTTGTACAGATCTAGTTCTTGTACTTTTATTCTATAGCACCATACATAGGCGAATATAACTGTTGTTTTCAAAATTACTAAAACAGATTTTGTACAATAGATGTTTTGCATAATCCTAAATTTGATCAAAAGTACTGACATTTTGTGTAACAATCCAGCCCAGACGCCCCTGTTCTCAGGGACCCTTCACTCATGTCCACTCAATTCATGGATTTTTGTACAAAGCATTTTAATGATTCAAAACATATTTTTTGATTATGCAATTTGGTCAATTGTGGTTCAGCAGTCTCAGGTTTAATCACAGTGAAACCCCTGTGACATTTCAAAATAGAGACATTACACATTTTTCCAACACTGTAGGCTATAATTTAGCAGAATTAAGGTGTTATAATGTATTGTTTGCCCACATATGTAAGTGTAAATTATATGGATTTGGCTCTTGTTTACAGCATGGGTGCTAGGTAACAGTATCTCATAAGTACATTCAGCTGCTGTGGTTAGTGCTAGACAGTCTGGTCCGAAAGGACAAAAATGAGCTAGTTGCCATGGTAATGAGTTTATTACTCTTGCTAAACGGTCCTAAACTGTTATATTTTTTATCTTAACCTTTATCCAAACCTTTTTTCTACTTTTACCCATTTCCATAACACTTTTTCTAAACTTTGTCCTAAACTTCATTATCAAACACCCCTCAGATGAACTATCTAGCATTTACCTTCTGCTGCTCATGTCCAACCAGGTTGTAACATTTTAAAAGTCACCAAAAGTGTCAAACTGGGATAAAACTGTAGCCAAATCTGTCGTGTTCACTCCGTTTAGTGAAATGTGTATCTAACCTGTCATGTGCACTTTAAGGATGTATGTCTACACTGTTGCAGCTGCTTGCTTCTGCCCTCAGAGGACTCTATTAGGGAAGGACAGAGGTAATACTCAGTGTGTGGCAGATATATGACAGAACGGGCAAATCGATGCCTGGCTCATGTACAGTATATCCTGAGACAATGCAGTATTAACGTCACTAACAAGCTTAAAGACACAGATATCTAATACTTACATGACAATAAACATTTGTAATGCTTTTAATGTACAGAGTAAAATAAAATGTCTTATTGTATTTGTGTACCTCGTAATTATGGAGACTATCAATGTCAGACTGTAGATTTGAGCAAAATGAAAACAAAATGGTTATTCATTTGGTATTTCTCATAAAAAATAAAACACAATAACACTATTGCATATCCATAAAGCAAAAAAATTATTGCCTGCACCCAAATTCCTGCATTCCATCAGGAATTTGAACAAACGACTTTTTTATTTCTGGTGGGAGTAGGCTCTGTCACTGGCACAAGATGTTACAGTTTGACATTGAAGGTGGGGTAGCTGATTTTCACACCACACACACGATTTAAGTTTTAAATCTGACAACTTCCTCTCATAAATCCTTCGACACATAGTTAATATCAACATGCATTCATTTTAGATGCAGTTATAGCTTGTAAATGTTTTTCAACAAACAATAAAGTAAAACTGGAGTGACCACCCCAAGCTCAGCCAATCAGAACGCAGCATTCAGCTCCTGATCAGAACTACTTTATTATTCAGACTCAAACTTTTTTCACAAAATGCTGTATTTACTATACACTTTTTAGTGGAAAGCACAAGGTTGACTGATTTACAACTAAAAAAGTTAGCTACCCCACCTTTAAATTCATCTGACCAAGCTACATTTATTCAGTTAATTTTCTATTGCTAAAAATATCTTGAAAAACATAGCTATAGGCTATTGTTAGGGTTTTAGAAATTAAAAACTGGGATACACCTCTTGTGCGCAAAAAAGGGATAAATTCCTGTCCTATTCACATCTGAAATATATATTCTGAGAAACTTCTGATGCTTTGGTAGGCCTAGATTTGGAGCACACAATTGTGCACGGAACATCAATTGGCTTGTTTTTGTTCAAAATAGCTAACTTCTGTACATACAAGAATGTCCTGTTAGCATTAGCATTTAGACACAAACACACAAGTGTCCTAAGGTGAATTATTCTTCTAATTTGTGTTTTAATGCGTTTTCTGTAAAATTCACCTCAACTCACTGTCGCTGTCTGATCTTCTGAGTCTTTATCGTTTTAAACTGATGTAGTGAAAACTTCATGCAAATTAACTGAAGAGGAAATGCTTGTATGTACAGAAGTTAGCTATTTTAAACAAAAATAAGCTCCAGAGCCAATTGAAGTTCCGTATACACAACCAAATGTCTAACTAAAGAAATCGTTTATAGGCAATAAAACGAAGCAGTTCTTATTTGTTACAGAATTATTCAAAATGTTACTATGCCAGACAAAACAATAGTCACGCTATATGCAGTGTCTGACCCATCACCAAAAAAGTGCACCATTCATCTCCCACACAAGGTGTCAAGTTCAAAACTATAGCCCATTATGTAACAGACTGTGCGGATAATCTGCTAATTTTACTCAGCGGGAGTGGTTATTTGAGAGATTATGTGGTCTTTTCAGTTTCACAGTCAGAGCTGCTACATAAACCAACTCAGTTTAACGGCAGATTAGAGCCAATTCTAGGAGCGGGAAATATGCGCGCGCTTTTAATCGAGTTTGCCCACGTAGTAAACAATACGCACTTGACGCACGACGACAACTGCACTAACCTGGTAAAGACGTGGGCCGGACAGAGGGAGAGAAAGTATCCCATAGTCTAGCACTGGTGGGGCCGGTCCAGGGGAGGCTGTAAAAGTCTATTTTGATCACTGTCCCTCGCCCCTCCCTCGCGCTGCTGTCTCCCTGGACTGGGTTTGGCCCCGGGGACGGCAGCGCGCGCTCAGCTGCTCGGAACCATGACTGAAGATGACGGATACAGTTGTCGCGGAGGGACAAGTCAAGTTTAGAGATGGGAAAAAGGTTTGTTTGTGGCTTTTGTTTGTATTCATACTTGCGTTTTTATGCTGCAGATCACAACAGCGTGTTTACTGATTGTTTTTCACAGTGGAAGACGCGTTGGGTTGTGCTCCGAAAGCCCTCTCCAGTCGCAGGTACGGTCTTTTGACAAATAGCACCGGTCTACACATTATTTTCCTGCCCACAGCCTAATCTCTAAAGTTTCACTGACACTAATATTAAAGGGATATTCAGCTGACCTTATGCGTTGCCAAATGTGAATCAGCAGTTTCCAAACTTGTGAAACTTTACCACGATCGCTTCTTCTCCTCGCGGTGTTTTGCTGCTCTGCTGATTGATTGGACTAGTTTACCCGAAATTTCGCGCGTCTCCTTGAACCATAGTAAGGACATTAATCCCCACAAGCTTTTGTTGCCAGCTCAGTGACAAGTTTTAATTGTTTGAACACTATCCAACGCGTGACATTGCCAAAGTCTTAAGAAAAAAATAAGTTTGTCACTAAACACCAGCAGCTTTTAATTAATTATTATATGAAAAGCCATATGGGAGATCATCATTTTGACTCCATCACCCTCTTCATCAGGATCCAAGACTTATTTTGATGATGGAGATGAAAGCCATCATCTATTCTTGCTGCTGCTGCTGCTGTGTATAAAGTTTTCCTGGATGTCTCTGCAGAGGAAATTGGTGTCTGATGTTTGCCAAAAAGCGAAGCCAGTGAATAAGCACGTCTGGCCAATTTCTTTTTTTGATATTGAGGTTGAATAGGTGCTGGGTTGGTAAATGACAATCAGCCAACAAGTTTTAAAGTGTACCTAGTCACAAAAATGCTAGATTATTGAGTGTAAGCTTTTCAAACTGCAGTGTTGTTGCTGCGCTGATGTGTGATAGACTAAAAAAACTGACAAAATACTAAATTATTTAAACAGGAAAACTTGCTAAAAGTGTTTTTCTCCTGTCTAGGTAAAAAGATTATGTTCAAGAGTACCAAAACAGCCCTCTATAGACCCAATATAAGGCTATTTAAAACAGATGGAAAGCAATTAGAAAATAATAATTGGATGCATTTTTTGTTGTAATAGGAAAGGTTAATGGTTTAGTCACTAGAAATCAACAGAAAATTTGTGAAATGACCTTTTAGATCTGTCATGGCAAAGTGCAATGTTAATCGGAAAAACTCTGGCTCCTGCTCACCATCTGGTCTCATAACATCGTCACATTCAAATATATGAATGCAACTGGTTATCTCAAACTAATGTCACGTCACAGCGTCTGTAAATCTCACTTTGGTTTTCATTTAGATTTTCTGAGCTCAACATCCTGTAATGGAGCATGTTTAACCCAGGGCTGCCGGATTATGTGAAAAATAATAATTACGATCATTTAAAAATATTTTTAGTTCAGAAAGAAGACAAACCACTAGTGCTTTGAACAGATAAATGTGTAGAACAGATGAAATAGGAAACAAATAACTGTTTAATTTATATTTTTTTGTTTCTGAATGCAAAGACCAAATGCAAATACTACTAATTTCTACAAAAGCACAACCTCAAAGCTTTTATTAAGCTGCTTTTCCACTCAACAAATGCATTTATGTTAACAATCACAATTACTCGATTACACAATTTTTGTCAACAATTAGAGCAAAAATCATAATTGAAATTGAAAATCGATTAATTGCACAACCTAACTGAACATTTCTTTTAATCTCAAGGCCCAAGTTTTTTTCTGTATAAAGTAACTTTTGGCCCAAAGCTCACATTAAATGTAAAATTCATAGATTTTAAACTGATTAAATTGACTAATTTCCTTTTTACAAGTCTCTAAATTTTATAATGATATTGACTTCAGTTCTTAAAAGTTAATTGTCAAGATGACCCAACAATTTCCAAGTCTTCTTGTTTCAGACCATTCCTCCAGAGCAATTTTACTTCTTATTTTTTACTAAAGAAAATCTCAGTGAACTTTCAGAGAAAACACAGAGAAAAACCTGTCAGCTTCAGGAGACAGACGTCTGTCATCAGGTTCATACCTGATTGAAACAGTTAGCTCTCGCCTGGTTTTGTTGTTTTTATGTATTCATATGGAAGTTCTGATGGGAAACATGGCGGATATGCCATTATTCCCATGGTAACTGTTGTCACTTATATATGCTATGCTACAAAAAACTTGATATTCCAGTTTTGCATATCTTTGAAACAACATTGAGAGTATTTGTGTAATTCAATATTGAATCAGCTGTATTTCCACTTAGTCTAGACATTTGTTCATTCAGAGAGTTCAGAAACAGCTTTTGTTTGAACTGGGGATGAGCTCAGTGAGGCGTTTTTGGACAAATCCTGCTTATTGATTAGAGGTTAAAAGTGCAGAAGAAGACCTGATGGATGTGAGTCTTCAGTGATGATCCAGTGAAAGTTAAACGCTTTGTCTCTAATTGATCACATGTCTGTTACAGCGACTGGACTTTTGTTATCCGCAGCTACAATGGCCCAGCTCATTGTTTTAGAGTTTGTTTTGACAGCTGTGTGATAGCGCTCCGGATTATAACACACTACTCTCAGTTTGCTTTCTATTAATACTCACTGTAATTGACTTTAAAGCCCGACACTTATTCTAGCTTGTTGTGTCTGTGTTGTGTCTCTGCTGCAGACTGTCTGTTCCTGTTGGCTTACAAAAAGGAGAAGAAGAAGAAAGGCAAGAAGGGGATCGGTCAGAAAGAGAGTTTAACGCTAGAGGTATGTAGCTGTATAGATTGTGTTTAGTGAATCTCTCATCACAAGATCAATGCAATTTAAAAGGCTTACAGAACAATAATGAGATGCATTAAAATAGATCAATGGCTTATCGCTGTGTGTCAAGAGTATTTAAAGATGCCTCCATGGATGTCACAGTAAGAGTGGATAATTGCTGTGACAGAAAGAAATGAATTAGTGGTGGGTGTTATCGATAAGCAAGCGTATGAACAGGGCTAGTGCTGTGTCAAACTTATCGACCGGGGTTTTTGTTCAATTGTTCTAAAGTTTAGGCCAAGTTTAGGATTGGCGTTAGTGTGAGGGTTAGCAACAATAATTTAAAATAAAATACAATTCTTGACTAGCCAGTGCTAGCTTTAAATAAACCATTTCGACAAGATGGACCAGCTAAAAACTAAAGATCAAAATCTTGTTGTATTTTGTTTTTACCAACAAAAGGTAAGCAATAAATGTAACCTTAACGGTGAAATCAGACCTGTGCGCTGTTTGAATTAAATACTAGTTTTCATCAGGAGTCGAAAGCAGTGTTTTGATTGGCTGCACTGCCAAAAGTAACATCTCTGCTAGTTAAAATTTCTTGAATGAAGAAGGTAATATTTTGATTTCATTAGATTTCACTTGTCAAGTAAAAGTATCAACCAATAGAACAAGACTTGCTAAAAGTGTACTTAAAATAGGAAAACAAACTTAATACAGTATAAGAATATTAATGACTTTTCGCTTAAATTTTGACATTAAATCTAATGTTGCGTGACTCTGGACAAATATCTTTGTCAAATGTAATTGATGCCTATAGTAAATCTCAAAGTGAGGATGTGTTTTGGGCGTAGGTGATGTTCACTGTAAGCATTTGTTGTACATACTAGAGATATTAAAAATTCATATTCACCCAGCTGTCACTTGCTTCTTTGTCACAGACTTATTATTCTTGTTTGTGTTTTGCTCAGGGGATCTGTGGAGTGGAGCCGGCCCCAGGCTTTGATGGCGTGTCCTACAGCCTGTCAGTGCTGTGCCTGTCCACACACTGATTCTGGGCTTCAGCAGCAAAGATGCTCTGCTGGCCTGGGACGCACGAATACGCTTCCACCTCGGAGAAGGTACTGCTCATGTTTGTCACATATCCTCTCATCAATTTAAGACTTATCAGTATCAAAGGAGATCACCCACCTTGGTAAATTAAAGACCAAATTATATTAGCTTTAAACGCTGCATCAGACAGAAGTTGAATTACATCCATATTTAAATAAAAGGTAAGAATGTTTACCTATTCCCCAGAGCAAACTCATGGACACTGCAACATGTAAATTAACTTGTCTATCTACAAGATTTACAGACATTTGTCAAGATAAAGTGTGTTTCTAACAGGATTTCTTTTGGTATGATCACAAAACCCTTTAAACACAATTAGTAATTACCACTTCACAAGTGGTATCTTTTCTATTGCAAATGAAGGCAGGAGTCTTCAAACATTACACAATTACACATCTTACAAGTAACTTTTTCAATGGCCAAATAAAGGTAGCTATAAAACACGCAAGCAAAAATAACTGTTCACGTTTTCATTTCACATAAACATCTTATCTGTTTTATATTGGTTACTATTGCCTTAATATCTATGTAGTAAATGTCAATAAATTTAATAAGTATTATGTCTGTAGGACCAACGTTATAGAGGGATTTTTTGTTTATCAACACAGGCGATGCGCGCGCACCCCGCCTGTAAAAAGAGCCTCCGCACATAGACACAAACAGTGGAAACAAGTCAAAAAAGCTCCGTTGTCAGCTAACGTCAAGAGTTTATCACTTTGCGAAACAAAAGGTATGCTGCTAAGTTAACATTTATGGATGAAATTTGATCCTACGACCCTTAGAAGTTACTTTCAGGTAAGTGAGAAAAACGATGTGAAAAACGCTGTCTCAAGCTTCAGGGGACAGACGTCTGTCAGACCGGTTCATACCTGATAAAAGCAGCTAGCTGTCATCTCGTTTCGTTGTTTAATTGGAACAAGTTTCCCAATGTAAACAAATGGAAAGGCGCGCTTTCTGCATGACGCAAGCGCAGTAGGGCGGAGAGTGACGTCGACCGAAATCCCTTTATAAGGATTACGTTTGTGTTGAGCAAATGTATGACTTTTTGCCAACAAAATAAAAACATTTAGTATTTTGCTGCTTCTGCCATATTGAGAGGTCAAAGGTTATTTTAAACACAGCAACTCAGGCATCAAAATTATTTTCCAATTCTCGGTAGTAATTACGATATGAGGGGGCGTTCAAGTGATATTTCCCACTCGGCAACGGGTGTTTACCATAACACACACAAAATGAAGGCGTACACATTAACATGACTAAGCTTTTGTAACTTTGAAGATTCTTGTTGTTACATTTGTGAGAATTGATTATGTTTGTGGATTTAGTTGCAGTTTATTATATTAGAGTTTATTACATTTGTGTTATGCCGTCTTTAAAGTAAAGGACTAACCCTGACTCACATTTAACTCTGCTATGCTGTGCAATTTCTCTGTCATTTTAATATTAGCTAAATTATACTGTTTGGATCACACAGTCTATTTCTAGATGGTATAAATAAATAAAATTAAGGTGTCAGTTTCAGTAATGTAGCAGCCCTATCTAATACATAAACACATGTTTACAGTGAGCTGCTGGTCTTGTGTGTCCAGTGTCAATTGGAAATGTTCCTCCTCAGCTGCTGTGGCCAGACTTCATGTGCCGCAGTGACAGATGACAAAGTGCAGTCGTGAGAGCTCAGAAATCACTTCATCATCATCACCAACTGCCCCTGTGTGACTCGTACATGTGCCAAATGTTTCACTGGCCCTGTTAGTTCATATGGCTGTGATTTATGACTCCAATATTAATGTTGTGTTCATTGTTGCATAAAAGTATGAGATAGACATCTAAATTACTTCTTGAATATAAGGGAAAATGCATAGGTCATCTTTTATTGTTTTGTTTAGTTTGTAGCAACTTATAGGAGTTTTTTTCATGTGTTTCTAGTTATTACAGTGGAAAAATTTCCTATGGTAATTATTAATTGTGGTTTTAGTCAGTGAAGTAGCATTATGCAAAGAAATTCTGAAAAATAAAAGTTAAAAACTTCAGGAATTCCCACTTAGTCATACGTACAAATGACAAAAGATACAATTGACCGTTTAAGCAACTCATGTCATTTACATAAAGCTTTAAACTACGGAAGTCCAGAACTGCCAGTGTGGATTAAACATTTTTTCCAGCTTTTCTCGTATTAACGACCTTATATTTACGTTCAAACGACAATATTCTCGTTATTACGACTTTTTATTTACGTTCAAATGACTTTTTTTTATGATAATCAGACTGCTCTTCCCATGATGCGCCACAAGCTGGATAGCTCAGAGTCCTGTACTACGAAGCTAGATTTGGGGTTTAGCTGTAAGTTCTGGGTTAAACCTGGTCTGGCGGTCCTACGAAACTGGATCACTTCCTATCGGGGCAGATCTCTATGGCAACATGAGACAAACTCATAACCTGCTCCGGACCAGGATAAGTTCTAAATAAGTTAAAAAGACGAGGCGCTGGCCAATCAGAGACGAGAATTTAGGCCTTTGCGAAGAGACGGGGGAGAGATGAGAAGGGCAGCGGAGAAATGAGGAAAGACGAAAGTCACGGTGTATTTTATATCAAAGCGATGCGCACGTATTTATAAAGAGGAGCCATGAGATCTTATATGTAGCAGTAACACTGGAAGAATCCTGTTTAATCTGTGTGATGATTAATAAACGCTTTCATTGTCAAGAAATAATGATTGAATGCACTTTTACACATTTTGCTGTGGATCTTTACGCATTTGACTCAGACAAAAGACACTTGTCTAAACCAACAGACTAAACAAAAAGTCGTTATAACGAGAATATTGTCGTTTGAACATAAATATAAGGTCATTATAACGAGAAAAGCTGGAAAAAATGTTTACTCCACACTGGCAGTTCTGGACTTCCGTATTAAACATCACACATCAGTTGAATTTTCAAATGGCCTAAGTCTAACACAATGCAGACTCTCAATGGCTAAATACTGATAGTTGTGTTCAGTAAAACCTTCTGACTCTACAGAGTGGAAAATATGTTTACCAAGATGACCAAGCAATTTATCGGTTGGATCCAAATCTCTTAAAACTTTTTTTTTTCAAATGGCTTTTTTTTTTTTTTTTTGTCAAATCTGAAATATAAATCAGGTACTATTATTGGTGAAATGTGCAGTCTAACATGTTATTGTAGACTGCACAACAGTCTAACATGTTGTGCAGTCTAACATGTTGTTGTGTCTAACATGTTGTGACATGATGATTACAGTTCCATAAAGTTGTCCTCCACTCTACAGTCCACAGGTTCAGTGTGAGTGTCCAGCCTGGCTGTAAACTGGAGAGTGGACCTGCATGTCTTCACCTGTGCAACAGTGTGCTGGTCCTCACCAGAGGTCTGCCCCCGGTGGTCACGGGACACTGGAAACTCTCGGCCCTGAGACGATACGGAGCCGTCCCAAATGGATTTGTATTCGAGGGAGGATCTCGTTGTGGATACTGTGAGTAACAATACACTGTACACTGACCATAAAAAAATACTAGTCACAGAAGAAGCTCAGAGTGAGCTAAATCTAACCGCTGTCTGCAGCCGTTCTTCTTACCATTAAGAGGTGCAGCTGTTTTATCTTCATTCATCCAGGTAGTATGTATTTGATGATTGTTAAAAGTGGTCATTTAAGTGCCCTTAAGGCGTTATAGTATTTTAATAGACTTTATTGGTTGGTGCCACTTATCTTGTAGATAATGTATCAAAGCATTATCTCACAGCTGTTGAAATCATGTCTATAAATGACCATGAAGCACTCTCGGAGCCTAGTTGAAGAGGAGATCTATGTAAAGAATGGCAGACAGTCTGGTAACTGGGTGTGTGGACGACACATGCAGAGGATGTAACTGTTGCTCCAGCAGCAAATAACTGATTCCCTCATTGCTATAGTTTAGTGTTTTTATGAGCTGGAATTTTTACTAATTACTGTCACATAACTTATCGTTTCATTTCAGCTTCATCTTATCATAGTCACTCTCTGCATAAAACTGATTACAATCTGCTCATCTCCTTAATGCAGACAGATGATTTTGATTATTTATTATCATGACATGTTTTTCTTTATTATTTACTTGCTCAGAGTTATTTTTGATTGATTTATGCAAGTCTCAAAGACCTGGGATGAGATTTCGTCTTGAGAGGAAATCATAGTGGATGCACTCGGACCTGAATAGACCCAAAACAACAATTGTAAATCTGGTCCTGGTCCTGGTAGAAGTCAGGTCGGGCCAGGAGTGTGAACTTTTTTTCTTCTCCCTCGTGACCTTCTGACATCAGATCTCGTCCTCTTCTTCACAAAGTCACTTTGAGTTTAAAAAAACATTTAAATGATAAACGGCTGTTTGCCTAGTGTAATTTTTTTATTTAACCACAATAGTTTTTCTTCAGAGAGGCAGACCTGAGGATGTGTAGCAGCCCTTTGGCCCACTCTGAAGAATCGGAGCTCCTTAAGCTCTGATTTCACTCTTCTCATGAGCAACTATTAATACTTCAGCCTCTAGAGCTCAGTCAGACCATCATACGGGCCTTTGTCAGTGTCCAGTATTACGTTGTGTTACAGAGAGAATATGGAGTGTAAATAGTCTTTTATTCCAATGTCAATCAAATGTGCTCAGATCATTTGAGTCGTTTTGACACTCGTTGTTTACACACTGTACAACATTCCACTGGTTTTAACGTATTTATGACTGATTATGAGAGAAATTGGCAAAAAACTAAAAAAAAATAATAATAAAGTGCCAAGGTAATCTCAAACTAAAAAGTAATGGCTCCAAACATGTCCGATTAAGTTTGGAGAAAATAATCTGTAACTAAATTGATCTTAAATTTGTCAACATTTCTTAAATTAAAGTAAACATTCTAGAATCAAGCAGTTTTGTGATGTTTCTGTTGAATATGGACTATTTAATCTATTATTAATACATTTATAGTGATCTTTATTAAGAGCACACCTGCAACAGACACATTCATAGCTGAGTCATTCCAAAACATATAAAGAGTTATTTTCATAAACGTGTTGAGGGCCACATCTGGTCCCAGGTCGCATTTACCCAGGTCTAAATTAAGCACTTCCTCTGTAGAAATAAATTATTATTATTGAATAAGTGACAAATGCAGATAAAAAACCAGATAAAGCTAAAGACCTTTATAATAACTGTCAGCTCAACGTGTTAGCTTCGTTAGAGGGAAAAGTTGCATAAATATTATGTCTCTTACATTTCTAGCATAACTGAGCGGTAAACCTGAGGGTAGGCTTACATTTGTACATGTTTGTTTGTATTTTGATAGCCCATGGGAACACATTTCTCTTCTTACATAAGTGGAAAGCTCAGATTGATTTACCCAGGCTGACATTCTGTAAGTATACTTTACTATTTACAAGCTCTGCTCAGATATTCTCTTCTGTGGTCAACATCGAAAACCATCTCCTCTGGTCATGTTTTTACTGTTTTTTCCTTTGTGTTGTGAGTGCTCTGCTGTGCAATTCAGCTTTTGTTTCACAGAAATGTTCTATATAAGACAAAATGTAAACTGATAGTATCTTTCCACTGTTACGGCAACTGTGCAAGGCTCTAGAACTTTTTGCAATGGCAGATGGAGTAACATTGTAACTGTTGTAAAACAAATTTAAAGGAGACTAATATGATTTTTTTTCCTGTATATTTAAGATGAAACGATGGCATATGCTGATCAATAATTTATAAACTTGTTCTAAATGTTCTAAAACAACTTAGAAGTAGAAACAGGTCCATTAACTTCCTGTTCGAAACTTCCTGTACTATTTTTGTTATTCATAAGTGACTGCATGACAATTTGAGATCACATAATTTACATGGATTCTGAATTTGTGAGTAATTGGCTGTGTGCACGAAATTTCAGTTGGCGTGCTTACGTTCAAAATAGCTCATTTGTGCACATACGACCACTTCCTGTTAGTTAGCATTAGACACAACAGTCTTTTTTACACGTTCTCTGTATTAGTCTTTAATGTTTTCTGTACATTCACACTGTCTGATCTAAAGGATTTTTGTTTTAAACTGATGTCGTGAAATCATTGAAAGCATGCACAGGAAGTGGTTGTGTGTACAGGATGTGCTATTTTGAACGTACGCAAGCCAACTGAAGTTCCGTGCACACAGCCAATTGCATTAAATACAGACAGATGGGCGGGGATAGGTGGTAGGTGAAGTCAGGGGTTTTCTGACCACAGGAGCATCTGCTGCAGAACAACACAAGATTACTCAAACATGCAAAAATCAATCCAAGTACAACTTTGAGTGAACTAAAAGTGAAAGAGAACACTGCTGTAACATGGTTAAAACTTAGAAAAGTGAATTTTACATAAATAGTATCCTTTAAGAAGCAGAAGGTTTCTGTTGTTTAGCTACTTTTCTACCACTATTTACAAAATGTTGTCTTTTCACACATCAGATTCAAACCTAATATTCAGTAGAGGTGTAGTTAGATTACTGTAGCTGCTTTCCATGTTTAGTTGAGCTCATTTCTCACTCTCATGCATTTTTTCCACTCACTTCTCACATTTAGAATTCTGTGAAGTCGTCGGCCTAATCTCTATTGTGAAACACAACACAAACTCAGTGCTTCAGCTTTCATTCAGTGTAAAAAATGGGGTCACATTCTGTTTGGAGCAAGGCCTGAGCTGTAGTGGGTCAGATATTTAGAGGATTATCAGCCCCACACAGAGCGCACACGTGCAGACGCTGTAATAGTGATCCTCTGGACTCTTTGGAAGGCTGTCAACTCCTGTGATATCACTAAAAGCAATTTTGGATCTGTCAGCATCTTCCCATGTGTTGTGAAAAAAGGAAATAGTCCTCTGATGTTTTTGGAGTAAACTTTTATATCAGTTTGTGCCAGCTGTTGTCGACTCGATGATTCAAACTTTTGTCTCTTTGGTCTCTTCAGAGCTGAGATCTGAGTGAACAAATCTTTGCCAAAGGATGAAGTTTCTTGGAGGAGACATCAAGACAGTAGCCAGCATTTGGCTCAAGGGCGATTAGTTCTGACTAAATTTAGTTGTAATGTTAAAGTGTAATGAGGTCAAGCATTAGCCGTCAACATGACACCGACATGTATCTGCCGTCATAGAACTTACAATTCAAACTTTATTTGATTCTACATGAAAAGTCTGATTTTAATAGAGATTTAATACCACAATGTGCAGGTAATCAGCCTTGGAATAACACTAACTCAGAAATAAAAACATGTAGTTCTTTTGACATTTCAAAGATGTTCTGTACAAGAAATATGGTTGTAAATGAAATTTGTTATAGTTGTTTCTTTTACATTCCTCTCTTCATAAAATATTTCCATTTTTATTGAACAAATGCAAAATGCTGCCGTTGATTAGCTTTCACTCTGCTTGAGTTATTTCATGAGCTTATTTTGACACTGTAAATGTTAAAACTATAAATGTCAAAGTGAATGTTAATGTAGGGGTGGCAGACCGATGCCAAACTATTTCCTTACTCTTCTATAACTTTTTATTACCTGGTAGCAATTGCAGTGTTCCTGAAGACAGTGGTCCCTGCTGATGTAAAAAATGTAACATCAATATCTTAAAAAATTTAGACACCTTTCAAATGTGATAGGTGTAGATTCTTATTTCCTCTATAACCAGATGAATGTATCTAGGCTTATGGCTTCAAAAAGGGAAAAAAAAAATAAAATAATTGTTTTGCGCTTAACAGTTGCTAATGCTTAGGATTGTTTGGGGAAGAATGCAACTAAAAAAGGTTAAGGACTATTGTCTTAACAAACTGTAGCTTCCCAGGAAGAAAAAGGGTGCTTGGGTCCCATCGTTGTCTTTAAATGTGACAAATGTGGAAGGACTGCCCAAAAATGTCAAAAAGTTGTAAAATATAACTTTACACTATTTAATTTTTTCATATTAATCGATGAATGAATTAATGTTAATTAAGCAAACAGATAAAGTTGTACAGAGATCAATATAGACGGTATTTATCTGTCAGTTTAGGTCAATAAACTGATAAATACTTGCGACCTCCTACTCCCATAAAAATACACCCAGTTTAAAAAAATCACTTTAATATAATCATTGATATTCAGTATTATTTTGATAATTCATTGCATTGCCCACATTTGTATCTTCTTTATCTTTGATTCTTTTCATTTCTCTGTTTCCCTTTTTTCCTTCCTTTTTTCTTTTCTTGAATGTTTTGGAGCTAACCTGACCTCATTGATCTGGGTTAATCTAATTAGTTAATCACCATTTAAACATTTTTCTTTTCAATATTTCTGGTATGGATTCACTGTGTTGTGCACATAAATATTAAATGCTTGTAACTTTTATTCAGAAATGCTAACGGTTCACTCAGAATCCACCTTTACAGCTTTGTGAATCACGCTTCCTTTGACCTCAAAATACTATTCAGGCAAAAATGTGAAGGTTTTATGTTTTCTGACATCTGGTGTTTATTCATTCACTTAGAGCTGAACATGGACCGTTTTGTGCAAATACTGCTTTTATCCTTGTGTAGTTGGACATTTCTATTTACAGTGATACTTTTGAAGAAAAAGGTAAAAAATTGGCTTGTGAGGAAAACAAAAGCGCCATGAACACTTTCCCTCGGGAGAGTTGGATTAGTCTGACAGGTTTTGCTCTTTGAATATTGTGCAGAATTGAATATTTTATAGTTTGAAAAAAAAAAGAAGAAAAAAAGCCAGTCAGCTCTTCTTTTAAAGTGCTATAAAGTGACACACACAACTTTTTCTTACAAGTTTGGGTTTGATAAAATGTTCTACATTTGGATGAACGGTGCAGCAGTATTACTTTTTATGATACATGATATTATTAAACTACAATAAAAATGATTACAATAGGAAAATATCCAGATCTCAGTTGGGCTTTTCTGATTAAATCAAGGTTAATAATAATAACTTAAGACCAACCATTTCTGATTAAATGACACATATTATGCATAATTTTAATTGTATTGTAACATTGCTTCTTCTTCATCAAAAACACAGCTGGAATTCTGTCTACAGAATGTTTCACACCAGCACAACCTCTAGTTTCCGTCGATGAGATGGAGCAACGCAGCGTTTCTCTTGTTGGGGTGCACCGATCTGAAAAAACATTCATAAGAAAATAATCCAAACAACCACGAATCGCTAAAGCAAATGTCAAGTGGGCATTCGTGTGAAGTAAAGCGCAACTTATGATGGAGCCTAAGTTGCGCGTGAGTTATCAAACTCTGAAGGAGAAGAGAAGTTGCTAGTATTGCCCTGGTCCACAACTAACGCAGTTAAGAAGATTGAGCTCAAACAACAACAATTCATGCTCGACGATATTTTCAAATTTCCACATGGTTTTCCAGTGCTCTGATTCGCTGGTTCGTCAGTAACCACGGGCCAATTGGAACAGCTCTACATGCAGCAACTGCATGCAAGTCTTCAAAGATCCAGCCCCCCACGACCTCTTAAGCGCTCCTCTGACCCTTGACAGTCCCATTCACATCAAGCACATGTGAGCTTATTGTCAGTAAAAGTTACCAAACCAGTTCAGATGGGCTTGGTGTGAAAGAGGCTTATGAGATACTATTCTTTCTCCTCTGAACCTCAGAAAACATTTCTCCAAAAGTCCTTGATCTGTGATGTCATAGATCACTGCACTGTCCACAAATCATCCTGACTGGTGTTGAGCATTTTTTTCAGCATTGGCGAATATATCGATTGCTTTGATCATTTCCTGTAATTTCCTTTGCAGCTCTTATCCTGACATGGGAAACCCATGACTGTCATGTGTGTCGTATGATTTTTTTGAGTTATAATTAAATACATCAGAGTGAAGGTGCATTCTGCCCTTTAAGATCTTTCTAAAACTAACTTTAAAGGTGCTACCAGATCCTTTTTAATATACTAAGAAGGAGTACTTAGTTTTGATTTTACCTTTATTACCGAAAGGTGTTTGAGTATCGATTTTTTTATACATCCCCCGCAGAAGTTAGAAATCAGAATTCTGATTTGGAAAATGTGTTGCTACTTATCACAGCTTAAAACCATAAACAAATAAATTGCTTGACCTTTTGTATTATTATTTCTGCTTTTCTCCTTCAGGGGCTGGAGTCTTCTACTTGTCCAGCACAGACGGGGAGTACATCAGTTTCCTGGTGGACTGTATCGTGAGAGGCATTGCCCTGAATCGGACCCCACAAGGTTTACATCCTGCCAATCCAGGTAAAATCACAACCGCCTGTAAAATCTGCACGACCTCTAACCTTTACACCCCTTAAAAATTGTTATTTCAATGTCTAAACTTAACCTAAACATGCCCGGAACATAGCTGCGTGACTGAATGGCCTAAAGACTTGCTGCAGCACGTTGCTATGGTGAAGTATGTTGGGTGTCACGGAAACGGCTCGTGCCCTTTGTCCCTGGGGTTGTGGCTGGACTGTGGGGTCAGGGCTTTGTCTGTGACTTGTGTGACTGTTGTAACATAAAACGTAATCTGCAGGCATCCGAAAAGCATAAACATGTTTGAAGACAGATGGACTAGTGACAGGTGAACCGAGGAAACAAGCCTAGATCACGAGGAGGAAGTCACAGTGTCGAAAATAATGCCTAAGGTTTTGTTGTTGGCCTAAAAATGGGACCAAGGGCGTCAGACTGGGAGGGTAAAGGGTCTTATTTCCCCAAGGTCACAAGTCCTTAAAAGTTTTTGTTTTCTCCTTTAGATACATTATTTAAATAGTGATAATCACCTCTTCAAAGCCACCTTTAAATAACTTTTTATTTGTCATCATGAGGGATGAAAAGTACGCAGCAACTGAATCGAAAATCCAGAATCTATAATAATAAATAAATAATAATACAATAATCGTCTCGATGTTTGAAGAAACAAAGTGTGAACTTGACTGAATGTGCATTATTATGTTGCGTGTAGTAGTAGTAGTGGTAGTGGTAGTGGTAGTAGTAGTAGTAGCTTAATCTTACTAAGGGGTTGTTAGCCCCAGGGTACGTTTGTCATGTAGACATGTGTTTGGCTGATATACTGCAGAAGTCGCCAATTCCTACAGCCAGAGCCCCGTTTGCCATCAAACCGCCAGACCTGCGGAGACTAAGGTCCCTGCATGCTTCAGCAGAATGATGCCCATAGTGCACCACGTGGAGGTGGCGCTGGTTTTGCACTACTATGTACAAATGTTCAAAATGTGTCATTGGTAAAAGTAAGAAATCTATCAGATGAAGAATGGAACACATTTCTTGAAGCCCTGTAGGCAAATCCCTAAGCCCATTCTACAGAGTCTCACTGAGTTTTTTTTAGCAGGTGAGACCATTTTAAGATCTTTAGGTCAACTCCTGCAGTACCCGGCCATGCTCCTCCACCGGGTTGCTCCCCTTCTTCTAGATTACTAGAAGCTCGCACCTGTGCATATTCCACCAGACACAGGGAAGTGAGACGGGATTCTCTGGCAAACAACACCAAGCTGGAGTCAACCATGAGACAAAGCTTTTTTTCTCATTGGGAAACTCTGGGCTAGGATAAAAAAAAAAAAAAGTAGTTCTAGTAGTCCAATAAATGTATTAATATATACCATGGATGAGAAAAGTGCTTATTTGATACATACAAATTATTAAACTACCAGGGTTTAGATTATATAGGCCTAATGAAGTGTGAATAAGAAAAAATAAAAAAAATATATATTTTACATGACTTATTAACGTGACAACATGTTTTTGGTCACTAATGCCTGGAATCCAGCTTCTGAAATACTTCAGAGTAGGTCTGGTCACCTTGACCCTGGACTTCAGATTCAACTCACCAACAAACTGTGCAATCAAATCACATTATTTGTGTGAAGCGCATGAAACAAAGGAGCTCATTGGTCGTCTGTCATTTAGAACAAAATCTAACTTTACTCACCTTACATTAAATACCTTTTTGCTTCGCTAATGGATTCTACAGAAATTTGTGGCATTTTTCAGTGACCTGTGAGATCATTTTCTCCTCATAAGCAGACATGATCGATGATGTGCGTCATTGTTTGACTAATTTATCTGTCAATCACGCCTACTGAAGCTCAGGAGATGAACACGATGGCCAGATGAATACAGATACAAAATACAAGCACAGTCCAAACAATTTGGGTTTAAATTGATTCAGTAGTTGATTATGTTATAAAGTGCAAATTTAGTCAGACTGTTTTAAATAAATAAAAAAATAAATTGCAAAATAACATCTTGAAATCATCTCGTGGACCCAGGCTATGCTTTGTGACCTTCTGGAGGGTAATGGCCCTTGTCATTCTCCAATCGGAGTCACTTGCCGAAATTGAGTCAATTATGATGGCTGTTAGCTTGACTCTATTTTCATTACTTAAACTGCCAGAAACGCTAAAAATGTCTCTGTCAGTTGTAACTTTAGATCCCCAATCACATGAGATAAAAAAAGTCAGTTTAGAAAGTTATAAAAAACGTTTATTTTGATAAAGTCACGTGAAATCTCATACTTTCTACACTCAACAAAAACATTAATTTAACTCTAACATCAGTGACCTCAAGTTCTCTGCTCCAAGCTGTTGCTAGTTATAAACAGTTAAGTACTGTATTTTCACAAACATTAGGCTCATATTTAATATTTACAAAGGTAATGATAAATATTAGAGATCTCTGCACATATATCGATATATGTGCATATTGGCTATCAGACTTTTTTTGGCCGATATTTCATCTGACAGTTGTTTAAACTGTCGTCTGCATAGTAGAGCTGCACTCACAGTGATCAGCTGAGCTCCAAGTTATATTTTTAGAGAGAAATTATAAGGTTTGTTCCATATACTGTATCTCCATTTTGGAGCATTTCCTTGAATTACTCTTAAAAATGTTCTGTAATGTGCATAAACATGTTGTATTCATTAAACAATGAGACAATAGTTTAGAATGAACTTTTTATTTTTTTGGATATACAATCTTATCTCAGCTATGTCTTTTAAAAACTAAAATAAGAAAATCAGCCTCAGAAATCGGCTTTGAAAATCAACCATTGATATTGACATCAGCTGACAAAATGTATAAACATTGGCATTGGTATCATCTCAAGTAAAACCCTTATCGGTCAATCTCTAATAAATATTAATGATAAATATAGCTATATGAACTTGTGCGTATGCTAATAACAACTTTCACGTTTTCATTAAAAATGTGAAAGTCTTCTCACCTCTAATTGCTACTATGACATATTTGCACTTCACAGAGAACATTTTGTAAGCGGCAGTTAGGGAAAAAAACTCTGCAGAGTGCAATTTTATGACGTAATACTTTCACATTGCACAAACAAACCTCTATTTGCAAAACTGAACATGAGGATTCACATAAACAACTGTCCCAAAGGCTGATCCTGAGGAGACGAGGGGCCCTGTGTCACCCCTCCACGAACACCGCTGCTGTGAAGTGACTATAATTAGCACCAAGCAGCAACGTTAGCTGACACTTCACATAGCGTAGTGAAGAAAGTTGGCACCACGTGTTAGCATTAGCTGGTGCCCAGATTCTGGCTCAGGTCTTTGACACTTATTCATTCGACCCACTGGCCTCCCTCACACTCCTTCTGTACTAAGAGTATTAATAGTTTGCTCTAAATGTGAAAATTGGAGCTGTTTTTTGTGAAAATTCAGTCGCTATTGTGACTTCAAATAAAGAGATTTACAAGTTAGTCCATGGATACTTCAGATAAACACTCTCCACATTAAAATAAGGACAGAACTACAAGTTAAATAAGACATTTTATTGTGTTTTCACTGTGTATTTACTGTTAAAACGATGACATATGTAGTAATTTACATTTTGCTCATTGAAAACCATAAAATCTAAAAAATCTAAAACAGCTTTGATATAGAAACAAGTCCATTAAATGTTCAAAATTAATTAAAATTGTTTTTGTGGAAAAGTGACTACTGCTATTTTGAGTCCTACATGTTTTTTTCTTAGAATTTGAATTTTTTAAGTAATGACAAGTAATTACAGCTAAATGAGCGGGAATAGTTGGTACATGAAAACAGGAATGTTCTGAGCACTGGAGCATCCACTGCAGAATAATACAAGATTACTAAAACGTGAATGAATCAATCTAACTTTGCCTAAACTGGAAAATCTTCTAACCCATATAAACACTATGATTGTTCTGGATCAGTAGCTCTGTACAAAAACTAAGTATAGCTTAAACTGGACATGTGTGAGTTAACAATAGAGTAAACTCACTATTACTCCATATTTCACTTGTCTGATGACTCCTGACCTGTTGTGGTTGAAGTTTTAATTTGTTACTACTGTATATGTTACTGTCATGTTGAAGACGCAGACAAAATGCATTGATCCACAAGAAATACAGCAGGTCACACACAATATAACAAATGAATCAGATCAAATATAAGAAGTAACAGTAAAAACATAAATACTTACAGGTTGTAAAAATAATATAAACAATTATCAAATGAGGTAATATAGGCTCACGTATAGAAGTAGAATAGAACAGTGATTTTCAACTAGTGTGCCTTGAGATACCTCCAGATGTGGCTTGAAATATTTTGCAGTTTTCAAAAATCAATTTATGAAATAGATTTGCCAAAACCAAAAGTAAAACAATCAGCATTTACCAACTAATTTTGATGTTTTTGCTTTTTCGAAGTGCCATTGTATTATGTACAATTACAATAAATCAATCTATTTAAAGAATTATTTAAATGTATATTGTGTAACTTTTACAACAAGAGGTAATATCGCTATAATCATCTGATTATTTGATCTTAATCCAAAGTAATATTTTAAACACGTTTACCTTTTAAGTATATGTTTCAAAATTACAATCTTATTGTGAGCAAGGTTGTCCCTCCATAGATCTGATCTGTCCCACTTGACACTTGCTTTGTCAAGTGCTTTTGTGCACACAGATAGAAAGTTTAGACACTGCTGGCCCTACCAGAAAAGTTAGATAATGCTCCTTTAAAGTGTAATAGACAATTTAATTCAATAAATTGAATAATTGTGTTTTCCGAAGTAGTTTGATTTGGCCAATAGGTTGGAAAGCACTGGAATAGAAGATAGTAAAATAAAATATATTGAATTTCTCAATACATCTATGAGGTGAGAGAAGGAAATACTGCAAAAATGTGAAGAAAGTGGAAAGGGGTGCTTTGTCATCACATTAGGCTTATTAGGTTTATTTATGTCTGACATTTGGGTGAGTTGTTGTTGAATGGTGAATGGTAAGAATGTAGTAATATTTCAAATAATTCATAAGTAATAAGATAAACATATTTCAAACAACACATTTAATTTTTACATTTTTTGTGTTGCCTCACAAATTCAACATTTGTTCTCTGCAATAAATGTGCTGTATTTTCAAAGTAAATGTGATTTGTAGTGCAAGATTAAGACAAACTACGCACTTGTGTCAGCAGAAAAGACAAATCGGAACTATAATTGCACTATATTGAAAACAAAATATTTCTTCTTTCTTTTTGAATTAAGCTGATGCTGCTCCAGCTTCAGCAGAAGAGCGAATCCTCCAGGAAACATCGGATCTGGAAAAGAGACTGAGTTGGCTGTCCAACTGCAGCCTGGCCAGCAGCACAGGTAAACAACACGGCTTTACAATTGTATCATATCAAACAACAGTAGCACTGCCAGTTTTTTTACTGAAAAACGGCAGCTGGAGACTGGACAATATGATGTTTATTTTAGGCTTGTTAGCGTGGTCTCGGTAGCTCAACTTATTGACTCCAAATCTTCTGTGAATCGTGCTCTGAGCAGTGAAAATTGCCCGGGACTTGATCCGTAACAGATGAGAGTCGTTAATTGAAAATTACTTTCTAAAGGTTGCAGGGTTTTGCACCTGAAGAGAATTAGAGACGTGATTTGCATATTTGTCGTTTTTATTGTTCTGGTTGCTCGTGTTGCTGTGGTAATAAATCACTGCTAATAACGTGTCTCTTGTAGCTTCCACTTTTAGCTGCAGTACATCTGTTGCCGGGGACGACCACAGTAGCATCTCAAGCTCGTCCTCCAGCCAATCAGAGACCAGCTACGGATCGAAACTGCCCTTTTGGCCCGACTCGCTGTCCAGGCTTCACTCTTCAAACGACACAGCGTCTAGTGCTCTACGTTGAAGGCCCTGACCGCTTCAGATGACCGGTTGTACGCTGGGGCGACAGGAAACGCAGGGACGCGCCCATCTTCGGCTCAGCTCCATTCTCGCGGCCTCCATGACAGCGGGCGACAAAGCTCATTGGACAGCGGTATAGGCATCGCGACAAGCAGCCAATCATCGGGCAGCTTCTCGTCATACACAGGAAGTCTGGATGCGCCATCGCCCAAAGTGTCGAGCAGTTTGGATGGCGCCCAGTTTATCTTTGCCTCAATCCTCAGACACGCCTCTCACACCTCCCCCTCCTCCTCCCCCTCAGAGGCCACGCCCACACCTGTCCCGGACTCCTCCCCCTCTACCTGCCCCTCCTCCAGGTGTAGCACTCGTATATCACAGAGACACAGTGACGAATATTCTAACCCGAGCATGCTAAAACCACGCTACGACACTCCGAGAAGCTTGCTGCAGTCTTTAATATTTCGGGAAACACCCACACCAACCCCCCTTCTGAACCACCCCAAGAGAGTTCAGATATTGAGGGTTATTGGTGGAAAGGTGGCCCACCAAAATTGGTCAAAGAACAGCGTCTAGCATATGGGGCAACGAAGGACAAGCTACACCTCGACCACAGTCTGTGCCGGCCTGTGCGTTCAATGGAAAAACTAAGGTAAAACACTCAAAAAACTAAACAAATAAAGCTAACAATAAGGAATTAACTAACCTCAATTAGTCAATATGACTAAGCAATATAAGGATGAAAACCAACTAGTGAATTCATGGTTTCCCAAACACAGACAATTTTTCCTTCTACTTTTCTTGTTGAAGTTATGCAATGACATAATTTATGTAAAAATGATCCACCTTCTGACTGAGTGGCAATAGTATGAAAAGGACACCTGATCAAATATATAGTGTCATTGTCAAATTAGTGCATTAATTGAGATTAATTAATTACAGACATATTACAGACATAAGGGTTGTTCAACTTGACAACTTAGTAACACAAGATTACCCAAAGTCTTATTTTTTGCAATATATTAATATTTCCATCTGCAACAATAATGTAATTAATGAAATTGGATAAAAACAAAACAAAAACACTTAGTTGTGTTTTTCTCAGCATTTTTAGGTGAGATTAAAAATAGATTAATTTGATTGATTAATTACAGATCATAATTAATTAATCTCTTAATTTTTTAATCGCTTGACAGCACAAATAATTCTAGCTGTTTTTGGCCTAATTTTTCTTTGAACTTTTATTTTGCAGAAATTAAAAATAAGTAGCATGTCTGTTGTCAGGGCAACAGTGCAGACTTCAGATAGATGAATGTCAATGCAGTATTGCAGTCTCTCTCTTTTATATATATGTAAACTAGCACCTATCAAAGCTTGTTCTGCAGCCAACGATGATAGAACAAGAACAGAACTTTACGTAAAGATATGTTAATAATAAAATTAAGGCTGCAGACTTCTGAATGGAGAGAGATAAAAGAATTCTGACCATTTCTAGCTCAGTTGATCACAGTGAGTGTGTCTCTCTCATACAGAAAATTGAAGAAGCAACTGCTTGATCAGATATTGGCCAATAATGAGGCTAATGGCCGATAAGCAAAGAAAATTTAAATATCGGCCCCAAAATATCGTCTGGTTGATATATCGGTGTAGCTCCATTATAAACGTAAATTTGTTAATTTTGACAAAACTATTTAAAATTTGATACATTACTCACCTCCGCTGACTAGTCAAATACCAAGTACTTGCTCTATCACCCTCTAGTAAGTCGTACATTATCCCCCTAAAATATAACATTATGAACTCATTTACATACTTTTATTGCTGAACTTTTACTTTCTATCTCCCCGGAACAGTTTTCACCACAATTTGCATTTATTATTCAGCAGCTCACAATGAAACAGTGGAACAGGCATATTTGCAAATGATTAGCAAATCACACCAGCCTTAGCCTTAACCCTAGAGACACTAATGCACTTGCACTTACTAAACTCTACACGGCATTTTCCCCAGTAAATGAGATCCACTTATCTAGTCGTAATAAGCTTCCTTAAGTCCACAGCCAGGCAAAGGGCCACATAAAACATTAAAAACCTTTGCTGTTTTGATATGTGCACAACATTAGAGTTCTTGCACCATATCAAATACATAAAAAATTATCTGTGTGTTTACTTTTGCAACTTTTGCCTCATCACTGAGCTTATTGCTGTGTTTGTTTTGCTTTAATAAGGCATACAGCAATTATCCAGCTTCTCACAATACAGTGGGAGTTGTTATTTATCATAATGACAAGCCTGGGTGGCTGCAAAGTCTTGCAAAAATACAATTTTATACGCTATTCTTTGAAAAGTGAAAGCAGAAAAGCAGAGCGAGATTCAAGCCACGTCGTTAATAAGTACAAATTAAGTATGAGTGCAAGTTTTACCTCTTCTCGCAGACACTTAAAACTTTAAATTAGCCATTATCCTCAAATCATTGGCTATAATAAGACACTTAGACTAAAATACTGACAGGATATTTAATTGTCTCTCGGCTCAGTGTGTGATCTTCTGCTAAAACATTGATACAACAAAAGAAATGCTATTAACCCGAGTCCAACACTATTGTCAAAGCTGTTTAACATTTTTACTGCTACAAAGACTTGGAATCACATGTTTGAATTGTTCCTAATTGAGTTTCTGAACAATAGTGAAAGATCTGTCACCACAAAGGAATACAAAGAAGCTAAGATGACAAGAGGATTTTATAGTTTCTTGTAGTAATTCAACAATTAGATTCACCACCTTAACTAGTATTACTCATGTGCTGTATTATTCCTTTTACTATTCCTGATTTTGCCTGTACAAAATTAAACGGACATTTGGCATTTATTTCAGGTTATTAAGGTACTCATACTAAGATTGAAGAAGAGTCACAAGTTGGGTTACAATGATAAAGTCACTTATTTTGCAAATTCACACATACAGCGCTTCTTTCATGAAGAAATTACTCCGTATTTCTGCTAAAACCCCATCAAAAGTAGCAAAAATACGTACATCTACGAGAGCCGTCTTTGTTTAGCTTGTATGAGACTCTGCGGCGGTGGCACCGGGGCGCTAACAACCGTCTTAACACCGCCGAAACAACGCTGGTTCGGACTCCCAAACCAATCGGGCGGCTGGAAGGCCAGAGGTTTATCTCGTGTTTGTGAATTCACAAATATCGAGAGATAAACTATCTGGCTGGTCAGGTTAACGTTCAGTCTCATCTACAGAAGTAAAGTATTTCTGGAGTGTCATGACCAAAACTGAAAATGCTCTGTTACCTTGTGATGTCACAAAGCTGGAAATTTTTAATATAATGCTTGATAATAGAGCAGAAGAGCCTTAAGTTGATGCCTTTTTTGGGCAACGTTTTTTTTGTGGTGAGATTTCTATTGAAAAGCTTCAATATTTTTTGTTGAACTGAAAAGTGAAGCAGATTAAATGAGGTTAGAACAGGTTGCAACAACAATAACGGCAGCTTCAAAAGTCGGCAAATTCACAGCCAAAAGGACTTTAGTGCAGGTATGTGGAATTTAAAAACACATGCTGCCCTTCCTGTATTATCACTTAATGACATCACAATGAGGAATTAAGGGTTTTTAGTCTGAGGAAAATATAAAGTCTAAACATGCGGGATTTGTGTTAAAATTATGCGGATGAATTAAAATGAAACCACGTATATTTCTGATGATGAAACAATGTTATGAAAGATAAAGCATCAACATTAAACAGGACCTAAATAGGATTGTAGTCATAATATTTTGTAGTTACAACCAGAGGTGTCGACTTCCAAGCCATGACTTGGACTTGAGACTTGATTTGATAAAATGGGCTAAGACTCAATTTGGACTTGTGGAGCTCTGACTTGGGACTTGAATTGGACTTTAGGCGAAAGACTTGAGACTTACCTGAGACTTGCAAAACAGTAACTTTGTCCCACCTCTGGTTATAACTGTTGTGTGGAGTATGGCGCTAACTGTAGAAACCTACCAAAATACATAACAAAGATATTGGCTTTGTTAAATCAAATTAACTATTTCATATTGTCATGTACAGAATAATACATGTTGTTTGTTATATATAGAAGCGTCTAGTTTGTATAGTTCAACATTGACGTGGTCTTTAAAGTATTTGAAAATCTCAATATGCAGTTAAAATATGAAAAATATTATTTGTACATTAAACTATTTTTTGTAGCAAGATTCAAGTCCATAATTATTAAGGTTTAAAAATTCAGAATTGTGACAAGACTCACTCAGAAAGTTTGTTATTCGAAACGCCTTCTGCACCAGTAGTTTGTTGCCATCCAGTTAATAGTTTTTGTAATACTAGAGGGGCCAAACGTGTGTGGGGTTAATGAGAAAAACTGATGCAACAGACTGCAATCCCTCTTACAAATCCAGTCCTTGTGTCAGCAGATCAGTGTCCCGAAATACACCTGTCGCCTCAGATAATGGGCAGAAAGCTGGGTTTTACTGCCTCTGTTAGGTTATTAGACCAGTGATGTGCAAGAGACACGACATAATTCTAAGTTTAAACCGAAAAGTTTTAGCTTGTTATGACGGGGATCTGAATTTAGCTTTTTGCCCACTCAAAATGTACTTGGCTGAGATTCAAGAATACACTTTCACAACTTTAACTGTATCTTTATATATATAATATAAAGATACAAAAAGTGTGTATACTTTAGTTTTTGCACATCTGCTGTAGTGTTACGTCGCGTTTTGTCTGATTCTGGATTCTTGTCATGTGAGGACAAATGGAAGTTCACCTGAATCAAATGCTACTTACACATCTATGTGGACATTTGGAAAAGTATCTCAGAGACAAGGAGGGAAGACAGAACATTGTGACGAATATTTAAAGCTGATTGGTTGAAGCGTCTCAACTCAAAGAGACAAAATTATGTAATTAATGAAAGTATTACTAATTCAGGCTTGGAGCTTAGGGCTCAGTAAGGAGACAATGAGAATGTGATAAATTATTAGAGTTGTTAGAGTTGGACTTTTCCCCTCGGGCCTGGACCAGGGGTGTCAAACTCAGGCCCAGGGGCCAAACAAGGCACCAAGATAATTTCATGTGGCCCCAGAATGATTTGTGATTATTATTGATAGTGGCTTTCTGATAAAAGCATCAACAATTTGAACTACTGGTCCCAGAATACACTGCAGCCGAGCACTGATGAGAGGAGCCAGAATGGATAATAAGACTGTAGAAATAAAAAGACTTATATTGCTCCGATGTGACTAGAAAACCTAAAATGCATTGGAATGCAGCAAATTGCATACAGTTTGTCCAAAAAGTTCTTTTGGAATTACAATATGTTTAATATTTAATATTGCAACGCAATGTAATGTGATAAAATATACGTATATCCGGACATAGAGTTTAGGATCTTGCAATTATTTTTGCATGAAGTGTGTATAAGCCTCAAATGTGTTATCTTAGCCTAGTTTGAACATAACACAGAAGGACCCACTGTATATGTTAAAATGCAGCCCTCGACCAACTTTGACTCTGACTGAGTCGGCTCTATTTGAGTTTGACACCCTGGCCTACCCACTGGTGGTGGTGAACAGTTCTGGAGAAGAGAAGATTACCTCTGAGGTGATGATGAGGTGGTGGAGGGTTGAGAAAAATGCAAAGCAGCAAACTTAGCCTAAATTTTCAAACACAAAGTAGTCTCTACATCTAACAAGCTATCCATCCACCGCCATGGTTGTTTGGTTCACTTAGGTGCTTTGGAATGGAATTTTTGGTAAAAATACGTATGTTGTTTGTTTTGAAGAATCAATCCAAGCCAGTTGGTAGCAGTAATATTTACTGTAGTATTGGATTATATTTGATTAGTATACTTCATTATTGACATTAATGACTACATTAATAAGCTTTTTTGTAATCACTCCAGTCTCTCATTTTTCACATAAATATTTTTTTCCACTGAATTTGTATTCACTTCTTCTGTATTAGGGTACCTAACATTTGTGCAAATAAATAAACTTAGTTACATTTTTCCCCAAGGAGTAGTCTTTTAAAAAAAAGCTGCATTTGGTTACAAAGAAGTTTTCGTCAAGCAAAGCCAAAAGCCAAAAGCCAAAGCAGTGCTTTAATTGGATTCAGTTGGGTGGTTCACCCCAGCTTCACTTTGCCATCTGAAAAAAGCCACTTAAGTTATGACTAAAAAAAATAAAAGCACATGGAGTTTGTGGCTCAAAGGTTTGTAGGAGCTACAAACTAAAACAATCAAACAGACAGTTTTGCAATGTGAAAATCATGTGCCCCAACTGAAAGTCAATGTTTCCTCCCAAAGCTTTGTATTTTTGACTCATTAAATGATTTTACATTTCCTCTCTCTTCAGTGCAGTCACGCTTCAGACAACTACATCACCTCAGAGCAGTGGCGCGCAGTGGGAAACACATCCTCCAAAAAGGTATGAGTTTTCTGCCTGTATTACCTCATGAAGGACAGGTGGTCTGCTCTTCTGAGTGCTTTGGGGGGCTTGGATTTCCAATGCACAGGCCCATGAAATAGGTATAAAAATTGAGTTTATGAATGATTTTCAGGTTGAAAAGTCTGCATCAGAGCGGACCGCACAGACAGCTACGCCAGGTTTGTTTCTCTAATTTATTGTAGTCTTTGTCTGAACATTTGTAACTTTTTTGTGTGTTGAACAGAAGAGCAGAGCTATGGGGCTTTAGGCAGTATGTTGGCGCGACTCAAACTGTCTGCGCCCTCTTCTCTTCCACCTGCTCCTCTTGCTCTGCCTGCTCGACCCGCAACAGCCTGTGGTAAGTGTGTTTGATGCACTTTTGAATTAGGTTTGCCAATGGGCATGCATTTTTATTTACTTTCGACTGTTTACAATTATCGCCCACCATCTGAGCCACTTGCTGCTGTTTCATATCCTCTTCCTACAGCTATAAATCTTAATTTTGGTTCTCCTCTAGACTTTGCTGTTTGGATTTGCTAACTCTCCAGTGTATGTCATATTGTCCAACCACAACAAAATATCCTCCAACTTAAATATTGAATATGAGCTCATGTTTCTTTGGTCGTTGATTGGAATGCAATGTCTCTTCACAATAAATCAGAGCAGGGCAGTAGAAATAAAGTGGATTTACATTTGCCAAAAATATTACCAAGACACTGCTCATAATTAAAACTACTACAAAAACTGGTCTGAATGCCACATTTGGCCTCAGTTTGGTCACGTGTGCTTTGAAGCCTTTTTTTAACAGATTACTACTGAGCCAAAGAGGAACTATATTAACTTTATTTTATTAATATTTTTTCTGTTGTTTTTGCAGGTATGTTTGGAGGGTTCCAGAGTAAATCTGCTCCCTCCACCAGTCTGGACCCCAGCCTGTATCTACATCACACTGTTCATTATGTCAACCTGCCCTTTAGCTCCATGTTAGCGCATCGAGATCTCCTGCGCTCAAATCCTGCTGCAGTCTCCAGCCTGCAAGCTGCACTCAGAGGTAAAAGTATAGTTTGATCTGTTTTACATTGTACAGACTATTTATATATCACAACAAACTGTAAGTAAAGGTATCAAAACATAGGAAACAGTTTCTTTCAGAAATATAATTATGTATGCTTTTTAAAAAATATAATTAATTAACTTACAGTAAAAGTGTGCTGCATAACCTTTTGATGAGGCATTTGCCATAGCTTTTCTATCGGAGATGAAATTGTTTAGTTTATTAAACTCTACACAGTAAGGCTTTAGATCTGTCTACATAGAGATGATTTATGGAATACATTAAAAAAAATGTTTTTCAGAAAGGAGACTCCGGCACAATGTCTCACTCTTAGAATTTATTGTCACGGCGTTTCGGTCCGTCTGACCTTCCTCAGGCATACCCAAGTTCTAACCTTGTGCTTCTTTTTTATGCCTTATCAGATGTGCAGAGTTTACCTTGAAACAAAAATATTTTTCAGCCATAAACCAACTGAAGTGGAATAAATTCTAGATCTATAACATTCCAGGCACAGCAGTGGCGTTACAATGACGAAAAAGTGCAAATTTAACCCTAAAATGTTAAGGCTACTCTTCTTTGTAGTGATCAGACAGATACCTTTACCTAATATGACATCAAGCTCATTAATTTATGTTAAAAGTCATTTATTTATAACCAAATATAAAGTGAAGTAAAGTAAAAACAAAATAGACAGATGAAATTTGAAATGTCTCTTCACCCTTAGGTATGCTTTTAGTTAAATACAATCTCATCAGTGCAGGGAAGTCAAATCATGTCTGTACTTCTTTTAGCTCCCCCACCAGTAGAGGGCTCCACCAGAGCTGTTGCCCACCTCCACCCTGTCGCCGTGGAGACAGCGGAGCGAGGGGCAGACAGTGCTCAGGGCGAAGGGGGCAGAGCGTGGGACAGACTGACTCAGAGCTGGCGGCCCGGGACACCACAGTGACTCCTTTTGTCTAACTCTGTCCATCTGATGTGCTTCAGAGATTTCCATGACTCGTCCATTCCTATTTATAATGCGCTCAGTCTGCAGCTGAAACTTTAATGTGTCTCCAGGGAAATAAATACTCACTTTTCTTATCGGTTTGTTCACCTGAGAAAACTAGTGTTTGCTTGACAGGCTCTTTTAGTGTTTTGTACTTAACTTGGAATAAGCTAAAATTGTTTGCTGCAGTGATTAATGACCATGTCTCAGGTCTGACTTAGGACTTTTGGCAACTTTTCAGAGCTAAATTTAAGATAAAGTCCACATTAAAAGCTGCACAAACAACTGACTTAAATCGCTAAAGGCAGCCTTCATCTCCCACTTAATCTTTTTGTCACTTCTTTTGATCGATGAATGACAACAGTGAGAAGAAGATGGTAAACACAGGCAGTTAATGATTAATATTTTACTGAGCACTTATTTTAGATTCAGGATGTTTGTAGCCAGACTACAAGTATTCAGTTTTATACTTTACCTAAGTATTACTCTCAAGAAACAAGTCGAAAAAATGATCATCTAAAATAAAATTGTATGTGAATAAGAGCATGAAATTTACCCTTTAAGTGCCAAAGTAGCAATTCTCCAACCTCTTGTCTCCTTTAAGTTTCATTTGGAAAATTCCAGATTCAGCTCTGTAACAGTGGTTGTGTTAAATAATACAAATACACTATATATCAGTTTGGAGCCTCAAGTCTCTACACTGCTGACTTAAACTTCAAATGGAGTTAGCCATAGATAAAGTTGTATCTTAATTTGAGATACTCAAAATAGGATTTGCCAATGGAACAAGTGTTTTTGTTATAATTTCAACATAAAAAAAAAAAAAAAAAAAAAAAAAAAAGGCAGCATGGTGGCAGAGCGGATAGCGCTCTCGCCTCACACAAGAAGGTCGTGGGTTCGACTCCTGGACGGGCCGGGCCTTTCTGTGTGGAGTTTGCATGTTTCTCCCCGTGTCTAGGTGGGTTCCCTCCGGGCACCAACCAATAACATGCACGTTAGGGTAATATCCTCCAGCTACGGTAGTCCTGACCAAGCCTAGCAAGAACATCTGGAGATGGGTCCCCGAGCGCTGCACTGTGGTGATCACTGCTCGTGAGGAGATGCCCAGAGGCATTGAAAGGATGGGTCAAATGCAGAGGACAAATTTCCCTACGGGGACAATAAAGTGTACCTTAACCTAAACCTTAACCTAAGTGAGAAAATGCTTATTTTAAAGAGGCAAAGTTGGGAGGAGGGCTGAAGGTGCAGAGCAGCTGTGAGATTATTTGACAGCAGTGTTTGTGATCAGCACACAGTTTGAATGAACAAACAATGTTAACATCACATAAAGTCTAGAATGACAAGGTCTTTGCAGTGAGAGTTTTTGACCGACTTGAAAGCGCTCATTTGCTCAGTTGGACTCAAATTGCAAAAAAAAGAGAGATCAAACAGTATTAGTTTTATGGCCAAAAAAGTAGTTTTTGTTTTAGCTTCACTTAGTAAAGTTGTTCCATCGGCAAAACCTTATAAAGCCAGTAAATTCAGGCTAAGAAATGCTTAATTCAAGCACTTATTCACTAATAATTCACCTGTCATTGGTCATAATGCACTGGTCAGTACAAACTTATAGAATATTTATGTACTATATTATAATATATTAATTTTTGTTTTATTACTTTGACTTTGCTGTGTAATTTGACCTAGTAACCATCCTTAGTTCATGACGCTTACATTTCATCAGTTTATCTCAAATGTTGGCACAGATCGGACCCTCTGGCTGCACCTTACAACTGGCTTAAAGAGTCCCAGCTTGCTCGCTCATCATTCCACATCCAAACATTCGATTGAAATAAGGAGCTGTGAGTTATTCGTCGGTGCAAATGACATCAATCGCGACCTGTGCAGCCAGAACCGGACATGACTGAGTAATTTCCAACATAGAAACATCACTCATAGCTAGAATCGATGTCGGGGTGCGGATCTCGAGAGCCAGGAAGTGAAGAATAAAACTCTGCGGACTCATTTCTCACACAGTTTTGAAATCTTCCCGACAAATAGGACGATCAATATCTGACGCAATTTTATTTTTATGGAAATGCACCGCAGCCAGTATGTCTCTCAAGTTTAAATTAACTTAACCAGAATTGTATTATTAGTTTTTTGCCTATTCAGGCTAAATGTTATGGTCAATCAATTAAGGAGAGACACTACCAGATGAACAGAAACAAAAAAAAAAAAAAAAAAAAAAAAAAAAAAAAAAAAAAAAAATGTAAGCTTCAAAAATAATGTTATTTAATCTATCAGTGAAAACTTATGTAGTTTGCTCGTATACATAAAGAAAAAAAATTCATCCTGTAATGTTTTTATATAGAAATAAGGCATTTTATGTGTAAAAAAACAAACAAACCCCAAAACAACTAAATTATAATGTACAAAGCCAGATTTATGATTACAGGTTGTAACAGACAAGATTTGGATATCGTAGTTAGTCATATTTGGTCCCAAACACAAGTTTTCATACATTTTAGACATTTTTTAAAATTGTAATAAAGCCCAGATAGAATTAGATTTGTGATCTTACTGTAAAAGAAAAATGCATTTGGAGAAACAGTTACAATGCCTTATATCAGTGTTTCCCAACCGGGGGTGTGGAGACCCCTGAGGGTACGTGAGCACTTATCAGGGGGTACTTGGATGATTTTCAGATTACTAAACAAAATGAATAGCATTTAAACTATGCTTTGTGTTAAATTATACACCCTTAAAAATGTTTTTGAGCATTTCAGTTTCATGATTAAAACAAGAGATTATATAGTGGTAATATTTCACTCTATATACTGAAGTAAACTTATCTACTAGATTTATCCAAGTTTTGGGGTCCTTGAAAATGAGACAAATAATTGAGGTTGAGAACTACTGCCTTATATGGATAAAAATTTTAAACATATTTAGGAGCAGACTGCATAAAAAACTGAAAGAAGGGGAAAAAAGTTTTGCCTGTACAGACCTGTAGTGTCTCACCTTGTCTTATCTTATATTATTAAAATATTAAAAGCTGCTACTGTTTTAAAGTTGAACTGACTAACACAAGTGTCGTGCGGTGTCTTTTAGTGTGTATGTATACGTATATTTATACTAGCTTGCCTTTATTACTGAAATTAATACATTTGTCAATATTTATGAACTTTAATTACCTTATAACCTTAAATACTACTGCTGTTTTCAGATGTTTATGGTGTATATTTTCGGCAAAGATTTGGTTCAAATTTCACATTTTTAATACATGATCAAGCATTAACATTGTAAAGACTGAAACATGAACTGATAAAGTAATAGAAATCACATCTAATTCTGAACATGTTTGAGGTAGAATGATGATTGGTTAATCGATATGGCAAGATTATAGCACAAAAATTAAAAACTAATCACAAATTTGAAAGTAAATTCAAGTATTTTCAATCTGTATTTCCAAAATACATCTACGGATTAATATTTATTGCATAATGCTTTTTCTGTGGCTGTTTATATCATATTAACAACTTTACTTTGGTATTAAGAATGTTTGATTACGACATATAATAGAAAATAATGTATAAGAATGAAATAAAATATGTTTTCAATTTGGTTTTGTGTAAATTTCTTTTAAAAAATTAACTCAAACTTAAAAATGTTTGCCTTCTCAGTTTGAATACGTGTGACGTCCAAGGTTTGCTGAATACAGAATGGCACAGATACATTTTGACTGAATCTTTCCGTCGTGGTATCTTTAGGTCGAGTCAAACAGCGTTGTCTCCATTGGACAGACAGGACAGGCACCAGCACTGTTAAAAGTGTCAGTATTAATCTGGGAAAAGTATTGTTATTTCAGTGGTGAAGCGTCAGTCACCACCGACGCTCCATCACTGACCTCCCACTCCGTTTCAGCGCACAATTGTTACATCTTCATTTTTGTGACGTCTTCACCACGAGTCTGTCAGTCCAGTGTAAAAGAGGCTCATAATGGTTCATAATGGAGCCGTGTGATTTGAGATGAAAGATGGAAATAATCTGTAGGTACTGTCAAAGAGAAGAGACAAGTCTGAATCAAGTTCCAAGTCAAAGTGAGACAAATCAGAGTCAAGTTCCAAGTCAAAGAGAGACAAATTAGAGACAAGTCCAAGTCAAAGAGAGTCAAGTCCTAAGTCAAAGAGAGACAAGTCTGAGTCAAGTTCCAAGTCAAAGTGAGACAAATCAAAGTCAAGTCAAGGAGAGACAAGTCCAAGTCAAAGAGAGTCAAGTCCTAAGTCAAAGAGAGACAAGTCTGAGTCAAGTTCCAAGTCAAAGAGAGTCAAGTCCCAACAAGTCAAAGGGAGACAAGTTTGAGTCAAATCCCAACTGAGACCAAATTAAATTCCAAGTCAAAGAGAGACAAGTTCCAAGTCAAAGAGAGACAAGTTTGAGTCAAGTTCCAAGTCAAGGAGAGACAAATCCAAGTCAATTCTCAAGTCCAAAGAGAGACAAGTCCCAAGTCAAAGAAAGATAAGTCCCAAGTCAAGAAAGAAAAAAAAGATAAGTCCAAGTCAAGGAGAGACAAGTCCAAAGTCAAAGAGAGTCAAGTCCTAAGTCAAAGAGAGACAAGTCTGAGTCAAGTTCCAAGTCAAAGAGAGACAAGTCCCAAGTCAAGGAGAGACAAGTCTGAGTCAAATCCCAACACTAAGAGAGACAAGACCAAGTTAAGTTCCAAGTCAAAGAGAGACAAGTCCAAGTCAAGTCTCAGGTCAAAGAGATGCAGGACCAGGTCAAGTCCGACAAGAGACATAAGCCAAAGGACAAGTCGTCAAGTCCAAGAAAAGAGAGACAATTCCAAGTCAAAGAGAGACAAGTTTGAGTCAAGTTCCAAGTTAAGGAGAGACAAGTCCAAGTTCAAGAGAGACAAGTCCAAGTCAAGTCCAATCAAAGAGAGACAAGTCCTAAGTCAAAGAGAGACAAGTCCGGGTCAAAGAGAGACAGGTCCGAGTCAATTCCTAAATCATAAAGAGACAAGTCCGAGTCAATTCCCAAGTCCCAAGTCAAAGAGAAACAATTCCCGAGTCAAGGAGAGACAAGTTTGAGTCAAATCCCAACTCTAAGAGAGACAAGACCAAGTTAAGTCCCAAATCAAAGAGAGACAAGTCCAAGTCAAGTCCCACGTCAAAGAGATGCAGGACCAGGTCAAGTCCCAAGACAAAGAGAGACAAGTTTGAGTCAAGTTCCAAGTCAAGGAGAGACAAGTCCAAGTTCAGGAGAGACATGTCCAAGTCAGGTCCTCAAGTCCAAAGAGAGACAAGTCCCAAGTCAAAGAGAGACAAGTCCAAGTCAAAGAGAGACAAGTTTGAGTCAAGTTCCAAGTCAAGGAGAGACAAGTCCAAGTTCAGGAGAGACATGTCCAAGTCAGGTCCTCAAGTCCAAAGAGAGACAAGTCCGAGTCAAAGAGAGACTGTCGAGATTAGACCTCCCTTGTGACTGTGCGTGACGTATCAAGCTTCCCGCAGAAAATTGTTTACAATTAATTAGGCTAAGTTTAGGCATAATTCGAAGGCTATGTTTAGGATTGGGGCTTGGGTGAGGGTTAGCAAAAGTCATTTGAAATAAAAAAAATATTACTGATTTTCTAGCACTAACTTTAAACAAGGGGGGAGGGGGGGCAATCTCGACAAGGAGTCCCATCTTGACAGAACACCGGCACTGCCCATCAGCTGCAGCTCAACTCATTTCCAACTATAAAAACATTTCATTGTAACAAGCAATTCTGTCAATTATATGTTTTATTTATGAAAAGTGGCCATGTGACATTTTTTAATTTGGAGTTTTCATGATCAGCGGTGATACAGATTGATTAGCATAATAAGAACCCATTAGGTAATAAGCTCTGCCTATTTTAGACCAGTTTTTCCAAATTACGTGTGTATTCTTTAGACAAAACGTAACATCAGTCTTGTCCAAAGAAAATAGCTCTGTCACATTACAACCATATGTATCACTAAGATTTATTTTTTGGCGCTTGAGCCTTGAATTCAGGACATTGGAAGATTTCTCAAACATACATAAATTAATAAAAACACAACTTTGAATGAACTAATGATGAGCAAATACTGTTGTAACAAGATTAAAATCTCATAAAAGTTGATTTTACATATTATATCCCATTTAATCTTTTTAAAAAATCAACACCGACATGAATAACATTTCATCATTGATATAATTCTAGAAAATTACAAACAGTTTCAATGTAAATGGTTCTCAGCAGCTGCAGGGGAATGAAGCACCTGGTGTAGGCAGTGTGTGGACTTAGTAACTACAAGTTACTAAGTGTTTCTTAGTAACTTGTAGTATTATTATTTTAGCACAAACTTGCTCACAGCTCGTTGTGCTGGAGTCCTTGTTGAGAGATTTTGTTGGTCAAGTCCTGCATGTGTTTCTTCATCTGAAACAAAAGACAAAAAGAAAATAATTGGATTTAAAAACATGATAAGGACTATATTTAGAGATCAATCTTGACAACTGTAAATCTTTTATGTTTCAAGTTATAATAAGACTCATTTTCAGTAATTTCCCAAGTGGGCCAGTAAGAACAAGCTTGCACATTTAGATTTATCACAAGACACATCAAAATACATAAAATGTATCTTGACACTCAGACACACCACATCAAAATTGTGACAAAAGTGACTAAACACAAAATTTAACCTAGAATACTCCATGACTGAAACAAGTTTTGTATGGCACCAAAAAAGTTTATATCTTGACTAAAAACACAAAAGATCAAAGCAAAATATATAACTCATTTTCAATTTAGGATAGGACATAAAAAACAACTTAACCAAAGCTAACCAAAGTGCTTTACAACTAACATAAACAAAAGTATTAAAGTCCAAGTCACAATAAAACATAAACAAAAGTCAGAATTATTCTAGTAACAACCCAATACAACACACACTACAGAACTGTTTTGAAGGGAAGCACAATTGGAGTTTTCAGACAAATTGCAATAGAGCAAATAAGCTACTTCAAAGTAAGATCTTTTAAAATAAAGAATAAAACTGGAATGTTTGTGGATGAAATTATTGCTTTAATTATGTGATTTGCTAATTCAACCTGGAGAAACTAGAAGAACATGTTGGTGCTGAGAGTGAGGGTGGTGCTGGGGTGGAGGAGGCTGCGAAAAGGTTTGTGCTAGATAGTCAGATCTGGAGGTACGGTGATTAAGTTTAGGAGAATGGTTTGGGTAAAGGTTAAGACAAAACAAACAACAATTTAGGCCTGTGTAGCAACAGAAATAAACTCATTACCATGGCAACCAGCTCACTTAGGTCCAATCTGAACACGACCATCTAACACTAATGAGGACGTGAGAAGAGAGTTAAATAAAGCAGGCTGATAGGCTGAACTGAGCTTATGATGGTGGCACATCAGGGCGGTGCAGAAAAGTGACGCAGATGGTGCAGAAGTAGTCGTTTTTCAGGTTTTGCACAGATGCACAACAGTGGTTTTAAAAAGATATTACAACCACAGATGAACTCGGGTTGCCAGATTGTGAAATGACCCATACATTAAAGATTAGAATGGGAACAAGGTTTGATATAATACTTCTCAGACACCTGCCTCTTTGTCATGGTTTGTTCTCAAGAATAACATGATGATGATGACAATGTGGGTGGGGCCTAATGAGATGATCTGTGTGGAATCAACTTCAGGCGCTAGGTCATGTGAGGCTCATTCTGCTTTCTGATTGGATAAACCTCTTGAGACCCAAAACATCAAATGTAAACATCAACAAATGAACATCATGTCCAGTGCTTTTTTAATTAAGAATAACTAGGATTTACAATGGCTTTCAGTAAAAAATATGATATCATTTGAATGTTTACTTACGGTTCTTTTAACAATATATGTCTATGTTCGATTTTATGCTTAATGTTGCAGCCCCATTGTTCAGCCCTAACGCAGAAAGTCCATTATCTGTAGCCGTGTTCTCACTCACCTTGTAGCCAATTTCTCTGGTTTTCTCTGCGAGCGTGTTGTACTTTTCCTGATTCCTCTTGATGTGCTCTTCGTCCCCTAAACTCTCCACGTGTCGCAGTTTCTGATGGGACAACTCCAGCTGCTCCTGGTAATGGTTGTGCTTCTCCACCTTGGTCTCAAAATGGTGCAGTTCCTCCTATTACAGCCCCCAAAAAAGTATATAACAAAAGTGTGAAAATGTATGACTTTAATTTGCCTTCCAGACCTGTCATGCATTTCAGGTTGTAACGAGATGAGAAGTGTCACAATGTGTGGGACTGGATGTTTTCGTGTAAAACCTGATCCTATCTACTCGTAGCATATCGCTGAGAAATTGAATTTTAAATGGAGCTGTTCTCTGCAATTCTCCAAATCTTGAGGGACAAAAGGTGAAAGGAGCATTCTGACACACTCTTTTATAAGCGGCAATGCATAAATTAGAACAATTTTTGCCTCAACTTTAATAAAATAGAAGGCACATAAAGGTTGTTAAGGAAATGTATCAGTTTTGTGATAAAATAACTACTTCTTATGTTCATTATAACAGGTCTAACACGTCTTAATTAAAAGGATTTACTCTTGTATATTTGAGGTTATTCGACAAGCTTGCATGTTTTTAAGTTTTTGTACTTATCCATCATTAATTGATTACTTTTGACATTTTGATTTTATGACACTGTCTGTGTTGCTAAAAAATGTGTTTTACAGTCTATATAGTCAAGATAAAGAGGACAATTATCCAAATACATCATGGCTTTTTCAAATCGACAATGTCTTTATATTATTGGAACTAAATTGGAGTCTTTCACTATGTTTATTGGTTTAGCATTGGACTATACTTACAAAGGCTCTGATGTATAATGATGTTTTGGAAAACCTTCGTCATTTACCACATAAAACTTGAGTTCTCAAAGTAAATGAATGAAAAATGTGATTGACACATGAGGTACTGTTGCCGGGGGAAGTGATTTATTCATTAATAATCTTTTGTTTTTGCACTAGAAGCATGTATAGCCTTAGATTAAAGACTTGTAGCTGATTCTGCATTATGACTAAAACATTATGATGTTAAAATAATCTTAAGGGCACAATATCTGATTTTCTAAAAGAAAGTGACTTAAAATCTGTTTCCCTCCAGCACAGATATTGGTGAAAATTAGCTTTCAGTGTCCCGTCCACATCTAACTGATTGTCCAGTCCAGAATATGCGTTTGTAAATATTGTTAGCATTTCGCTGCTGATACAACAGAACTCTTCTGACTTCTAAAAAGTGAAGAAGACGGCTTCAAAACACATTACTGTGAATAATTCTGAGGCTAGAATGCATTTGGCTGCTGTAGGAAGCACACATTTAAATAATAAATAGTAACACTAGGTTTTTACATTGTGAGGCAGAAAAGCTCATTTGGGCCGTGAGAGAAACAGTCAGTCTCTTCTCACAGATTTGCTAAAGTGAAGTGTCTGATGCAGAAATGTTACCTTGAGAGAGTCGAGTTCGTCCTGTGTGAGGTTGGATCTCTTGGCAGCTTCCCACAGCTCGATCACACGAGGCTCTCGAAACTCTACAACCAACAGGTGAACAGGAGCAACAAGAGACAAGCATCAGACATGAAACAACAACACATACTTCAAACATAATTATTTCAAAAATGTAATAGTCCCTCATTCATCCAGGAAGGGACCACAGTAGAAAAATGCTTCAAAGTTCTGGGCAGTGTTTTCGAATAGTGAGACGTTTCAACTCTGTCCAACAGTCATTTTTAATGTGATGAAAGTGACCTGAGGACCTGGCTGTATTTATACTTAACTGACTTTTTTGTATGACTTGACTTTTGGTTCCATCTACTGGCTCCAGAAGGAATTAGATATGTGAGATAAACAGGTTAACTTGACTCTGACATGCTAATGGATTAGAATGAGTCTGGCAATAGTTTATGGATTTTAAAAAATGTGTATAAGATCTTGGAGCTCAACATTAATGCATCAATTTCAGACTGCAATGTGAAACTCCAGATATTCTGTATTTTTGACAAGGGAACATTGTTATAATTGTTATTAGCTCAAAGTTTTTCATATGGCTCGGCTTTTAACCCTACAACCACTTAAAATTAGTACAATATGTATGCTGGTTCTCACCGCTGTCCTCAGTGAAGCCCTCGTGGCTGATCTTTCGGAGCCTCTCAAAGCCCTGGTTCAGGTCCCTCATCTTCAGCTTCAGGTCTGTGTGTTTCTGGTGCAGGACGTGCTCCTTGGTGTCGCCCTCAAGCGGAGAAATCACATTTTTGTGGATCTCTGTGGAGGCATAAAAAGGTTCACGTCAGGACAGCGAGGAGGTGATGGAGCAGGATAGAGGGATTGCGTGAGACCAGCGGGACATAAAAAATGAGACAAGACCAAACAGTGAAAGACAGAGAGCATAATTTAACAGCAGAAAAAACAGTGCTTCAGCCAAAGCACAAAGCTTTCATCTAATAGCATTTTGATTAACTTTTTCAATTAATAAATGTATCACAAAGAAAAAGTCATGAGCATAAAGCAATCTTTTTATTTTATTTTTAGTGTGCCCTCCAAATATTTAGCTCTGTAGTGGCCCAGATAAGTCTCTGCTGTTCTCTCTGTGTGTTCTGACTTTTGCTGTCACTGGCCTGTGTTCAACAATGTGCAATAATGTAAACACAGATTTGGCCGAATGGAATGGAAGACATTAATAATAATACAATTAGAAAAAATACTAGTCCATCCTGTCAGGGAGGGCACTACAATTTGGTACCACCACTGCAGCATAAAAATACAACACAAGATTTTTTTAAAAGCTAATAAACTGTTGGGGATGATGTGGATTTTAATGCAATATTAGTACTGTTAAAAGTCTTACAACTTGCACAAAACTGAGACTGAAGAACATGCCAGTAAGCTACTGGAGCACATTCTTGTCAAACAAGAAAAAATGTCGAAATATGAATTAGCAAATCAAGATTAAGTTTAGTATGTGATTAAGTACGTAAGAAGTAAGTGCTTCCGATGGGGCATCAACATAAAAACAACTTTAAAAACATTATTACCAACTGAGTTGAGGCACAACAGCTTCAAAGAATTGTCCTCATAGATCAGGGGTGTTCAAACTTTTTTGATCAAGGCTAAATAGTGGGCTGGTCTGGGCCATATAGAAGTGCCATACAGTAACAAATTCAATGGTTGCATTTAGAAGATGATAAATTGAGCTACAACATTTTTAGACCTAGCATCACATAAAACACAGATTGAGTTTAAAAATGTATACTTATTGGTTTTCGGGCCAATTGTTCAGGAGGTTTGAGGGCCAACAAAAATAGGTCTGAGGGCCACATTCAGCCCCCTCATGTGTGGACATGCCTGTTCTTTTACCGGCAAATTCTGCAAAGAAGACCTAAAGCTCCAGGTCAGCAAACAGGGGCATGAACACAGGAGTTGTGCATGTTCAACACCAACATTTCCCATTCTTGCACTGCACTGGTCTTGTATCTTTGACAAAAATATGTTTGATTTGCTGCTGTCGTTATTGCAGTAACACGGCAACTGCCAGATAATGGCATGACAGCGGTTTTACTCGACTGCATGAGAAGGTAAAGTGTGGTCTGCGAGATAAAAGCCGGTCCGACACAGCCACAGCGAATCAAACAACAGCTGACATTTGGATCAAAGACGAGGAGCCAAAAAAAAGAAATGAAGAAGATGGAGCGGTGCACAGACTCTGCCCCTCGAGGAGACATGAGACTGGCTTAAATTTTAAATCCGCTCAACGACCAGAAAACCACCGTGCACTTCTGAAGGAAAAAACATCACATGACAAAAAGGTTGTGGCACCAAACATCTGCCCAGCGTCCCCTCGTGTCTGTCAGCGTGACCGCGAACTCTCAGATGTGACAAGACCTGCCACTCGCGCTGCCATTCTACCGGCTTCAGGCAGGACCAACTGTTGAATTATGTCACCTTTGACATGCTCTGAAAATTGTACAATAAACTTTGGAGAGACAAGCGGGGAGGAAAATACTGACAGTGCGTGAGACAGCTTAGACAACACGTTTCACTAAAGCTGCAAACATGACAGTATTTAAGATGTTGTCTGTTTGTCTCCAGTTTGTATTGTTTTGTTGATGATGACATTTTTGTTCATTCTATTTCCTGGTCAAATGTAGTCAGCAAGCACTTCTAGACGACACAAAAAATCCTAAACCTAAAACCAAACTGAGGAGACTCATTCTATCCAAGGCTTGGCTCAATTTACACATAAGGAGCTTATTTTTCTTGGCATACGTTTTTTAAATATATCTTTTTGGCTGAATTTATTTGCGTGACACACAACAAAGGAGCTCATCGACTGTTATTTAGAACAAAATCAAACTTCTCTCACCTTTGCATCTCATTCATTTATACAAGTCCCATTTAAGGCTGGGCAAAATCGGAATAAAATCAAATCCTGTGCCCATCTCTGCTTTTTTTAATGAAATCATCAAAACGTGGTTGCTCTATTTAATGCATTCTCTCATGCTATTCTCTCACCTACTTGAAGTGGACTTGGCCTGAGAGTTGCCAAGTCCACTTCTTTATGTCAACTTTGGGCATCTTTTTCTCTCTCTCTTTTTAAGTATCGTGATTTTTGAAGGTTGTGTTTTTGGGCTGCATTTTAATTAATTTTTTGTTATCAATTTTACCATTTTTTCATATCTGAGCTACAAAAATATATTCATTTACTTTAAGTCTATTTTCATGTGAAAAAATTGATAGAAACTTGTTTTGCAACGACACACAATGTTCCAATTATTTGAAATTTTAATAACTTTTTATTGAAAGATTGAGGTCACTGGTTTTGGGATTTTTTTTCAAAGGCATGCTCACTTATTTATCTAAGAATCTGGCTACACAAAAATCAAATACTTGTATTTGACAAGACAATAGAAAATGAACAGGAATCATGATTAAAAACAAGATAATGATCTGGCTTCAAGAAAATTGTGATATAAATGTTTTGCCATATTGCCCAGTCGAAGTCCCTTTTGGTATTTTATTAATTTAGTTATTTCTTGTAAGCAGCTACTGTATGTTTGGTTCGGTCACCCATCATAGACAGATTTCCTAAATGATAAACAATAACACGTTCCTTAACTTTATTTTTGTCAGCTCTGGCACCAACTTAGATGAATAACTTACTTTAAACACTTCATGGTTCTCACTGATACTTTCACTGCTTCAGAACTGTACAGCAAACTTCAGACAGAGGAAAGAAAACTGGTAGGAAAAAACTTTAAATGTCATTTTTCTCAGTTGTCAAAGCCAATTTAGATGAATAACTTAATTTAAGCGGTTCTTGGTGTATGAGTGACAGCATAAGAGGAAAAAGGAGAAAGTCTCAAACTGATTTATGTTTCCATTTGGTGCAAAAATAGTGGTTGGAATCTGTCAGAGCCGGAGCAACGAAAAAGCAGCGTCAGAAATAGATTTATAATGATGTAATGTCTTTAAAAGCAGACTCACCCTCGGTCCGGCTCAGGGTGTCCATCAGGAGGTTGTACTCGTGGATTTTGTCTTTGTGGTGCTGAAACTCTCTTTTCAAACTTTGAAGCTCGTCACTGGAGAACTTCCCTGAGCTCTGGGCCTGGACAAAAAACGTTATTCAAGATTCAAAAGTTAAAGATGAAACAAATGTAAGCTTAGAACAGTTCTTAACATTCTTCTACTAGCGAGCCCCTACTTTACACGTGGATAAGCTGGACACCCAAACTACCTTCAAGATGCAAATTACTTATACGAAAATATGGAATTCATTTTCCAAGGAAATATAGATATTTTTGAACTGTAAGAGGCAGAGGACTCAGGAAACCATTTCAGCTAGGTTAGGGATGTTCATCATGTTGTCTTGCAGTATTTATGAAAGTGTTTTCTTCTATATCAGACAAGTATCGGTAAGAGATGGTTTATTACCTGACTAGTTTTGACGGGAAGACCAAGACGGAAGTGAGTGAAGTAATAAAACAACTCTTATCGATACTTGTCTGATATAGAAGAAAACGCAAGTTTCATAAACCATTTCAGCTGCTTTTTGAAGGATGGGGGACAAAAACCTCCAACAGAGACACCAAACCACACTCAAAAGTGGGCTGAATTTTTCATACAAGCTTGTGTAAACATGTAGCTTTGCTCACAGTAGAGGTGTCTATATAATGAATTTGAAATATCAAGTATATTGTTTATAGTAAAAAAAAGAATATAATTAAGAAAGATACACTGTAAATGCTCACATAAAGTTATTCAGTGCTATTTTAGTCAATATATCACTGAATGTTGACCAAAATTTTTAGAAAGCACATTGCAAATTTATTTAGATTTTTTTTTACATGAGAGTCTCATTAAGTTGTTGTTTTTCTTTATGAATAGTTAATTAGCATGCAAACATCTGAGCTTGTGTCTGGTAAATGCAGTTTGGGTCAGATATTTGGTCAGATCATTGAGACATTTGTTTTACTTTTAGTCGATAAATGAATTGGTAGCATGTTTTAAGTCGACCGTGAATATCTTTAGTAAACAAAAGGCCATATTTTCTGTTCATTAAACTTTAACTACTACATTTAAACACATGCTGATGCTTGGTTTGAACAATATCGTTCAATAACGTAATCGAGATATGTCAATAAACAATCAAGATAGCAATTTTTGTCAATATCGAAGAGCCCTACTCACAAGATATGTCTGGAGGGAAAACTTGTAGTGTGCACTGTTCTTTGTAAATGTAATGTGACTGATCAGTTTCGTTTTAAACTTACATTTGTTCAATTTGGTAAATCTCAAAACACATGTACATGACAATAATGTTCTTGTGGGTCCTTGTTGGGAAGTTGAAAGGGTTACAATGAAGTTTTTGTATTCATTCATTTTTCAAATTCAGTAATATTTAATGTATTATTAATATTAACATTATTATTGGTAGTAGTATGCATCATCATCATTATCATCATAGTAGTTTTACCATTAGTATTTTTTATTTTTGCTTTCAAAGAGTTTGTCTGAAATGTTTCATTGTATGACAATAAACTTCTCTCTCCTCACTCAGAGTATGCATGCTTAACTGTATGTACTGTATTTATAGACTAAACCACATGAAAGCTAGTTGTAGTAGCAAACAAAACAATTAAATCTCCATGTAGACAAGCGTTTAAAGTCATTGCGACATCCAAAACTCTGCCTGTAAACCAACAGAGTAAAAGAGAGGCAAAAGCACAATGCCCTCTCCCTTCACTTTTCCCTCTGATGTAACCTCACACACCTTATTCCACAGTTTGTCAAGTCTGGGATCATCGAATTGGTCGCCCTCTTTGATGTCGTGGTCCTTCAGGGAGTTGCTCTCCATGGTTCGAGTGTCACGTTTCCCGTCCATCCCGTACTTGGCCAGAATCACTGAGCAAAACACATATCGGAAAAGCATTAACTGCAGAAACCAGAGCAATACAAAGCCCTCCACATCAGACCATTAACTCCAAAATCCACCCACATTCCCCCAGCGAGATAAAAACTGGACACATTTAATGAGCTTTAGCAATGTTTACAACAAGAGGAAAAACTTGATCAGAAAATGTAAGCGAAGCATATTTAAATGGCACCACTATTTAGAGAAATGGCTCTTTCAAGAGTTTTAACCTCCTGACTTTTTAAACTGCATGACTAACTTTTCTTTATGGACCTGATTCAGCGCCATTTAAATGTTAATAACTCCTTGTGTCACTTATTAACCTTGGCTCGCTGACTCAAGGACTTTTTACAAGTAATAGGTTTGTAACTTATTGTGGTAAAATCATTCTCTGTATGTGTGTTTAAGTGGCTTTGACCTTGAGTGCAACAATGCAGAAAAAGTACCAATCCTGCACTTGATTACCCTAAACTCTGCTTAAGTTGTACACAGTAGATAACGTATAGTCTAACGTGAGTAGACAAACCACAATTACACTAAAACTGAAATCGCATCCTTTGATTCGATTAGCGCAAAAACGGCATACTCTTGTAACCCTTGTGTAACTGATATGCAAACTCGGCATATGGGAATGCATAGGTCTAATCTAGAAAACAAGAATGAGCTATAAATACACAACTTCTAAGAACTGTTTGGCGAACAGCCCAGCGAGATATATTGTTTACATGACATCGTGAGCACATTGTAGTACGATCATTTACTTGACATTCATTCTGTCGTTTTTCTTTGTCACACTAGTTATGATAACAGCCTCTTTTGTAAGAGTCATATGAACTTGTCAATTCTGACTCAATATGTATTTACACTAGTATGGATTTTTGTGTAGAGCTATAAGTTGACTAAAGATAGGGTTTGTTGCTCTACTAATCGATTAGTCAGCTAAAAGGGAGCATGGCAAAGCTAAAGGCAAAAGTCAAAACTAGCACAACTCTTAATGATCTAATCAAATATTCATAACAGTTCATACACAATAATTGCTGAAAAGTGCAACCAAACTAAATATACTGATTCAGATTAAACTGTACTTCCAAAAAGTTATTTGACTATTTTGACAAATTGTGTTTGACGAAGACAACATCAGCTAATTCATCGACTAATTGACTAAAACCTTGCAGCCCAAACTGTCAACTATAACGCAGTTTTATAAACAATGGAGCAAAAGCTATAAAAGGGTGAAATTGGATGGCATTTTATGTACATTTGTAACACATTAACAATGTTTTATAAGATAATTTTGGACATTTGCTTTATTAAAACAAGAGACTAATATTCATTCATAAACAACTGTCTAAGGAATTTTGTAAATATTTCGGACATTTAGATACATTTGATTTTACCTAATTTGTTGAAGCTATATGATATGGAAAATATATCTAAGAAAAAAAAATATTGGAACTGTCATGAGTGGCATCATAAAGAGGTCTCCAATATTAATATGCTTATTACAAAGTTATTTGAATCCAACTTGTGTTTGAACTGTGTTTCTGTGAATTATTATTACCGTTAAAGTTGCGGCGGAGCTGTGCCTCTTTCTCTCCATTTTCGTCCAGTCCCTCTACTTTGAGCTTCTTCCACTGCAGCTCATCTTTCTCCTGGATCTTCAGGTCACTGTGCAGCTCAGCCTGGCGCCCTGGGGACAACTGCATCTAAAAAAATAACAGCAATTTGTTACATGCAAACTGGAGAATATATGCTGGTAGAAACTATTGTATTTGACCTTCATTTTCACCTGTTTTTTACCATACACTTTTTAAGGCTTTAAATTATTATGTTCATATAAAAAAGTAGTTGGACATCAACATGTATGCTGTGTTGAAGTTCTAACAAGTTAAGTTTGCACATATAACTAAGCTGTTGTTCTCTTTATGAATGGGAAATGCTTACTTAACTTATACCTGTGTTTCTAATTACTAAAGGAGATTATAAAGAAACAGCTGTAGATTCTGATTAATGCCCCTTAAGCCTAAAAACAACCTGATCAAGCTTTTGGTGCAACAAATGACACTTTGTGGTATCGGGCTAAGAATGTAAAAACATTTACATAACAATATAAAATGCATTATTTGTCAAAAAATGTCAACTAAAACACATTTTTAGATCTTAATGTTTATTTAAAGAACAGTATTCTTACTCAAAGCTTAAATTCATAATGTTCCTTACTCAATAAATTATAAATTATTTGTGTTAAATTATGTCTCAAATATGGACATTTTCTTCTGTGGGTAATTCTTTTATTGACAAGAGTAAATACACTGGTTGAATAATAATTTACCGGACTTATTGTATTTATTTGTTATATCTGTATTGCATTCTATTTCATTTTTGTAGGCTAGGGCTAGTACAAGTGAATAAGTTACTTACTACTTGATGTTTATTCATGCTAAAGCCTTAAGTACCATCAATAAGGTAAGGCAAGGTAAGGTATACTTTATGAGACAATAAATCAGTTTATGTTTAGGTTTGTTTAAAGATTATAAAGGCACATGTTCCCCTATTAAATATAAATAAACACATAATCTGTTGAAACAAAAAAACATTACAAACTATTGTGAGGTAATTATTTCTGCAAACAACTGTTTAATGAGACGTAATGACTGTTTAATGAGGACTTTTCCCTTATCAAAATTGCAAAGCATCATCATGAAAAAATGTAATTGTAAATGTTTTTAAACTGGGCTCTGATTTGAATCTTAGTTTCTCCACTAGATTATCATCAACAGTTTAGCTAACTGAATAAAATAAATCATAATTACTACAACAGCTTAACGGCGCTATTAAGCAGCACCCGTGATCACAAATGTTTCTCATTTAAGTCACGTAATATTGATGTTGTTAATAGTTTGCTACGTACCCTCTGAGCCTTGTCCCACACCTGGTTGAGCTTTGCTATCCTGAACTCCACCGTTTTCCCATCACTGCTCCCCGGTTTGGGCTCATTCATGTCCCGGGAGTATTTACCCGCCATCGCGCCAACTCCGAGGCAGACAAGGGAAACTAAACACTCCAGCTTCATTTTTAATATGAAAACAAACACGAACAAAACATACAACAAGAACAAAAACGAGCAGCAGCAGCACCGCTAGCAGCAAAGACAATAGTCATGTGATTGAAGAGAGGCGGTATCAGGCACGCTCGGCATTCTGGGAGTTGTAGTTTGAAATCCGCACCTTCAACGCGCCTGAAAAGCGGATTTCTTTGTTCTAAAAACTACAAATCCTAGCACGCCTTTTATGCACCGTTACCTGGCAACAGTGGTAGCCAAATCTCTGGACAAATAGCAAGCATCCACGCGCTAGTTCGTAAAATATAGTAGCTTTGTAGGAGCTTTAAACTAGACAATAAATAATGCAGAGAAAAGTATGAAGTAGATACGAACGGAAGATGTAATAACAAACCAAATCAAATTATTTAGGGGAATATGTCACCGTGGTCATTTAAAAGTTCACCTCAATCTAAATAGAAGCTCATAGGCTGCAAAGGCGTGGTAAAATTTGTATTTTGTTAAATGAAGAAATTATGCCTACTTACATAATTTTAATTTTGTATTTATTTATTTTATAACTTTTCTTTCTTCTTTCATTGTAAACATTACTGATGTAAAACCTTGATAAATATTTATATGAATAGGCCTATTGCAAAAATATGCTTTCAAAACTAGCAGATGGTCGCTCCTTATGATATGAAAACATAACATGGAAAAATGTGTATTTGTTTGTGAATCAATAAGGTCTTTCAGCCAGTCCCAAAGCGCCACTAAAATAGCCTACTGACAAACTATTACATTTTTTTTTTTTTTGCTCCTTATCATTGCTTTTATGAGAAATAAGTAATGACCACATGTCATCAGATTATGCACTTTCTGTTTTTGAACCCAGCAAATCAGTTCCACAAAGGTTTGCCAGAAGAACAAATATTCAGACAAAGGTGGAGGAGCAACTATGTGAGGTCTTCTCAAACTCTCTGCTTAGATGACTCAGTCCACTGGCTGTGATGTAACTGGTTTGTGTGATAGTGGCATATACAATGTGCCAAACTGGTCTGATATCAGAAAACATAGAAACATTTCAACATGAATGTCAGCCTATTGGGGATGAGACAGTTGGACTGAGAGAAAAGCTATACATAGATCTCTTTCAAAATTAAGACAAGCTGAAGACTACAGGACTGCAAAAACAGCTCTCAAAAGACACCACACAGACCAGTTTGCCACAGCGCTCGCTGGCTTCATTTTTATCTTATCATGTTGGTGTTGATAGTTCTACTAAGTTTCTGTTTGCATTATAGATGACATATTGGTGCCAGTGTGTGTTTATGGTCCCAAAAAGTCTGTGTTTCAGAAAATATTTCAGGCATTGCATGTCAGTATTAGAGTTTTAAGATGATGATAATAATAGATAACCCCAATAACGCTTCGTAGAACACTCTGAAATACCCAATCAGTAGTACTCCACTATAAACCTCTGATTACAGTCTATCACACGTTTTGGAAAACTTGTCACTAGGAGACATGATAATCGCTGATCGAAGCTTCACAAATCCACTGAACTGTCATGTTGAGTTAAAAAAATATTTGCATCATGCATTTGCATCAAAGTGCCACAGCTAGCAGAGAAGTATAGAATATTGGAAGAACCAGTGCCAGTGTTCACAACTTTGGACAAAATTGTGAGAGTGCCCTAATGAAACAAATCTGTGCCCCATTGATGAACCCACTGACAAACTTTGTACTTAATATCTTGTCTTGGAACATAATTAAAAAAGTAAAATAGCCTATGAAAGTGAACCTTAGTTGATCATAACATCAGTTCCATATTATTAAAAGTTTACAGTGCACAGTTTTGCACTTTGATAGGTCCTTGATAGTGAGAATCTGATATTCAGCCAACTCTGTATTTATTAAAACAAATATAATCCAAAACAAATCAGACAGGCCAAGCTAATTTAATTTTGTGGGAGACAGAATAAGGACTTTTTATTATTGACCCATCAGTCAGGCTGCCGTGGTGAATTTGTTTACACAGCACTCATGCCAATGGACCAAATGGACTCAAATAAATTGTTTTCTATCATATTGAAAAGTGGGGAAAGTGAAGTGAGACAGATGGGAAGTAAACAACAAACAAGGCTGTACTTCTATCCTCTGGCTATTTTACCTAAAGACAATTTGTCAATAAATTATTTTGAGGAGGAAGTGGATTGAATCAGTTTAAAGGTGGAAGGTCACTTAAGTCTGCGCATTACCCTTTCCTTTACAACCTCTACAAAGTTTTTATCAATGTAAATTTAATCAGACGCCATTTAAATAAAGGGACATTATTTCGAAAGGGTTCAGTGGCTGTGATTTCTCTGCTTTTGTTTTATCATAATACTTTTTCTTATATTACCTTGTAATTAAAGTGACACCGTCTAACTTTTTGGAGGTGAAAAGTCAAGTACAAATTAAGACCATACTTTGGAACGTGCAGATCAGTTTTATGAATGAATGAAAGGTTATTTCTATAGCACATTTACACAAGTACCCCTGGTGAGGGCTACCCTGGTGGCCCTCACCAAAAACTGCCCTTACCTGCATGTTATTGTTTGGTGAGGAAACTACACGGACACGGATAGTCATGCTTTTCATCTAAACATGTCACATGCACCTTCTTGCTGTGAGGCAAGAGCGTTATTCGCTCTGCCACCGCGACGTATCCAGTGGATTATTTTAACTGTATGGAAAGACGGCCTCCTCCAGGCTAGAGCCCCTTGATTATAATGAAAATAATAATCATGATTATTTAAAAAAAAAACTGAAAATCACAATTATTTGCTTAGAAAGAGTGCAAAGCATTAGCATGTGAAATTTGCACTGGAGCCATGCCTATTAATTATTATTACATTGGATAGAAATGTGTTACTTGAAGTCAGTTTCTGTCACATAATGTCAAGCCTACCTTCTTTGAGTAACGTGAAATGACTTTGTGAGATGAAGCCCTTAAACACTCAGAAAGGACATTGAGCATGTTTCCTCATGTTTTTCATTCAAACCTGTCACATGCAAATATCAGGCGTGAGCATAATCTACAGTAACTGCAAATACACAGCGCGGCCACTAAGTAATTTGTTTGCAGATACAATCAATGAGGTGTTATTGTGATGTCAAAGGTCATAAATGAGCTGACTGTATTGTAAAGATGGATATTAAGCCCAAGGGAATGTGAAGTCAAACAACAGAAAGCAGAGGACTAAATCTGCTCAGAATTTCATGGCCTGGCTCCAAGCGGTTCAAGGTGGATGCAGTGAGGCTTACTGATTTGGCAGAACTGTATGCCTGCAGAAAGGTGAGGGGAATTTTTATTTTATCGTCACTGTGCCATAGATGCAAGGTAGAAGAGTAATGCATTGGATTTATCTTACACCATTCACCATAGACTTTAAACTAAATTATTAATTCCTGATTGTATTAGGTAATAAAAGTGCACTATGTAGCCTACATTTATTTATCTACTTGTATTTTTATTGCTCAGAAACACCTAGAAAAACATGAATTCTAGTGAGTGATGACACCCCCAACAGACCTGTAACCTAACCTTATAATGGTAAGTTATCATTTAGACCTTTTGTCTAAATGAGAAAAGATATGATTTAGCTTTTTGCTGTCTTAGTTTAGTATACTGTTTTCATATAAAAAAACATTATTACACATTTTAAAATTTAAAATCTAGTTTCAAAACTAATTTTAGTTTCTTTCAATATGCAATTTTCAATACTTTTGTCAAAACTTACATTGGAAGCTAATAATGAAATAATGATTAACTTAGGCTCAGGAGCAGGACCACGCCTCACTGTCATACTGTTCTATCCTAACAACACGTCCTGTGTCAGCTCTCCCACTGAAGACATATCCATCTATTGTTGTAGAAATCTTGAATATCTTTAATGCTAATGTTAATTAAGTCTCTGTTGCTAACATTAATTCATCTAATGCATTGACATGTTTAGACTGTCATATTTGAGTGAGTTCACGATGTCCAGAGATAAATCACTCATTGGCTCCAGCCTTGGGTCTATTTGATAATGGTGTTGCTAATGCTTAGTCTAAATCAAACTGTTTGTGAAGTGTCCATGAAGGTTTAGTGATTACAAATCTTCATGTCCTGGGCCTTACGCCTCCTTCCTACCTCTAAATGTGTGTGTGACATACTGATGTTTAGAGGAGGAACAGCATGGGACTTTTTGTGTGCACACTTTTATAATAAACTTTTATTCTTTAAATCAAACAAACTTTCTATGTGTTTTGTTCTGCATTTCAGAAATCCACAACACTATCCATTCATCATCAATAAATATCTTAATTGCATTGTTTTGTTGTGGTGTGGTCTTTGCTGGTGAAGTACATTTTAGTACTGAAGGTCGAGATCATGTCAAAAATATGAATGGATTATTTTTTGCCAATGTCGCGCATCACTGATTTCTCCATCTCTATAGAGGGAAATACAGTAGGCACACCTTTAATGTTGAGGTATAAGAGATGTAAAGAAAATATAATAATTTGGCAATTTGTCACATCTACGGGTCACATCAGGCGAACTATCTTCATATTCTGGCTTCATATTCTTTGTTCAAACACAGAGGCTTGTCCTATTCTCTGGTCCAGCTGGAGTGATCTTCTTTCAGAAAAATATTGGTTAAGCCTTTAGTTTTGGGGATATTTTTCAACCTGAAAGTGCTAAAAGTGGTAATGTGTTTTACACCTCCGACCCAAAGGAAGAACAATTTAATAAAAGTCTCTACTCACTCCTCGCCTCCTTTTCATTCTGCTGCTTGTTACCACAATGGACCAGATGTAGATGGGCAGCTTAAAACGACTCCAAAACTGTTTCTCTTGTGGTCAAAATAAAGTAATTCCAAGGTGAACAACAGTCAACCAATAAAATGTTGGTAAAAGAAAGTGCTTTGTTGTGGTAAATTAAGCTTTATGCGTACATAATGTTTGGCAAAGACCCCATTGTCAGGTGTGTTGTCTCTGGCACCTTGTCCTTTAATGAAATAAACTTATATTTAATCACTGACCACTGAACAAACACACCCATTAAGACTTAAGTGATTGCAATAAAGCAGCTTCGATCATGTTATTACTCGGCTAATTTAACCACAGGGAACAACAAGGGCAGACTGCACATTAAACTATAGGCTCTGTTTAGTGCTTCACTGCATGTACAGACTTGGGAAACTTTCACAGGGTTATTATAGTAGTTTTCAAAAAGTTTTAGTGGCAGTTGTTTAGAAATGGTAATGCATTATTAATGATCTCACCAACTTTGTTTACTAGTGAAGATAATTTATTTCTTTCTCTCACTGTAATGAGTTTTGAGCTTCTATTTCAGCTCTCAGCTACATCGGATCCTGAGCGTTCACCAGCTGTGCTCTGTGTAAGTTAAAAATGTATTTGACTGTGCACAATGGATTTTCTCAGAGATTCAATAAACAGTAAAGACGGCTCTGTCTGTTCATTTAAACTTGAATTATAACGCGATTGTATCACAGTTCATCACAACTTAAAGGTGCACTGTGTGAGATTTTTGATGTAGGGTCTGCAATCATCCTTTTTCCATGGAGATGAAATTGCTTATAGTCTATTTTCAAACGTAGAAATCTCCCTGGAAAAGAAAATAGATCTAAAAGACAATATAAATCAGGTCTGTGGAGAGGCACTGCAAGAAAGCATTTTCAAACTATTTTTAAACACCCTTAGCTAAAAACACCCATCATGAAACTAAAATTAAATGGATGTTCAATAGTACTAGATTATAGGCAAAGCAAAAACATCACCATAATAAAGCAGGTGGTAAGGTCTTTACCAAAAAGGTTACACAGTGCACTTTTAACTTAGTTTGGTGTGATAGTCTTTGTGGTAAAGCATGGTCAGAATATCACAGCAGTTAAGTTGCAATTTATGAAATAAAAATTAAAAATTGCTGGAGGTAATTTGAATTGTAAAACAAAATTCCTCCCCATGTGTAAAGACAATTTACACACAACTGACACCATTGTATGAAGTTTAAACAATGATTTAACAAAATGAAAGTGGTGACACAAAGTATTGTAAAGTGGATTTTGGCACATATTTACAAGGTAGTATGTTGTGGAATCACCTCTACACGTCATATTTGCTGGACGACAAACCTCATTAAAATAGACAAACTGGGTGAAAACAAACATCTTAAAACAATACTACCTTTTACTACGTTTAACTGAAAAATGTACAGTAATCTAATTGTCGTATGCACTTTCAACTACTTCAGTGTCATTTGGTCGCTGAGTGGACGCTATAGAAGGCAGGTTTTATATCCAACTGACTGATACAATGCACATTAATACACATTTCTGTACATGTATTAGCTATTGATGCAATGTAGTGCAGGCAAAGGGTAGAAAATTAACCAGGCTGGCGCCACCTAGTGCCTCACTCAATTTAATTTTGCTTCAGCTACTAGGTCAGGTATCAGGACTGCTCCTTGTTCTAAAAAAAAAACAAAAAACAAAAACAAAACAAAAACAAAACAGAAAGTACAGCTGTCCAATCAGTGAACAGGAGCAGAGCGCCTTTTTGTGTCAATATACTATGAAAAGTCCAAATCTAAAACAGCCATGAATTTTGATTGAAGCCACATGGCGACATTTTCTTTGGGTTTAATGGATAAATCTTAACCTACCCCAAGCCTCAGCCCTAAACTTACCCAATTTAAAAAACTTAAAGCCTAAACTTACCCGTGTCGTTCAACCAAAATGTGTGGTTATTTTACATTTTGGCTTTACATAACATATTGACAAAAAAAGGCCCATTGTGCCCATTGTACATTTTTGACATTTTGTTGTGTATCTACATTTTCTTCAGAAAAACAAAACATTTCAGAGCACTTAAGCCTTTATTTGCTGGACAATTTACAAGACTCAACCCTTAGAAATAAAGGTTATCGAGGTGGTGATCTGTCTTAATAAACAACAACTTCTTTTTGTTCATTTTCCATTTTTGATGCAAATGACCCACGCTCTCTGTGGCTGCGTCACCTGAAAGATTCCCATCTGAGGAGTTATTGGTATGGAAATTCAATGCATTTTAATAAGAGTGTGATGGTGCGCTCAGTGGTGCAATGTGGCCAGTGTGACTGAGCTTAGCCAAAACTAATTATTCACTTGCACCAGCAGTCATATGTAACCATCCCTCACACGCTCCAGGCACATTTCTTCTTCTTCTTCTTGACGTAAAAGACCAAGGCCAGTGTTGACATCAGCATCAGCCTTGTGCGTCCAGGCAACAGACTTTTCTCAGGTGTCATAACTTAGAAAACGGCAAACAAGCTCGGGCTAAATGTGTTTGCATGGAGCTTTTGCAATCATCCTTATGTAGGGAATAAAGTTTATCTTCGCCTTAACCGTACAAACTATATACAGCTGTTGTTATTTTACCATATCCTTTTCTTACATAAAGGTTTTACAAAGCTGAATATGGCAAAGAATTTACAGCGCATGAGTGATGTTTCTTCGATTGTGACTTAGTTTGGTCTGATACAGTCCCTGTACTGCCAAAGTAATAAGCAAGTTCAAATTTCTTGTCTTAAGAACAAATTATTGTGATTTTTGAGTAAAATTGTGTAAAATTATCTACCGTTGAAAACATAAGATTTACTTTCTTAATGTAAGTACAAATGGTAGTTGTCTCTCAACTCTAGTACAAGCTTTTTTCTTAAGTACACTAAAACTTGTGTTATTTTAGCAGATATGTTACTTTACAAATTAAATCGGCACACTTGCATATACACTATGCATATTCTAGAAAGAAATAAAACCCAAATTAGTTGAAACATGATCGGATTAAATAATTAAAACACAAGATAATGTATTATGGCCCCCTCACCAAAGTTTGTACCTGCGGCCCAGAATTTGGTGCTACGCCCCTGACCAACATTATACAGTGCTGACAAAATAACCGGCAATCTGAACCGTAACTGTTTTACATTTTTTCTGATCTTTGAGTCTCAGTATCTTTGATTGAAGTGATCCATTGTTGTAAAATTAAGTTTTATTGTTGACCAACAAATAAGAGCACCTTGATAACCAAAGAGCAGTATGTTTGTTTAAAGCAGAAATATTCTTTTCCTTCTCAGTTTCAGAAAACACTGTCTGACTTTCAATATTTGTGATGTCATAGATAGATCTCCAGGTCGTTGCTTTGCCTGGGAACTTGCCTGATCAGTGTGGCATTTAACTTATGTACAACTTACATTCATTGTGAGTGGATTTATTGTAAAACATTGTCCAAGCGCCTGTAATTTGGCCTTCGCTCTAAAACCTACAAAGTTCACCGTTAAAGAAATAGCATCTTGTGCGATAACCCCAAAGGTCTCTTTTAAAAATGTCTAGATAAAGGTCAAATTTGCCTTTTTGGTTGAAATAAATAATAGAAACACATTGATTAGAAGAACTAAAATGGGCATTAAAGTAAGTTATGACATGATCAATGAGCAATTTACTATCAAATGACCCTGTGTAATCTCGCTCTCTTGTTCTCTCTCTCTTGCTAAAGTTCAGTAGGAATAAACAACCTAAATACAACTTCTTTTATGATATTTGCAGTAGATTTTACGCTTCTTCCCCTCTGATATAGAACAATCTCTATAGTCTTCTATTAGTGTTTGTTTGCTCACACAAGGAGCTGAGGCACAGTGATGTTGCAGGAGAAGATTCAATATTCATTAAACATCCCAGACTGCTGACCTTTTCCTCCTCTCTCCCAAATCCAGCCGCGCTTCATTTCATTCAATAAGAGAGGCTAATTTTCAAAGCAAACACTACCTTACACTTTTATTCCTGGAGGTATGTCTTTGTATGTACAGACACAGAGTAGACTATATAAATTAGGCGTTTGGCAAATGATGGACAGGGAGAAAAGTAGGTTTAATTAGCGCTTAGGCAGAATGAGGGTGGTTTTATATTTGTCAGTTTTCTGTGAGTGGAAGGTACAATTCAGTGACTGTGCAGGCAAAAGAATGTAATTAGGACTATAGCAGAAGTTTAAAAATAATGATTAGCCAACTTTAGGTACAATGTGAACACTAAAAAGGCACCACAGGTGAATGGAAAAAAGATTTCAATTACTCTGAAACATTTCCTGTAGATTAGTCACTTTTTTTAAGTTTTAAGTTTAAAGAGGCAGAAAGCGAAAATCAAAACTGTAACTACTTTGGCTTTGTTCTCATGCTTGTTGACGCTTACAGCCCAGCGACGTCATCCTGAAAGTTGAGAATTGTTCAACTTTTGCCGCCATCGCTGCACAACAGCCAGTCAGACAGTTTTCATACAAAGCATTGAGCGGAATGAAGGCACACCAGAAGCGACATGGATGAAAAACATTCTCTGTTTGATCTGCCCATAAAGAAAGCTGCTGTATTTCTGACTCAAAATCTGCGTTTCTAACTGAAGCAGAGTCCATATGCTTGTGCAAACCTACTTTTCTGAGATTTTAACAATGTTTTATGACAGTGTTATCATTAGTTCTCTCATCTTAATTGTATGTGGATTGATTCATGCATGTTTGAGTAATCTTGTATTGTCCTGCTGCTGATGCTCCAGTGGCCAGAAAATCCCTGTCCTCACATACCACCTATCCTACTACCTATCGCCATCCACCCATGTTTTGTGGAGGTTTTGGATCCACCCTAAAACAGAGCGACATATGAAGTCATTTGGGAGCCTGTTCATCTGTGCCTGTTTTTTGTTGTTCCCTATGTATTTAGTTCTGAAACCAGGAGAGTTATATTTATATTGAATTTTCAACCAATGTCCTCTGTCAGTGCAGTATTTATTGAGAGAACAAATATCTGACAGAAATGTAGATCCACATACGTCATAGGTCTATTGTAGCACATGCAAGCATTTGTTTCTTCTTTAAAAAAATGCAGAAGATTTTAGATTTTTGCCCTTGTTATAACATTGTTGATCATTGAATAAAACAAAATACTTTCTCAAGTTGGTCTGCTCACATTATTCCTTTTTTTAAACTTATGTCTAAAAGGAGTCTTTTTTCAACTCAGTGAAATTATGTAGTTATTTTTGCACTTTTTATATGGTTTATTAAATCCGACTGACACAAATAGCAAATTAAGTAAATATAAATATCCGTTCCTCCACAGTTCAACAGCTTGTTTGTGGATCTAGAATGTGTGTCGTATAATGAGAAGATCTGCCAGTGTCTGCTAAGGTCAGACCGCTTCTAGTAATTGCCAATTTGTACCGTTTCCTGTTCTCATGATGTTGGTACAAAAACAGATAAACAGATATACTGTACCCGTCTGCAGTTACATCTTAAAATGAGTCACTAAATGATACAAGTTCTACTACTTTTGATGACTTTGTGGAGACGTTTCGTATGGATATGTTATAGTATTGTTTCGCTTTATTGCACTTTATTTCATTAAGACATGTTTACTTAAAGCACCTTGTGATGTCTTGGGTTTCTGAAGCCTCAGAGCGGTGACTGAGTCTTTTGTTAAAAGTGGTTTACATTACTATTGCATCTGCAGCATCCCGGCTCGCTGTGGTTTGTTAGGCGAGCAGTTGTAGATTTTTTAAAAATTCTTTAATAAAATCAAACTTGTATCTGAATTATAATTAGTCTCCACAAGGTCAGTCTGCGTGATTCATGAGAAAATGTGTATTTTCCCGTTTGTGGCTCTGTGAGACGAGGGTCAGGCTGGATTAAACTAGAAACAACTTCTAGTTTATTGTCGGCTTTTTCTACATTTATTTTTCCCTTCTGTGCCACTGTGACTTTGTGACACATTTTAAATTTGTTTTAAGTAAATCATTGGGGTTGGATTAACGACGCATGATGCACTAATCTTATATTTGTAATGTTACCTCTACAGTGTAAGAGAAAATCTTTGCACAATAGTTGCTCCAGGACAGGTGCGTATGAATATAGAAAATGTCCCAAGAAACAATAAGAAGAACACAATCCCACACACTGACTTATCTTGCAAAATAATGATTTATTCGGACATCATGAATAAAATATGTCTGAATAAATCACAGTTTTGCAAGACAAGTCAGTGTTCTTCTTAGTATTTACCTTTACAAATTGGATGTAGGACTTAGGACCTGGACTCTCCGCAAGCTGGACACAGTTAATGTATTCCATTAAAGGTGGGGTAACTAACTTTTTTACTTTCAGATTAGCATACTTTGTGTTTTCCACTAAAAAGTAGTTGATAAATGCAGCACTTTGTGAAAATTTTAGACCTCTGAGTTCTGTCTGACTTGAATAATAAAGAGTTTTAGTTCTAATCATGAGCCAAATGCAGCTCTCTGATTGGCTGTGATTGGGGTTCCCCTTCAGTTTCACTTTGTTGTTTGTAAAAGAAGTTTATAAGCCAGAATTGCAACTAAAATGAGTACATGCTGATATTAGCCATGTGTTGAAGGATTTATGAGAGAATTTCATCAGATTTAAAACCTACAGTAAATAATTTTTGCAGTGTGAAAATCAGCTACCCCATCTTTAAGTATTAATACACATATACTGAAAACTTTCTGTGGTAATTTTCATCTGAACAAAACGAAACAGAAATACTGAAGCGTATTGTTGAGTAAAACAGTGCAGCTAAAACAATCTGTTAGATTTAAAACTTTGTTTAGCAGTAAATATTCACTAAAGACAGATAAAGGTTTCCTGGAAACAACTTAACCATTAAAAGATGCTTGTTTTTATTGAGGTCTGAGCAGCTGCATCGACTTGTACTCTCACGAGAAAGATAAAACATATCGAAATTAATGCAGGGTTATATTTTTAATTACCTTAGACGTCTACTTTATGTTGATTGAATCTACGCCTGAGCAATCACAAGTAATAGAATCTAATTTAAGCAGAGTGATTTTCAATTTACATGCATCCTTTTGGGATTTACCTGGAAATGATGTGTTTGCTTATCTCAATGATTCCTTTCACTTATGGCCCAAAGCAGCAAAGGAACGCTCATGATTACAAATGAGTGAGATGTTATTTTAATGAGAAAACCAATCATACATTTTTGCAGGTATTCAACAATAATTCAGTCTAACACTGTGTTATTACTGAAATAATGGCTAAAAATCTAATTTTGGTTTCTAGGCTTAGCAAAGATTGTCAGTGGGGAGAGTTAAAGTCAACCAATGAACTTTTGGATTGATTAAAAACTCATCGACAATCAATCGACTAAAAGTTAGATGCGGCAAACGTTCTGAAACTAAAAATGCAAAGAATTTAATGCAAAACTTACCTATAAACACTGCATTTGTATGAACACCTTTCGATTAAAAACTACAACAACAAAACATGCATATTATTAAAGTGCATATGACAGGTTCTGATGTTTTTAATTATACCATTGTTTGCTTCTGGGTAAGTGACTCTGCATGGAGCGTCAGCTGAGCTGTCAGTTGAGTTGATTTTTAAATTAAGCTTTAGCGTTAGCATTGGCAGACAAACAAACACATCCCTTTATAATCCCACAAGTATTCTCCCGCTTTATAATGCCTTTTTTTTTATGTTCATTGCCTAGAAATGATGTCTGTCATAAAATGCTTTATTAATCTACTTTTAAACTACTTGTATTGTTGACTAAAATTGAAATATGTTGTCAAATCAAGAAGTTTTATCTCTCACTAACGTATCAAAATCTTCACAAGTGTGGCTACTGTGAAAACAAGTTATAGAGAGACCATCTACCAGCAAGTATCAAGTTTTAAATATGAAGTTTGAAGTTCACATGACATCACAATTTTGTATATATATTGGGGCAGTCAGTAGATTGAAAATGTGTGAAATTACCTTTTTGATATTTTATGGCAAAGTTATACAGTATTTTAATAATTGTAAAAACTGGCTTGGGCTCACCTTGGCCTTATGACATCAGCACATCCATTACATTGAGCGTATTAGAATCAGTTATTAAATCTAAAAAGTTTTTTGATATCACCTGGCCCAAACTCCCTGCTCAAGTCCACACTTAACCTCAAATGTCCTTTACAAAACGAAATGCACTGCTTTTATGACTGACCATGCTCTTTGTGTGCGCTGCCATACAACTCTATTTATCTGCACAAGGGCCGGGAGTGACTTACACCCAAAATGTGTTGAAGGAGGACTGCCCTGAGTTTGGCTGGAGCTGCAGGTGCCTCGTAAACAAAGACAGGAGCAGTGAGGCGATTCTGGGCGGAGATGGAGGCACTGCGGTTTGGGGAAAATGACCAGCTTTATTCACAGTCAGAGCAGGAAGAGGCGTGAGGCTGAATCTGAGTTCATCATGACAGAGATGAAAACAACTCACTTTCAGTGTCTGGAAAATGTTCAGGGATAAATAATGAGTGAAGTGTTAATAGACTACGATAAACTATAACTATTGTAATTAACTTTGTTACAAGATGTTCAACTGTTTAGAGCTTACATGTTTTACTAATTCAACCTTTCTAATGCAATCTGAGCATCTGAATTGTTCACAGTTTTCAGAAATAAACCATCTTGGCATGCACAAACGCTAACAACATAAACACATGGGCTGACTTTGCATCATTAGATATAGCCTAGATGAGATAGTGTTAATTTCAACTTTTTTTTTTTTACTTTTTAAATAAAAGGAAACAACCAAACACACAAAGGACTACTTAAGGGATGCCAAGTCTGCTGCTGTGGGGAGGAGGTAAGTAGTGAAAATGTAATGAAACTAATTTGCGATTATCCCAAGGGGTGCACCAATTCAGCCTTTTGATACTGATTTTGATTCTGTGACTTTATCAACCGATACCAAAGTAAGAAATTCAGTTAAATGTGCTCTGTGTAAGTTTCTGGAAGTGAAAATCAACTACTCAATAGAATAACTAGTCAACTAGTCAATAGAATAAAAAAAATAAATAAATAAAACCATACTTTAAGTCATTCTGAGTGGGTCTAAATACATTTATGCAATTAGTTCCGGTCTGGTCCGCGGACGCCACCCAGCGTCTCCAGGACTGCTATAGCTGCACCGACTGGAATGTTTTTTTAGACGCATGTCCTGATCTGGATGAACTTACCGATACTGTGTGTTCATATATCACATTTTGTGAGGAATTTATTATCCCAAGGAAGTCTGTTAAAATTTTTCCTAACAACAAACCCTGGGTTACTAAAAGGGTAAAGAGTGCTATAAACAGAAGAAATATTTCGTTCAACCAAGGAGATATGACACAGTACACAGAATTTAAGAAAGAAGTGAAGAGAGAACTTAAAGTGGCTAGAACGGGATACAAAGACAAAATTGAAAATCTATTAAGCTCTGGCCTCTCACGTCCAGCATGGCAGGGAGTGAAGTCCATGATGGGCATGCAGACCACTAAACCCCCCATCACTTGTGATGGCAAAGCTGACTGTGCTCTAGCAAATGAATTGAATATATTTTTTAATCGTTTTAACGTAATTAATTCTTTAGAAAATCAACCTGTTTTTGACAGAGAATTTTCTTCATCTATGAACATTGACAATGGCATGCTTACTGGCATTTTTCGGAAGGCAAGGAAAGAAAAAGTCCTGGCCCAGATGGAATAAGTGGCAGAATTCTAAGGAACTGCGCAAATGAGTTAGTTGAGATTTTTGGGATCATTTTCAGGAAATCTCTCGCGCTTCAGAGTGTTCCTAGAATCTGGAAGGAATCAATCATTGTTCCAGTACCGAAACATAGAGTCACCAAATCTAACAATGACTATAGGCCCGTGGCACTCACATCCTTAGTGATGAAGAGCTTTGAAAAACTCGTTCAGAACGAGCTTTTGTGTCATGTCTCAGATAATCTTGACCCTCTGCAATTTGCCTATAGGTCAGGCAGGGGGGTTGCTGATGCTCTTGGTACTCTTTTAAACTTGACTTTGACCCATCTAGAAAGGCCTAATTCTTTTGTACGTCTATTGTTCATCGATTTTACTTTAGCTTTTAATTGTATTCAGCCATACATTTTAGCAGAGAGACTTTCTCGGTACAATATTGATAAGGGTCTTATTTGCTGGCTGACAAACTTTTTGACTAATAGACCTCAGCGAGTGAGGGTAAATAGTGCCATGTCTGAGGTTCTCCTCTCCTCGACAGGCTCGCCTCAGGGCTGTGTCCTCTCGCCGCTTTTGTTTGTACTGTACACAAATGAATGCAGAAGCCAACACATCGACCGGCACATTTTGAAATTTGCTGACGACACTGTCATTGTTTCGCTTTTAAATGGTTTGGATACAGACATTGGTCCAGTCGTGTCAGATTTTAGTGATTGGTGTGAATCCTCTTCCCTAAAAATCAATGTTTCCAAGACCAAAGAGATGCGAGTTGATTTCAGGAAATATCCTCCTGTTCTCACTCCAGCTTCTTTTAACTCTCAGTCTGTCGAAGTTGTGCATCAATACAAATACTTGGGTATCATTATTGATGATAAATTGACATTTGAAGCCCAAGTGGACGCTCTGTGCACAAAGGCTCATCAGCGCATGTATTTTTATCGAAAATTGAAACATTTTAATGTTGATAGCACTTTTATGAGAATGTTTTATTCATGCTTTATTGAGTCTGTTCTTACTTTTTCCTTTATTTGCTGGTTTGGAGCACTGTCACTTAAAAGTAAGAAGCACTTGCAAAGCATTGTACGCTCATGTGGAAAAATTGCAGGGGTTACATTTACAGACCTTCAAGACACCTATAGGGCACAAATTCTTAAAAAAGCTCAGCAGATTTGCTCTGACTCTAGCCACCCTCTTTGGGTCGAGTTCAAGCTGCTTCCATCAGGTCGCAGATACTGTGCCCCTAAATGTAAGACAAATAGATATAAGAACTCGTTTGTTCCTGCTGCCATTGGCATTCTGAACCTGTCGCTTTAACTGTTGTGTATTTTTTATTTATTTATTATTTTTTCTTGTGTAACACTGTTGCGCATGGTAAATGTGTCTGTTGTATTGGTGCTCTGCTGCTGCAAACCAAATTGCCCCACGGGGACAATAAAGATTACCTTGACCTTGACCTTGACCTTGACCTTGAGGTGAAAAATACAGCTACACCAACCTCTTTCTTCAAAAACAAACATGAGCGACCCTCCTTCAATGGTCATGCAAGCTCACGCAAAGTAACAACACAGAATGTTATCATTTATTTAGTGCAAAAACAAAAATCTAAAAGGCAAAAGCTTGCTTTTATTTAAGTTTATTTTATTTTTAACTAGTTTGAAAAGAATGAAATAGTACAATGTAACTATTGATTTCTTGTGCAAATAACAACTTCCTTAAAAAAGGAAACAAACACAAACAATATATTGTAAACTTCCTTCTTCAGCCCACATGTTTCGCTCACTGCATTCTGAGCCTCTGAATTGTTCATCAAGATGTGTTTAAAGCATTTTCACAGCTGTTCAGAGCAAGATTTGCAGTATGCTAACTGGAGTTATTCACAATGCTAATAAACAGTAAAAGGTCTATTCATACAGCTCTTTTCTACTTTCCAAGCACTTAAAGCACTTTACAGTGTAGTATCCACTCACCCAGTGTACGCAGAGGCAATGTGGGTTAAGTGTCTTGCCCAAGGCCATAACGACAATCCACTCTTGTCGTCCCACTGTGGCACCTGGTATTCTAGCGGTCTGACTTTGATCAAGCAGGTATGACCAACAACAACTTAGTGGAGTTTGGTGAACTAATGGGACATTATTAGACAGAGACTGAACATTGCAAACTAATTTCCACCTGAATAGATACATTACGGGGAACATTTATTTAAGTTTTTGTAATGCAAAAAGTCAGGTATAGTCCCTTTAATTAACAACTAGAAGTCTGTGAAACTCTGTGCTGTTCTTCAGTCACTGTGGTTTGAAATGAGCTTTGTGTATCTTTCTTGTTAGATTTGAGAAACCCTGTAACATAGGCACAAACAGACTTCCTTCTCACATAAAGGAAGAAGATTGCTTCTCTTCTCTAATAACTGCAACTATTTTTTGCTTATCATCTCGTTCTATTTATATACAGTATTACAATGTTCTGGAAAGGTCGTAAATTGTGTAGTGGCATTCCTTTTTAACTTCAAAATGAAGTTCATTTTTATCACTACAGGAGAGAGAGAGCAGACTGTAGATAAATTCAAAGAAGATAGGAATGTCGTGTTCCGCACTCACAAATTTCTAGTGCACCAAATCTATTCCAACCCCAAAGTATTCATCTGACTTTATTCTTGTGCTGAAGTGCTGCCATGTGCAGTTTAAAAGTCTTTCAGAAACTTCACCACTCGTCTCTTGATGGCGGCGGATGGAAATAATCATTTAGATGCGCGGCTGTTGTGGAAATTACATTTTTTATTTAATGTGAGGCAGTAAATATATATTCTGAAATGTCACAGTGGGTGGACAGCAGACTGCGCCGACATTGTGTTTTCATTAATTTATAAGTCCACATTATGGCACAAAGATAACAAATGAGAAAAATAAGTAAATGGAAACAATATGAAGAGGTCAGCTCTGCTTCGATAAACAACATAAACAGAAGACTATAGTGTTTGTTCTGCAAAGTGCTGAAAACTGTGAAGTCTTTTGATTATGGAAAAGCTCATTATAGTACTTACTGTCAACTCAATCTTGTCTTTTTAAGAGTCAAACTATTTAAAACATACATTGGCTTTAGAATGTTCCACAGTATGGTAAATTGTTATTTTGTTTAGTTACTTGTGTTTTCAATACTCAAAAAACAATGTATATGTTATTTGTGACTTTTCAGATTAAAGAAAAACGAAACACTAAGTCAACTTTTTATGTTGCTTTCCAAAGGTTCTGAAATATTCAGCCGACATGTGTTACTGATAATATTCTTTGACTAATGTTAGTTATAGGTGCACTGTGTAACTTTCAGGTAGTAAAAAGTCAGCTAGACAGTTCAGTAGAAATAGAAAATTAAAACCATACATTTGAACAATTGTGATAATTGTGTGTTATAACTAAAGGAACATCTGTTTCATAGACAGGACAAATAATAGTCATTTTGTGTCCCATGCGAGCTAAAAAGTGCACTTCTACCTTACCTGTCAAATGGTTTTAAAATTAGGTAGCGTATGATTAATTTTAGGAACAGGCTAAAAAAAGGTCACCTGCCAGTTTTTGATTGTTTCTTATACATTACCATGACAAACAGCAAATGGTAAAAGAGCAAAGAGAGTTGATAGCACTAGATAGATGGCAGGGCATTATGGCCTAAACATTTTTATCACAATATAAAAGAGAACATTTGCAGTAATGATACTGTTGCACACCCGGTATGCAGAAAGAGCTGCCACTAATTGACCAAGCTGTAGCAACAAGTCGATACAGTGCTGTTGTCAGTTAACTACAAGAGTTTGTCACTGTGCGAAAACAAAGTTTTGCTGCTAATTCAACATTTGTGAATGAAATTTGACCCCCTCGACCCATACACATTGGTTGTTGCATTCGAGTGAGTGAAAAAACACTGAGAAAAAACGTCTCAAGCTTCAGACGTCAGATGTCCATCATACAGGTTCAGACCTGATCCAAAACAGCTAGCTTGGTTTTGTTGTTTTAATCAAAGAAGTTTCCCCAGTTAACTAGATGGACAGCGTCTCTTTCTGCTTGGAGCATGCGCAGTAGAGTGGAAAGTAACGTCGACCGATAATCTCCTCTATAGCATTTATCGTTGTTATAATTATCTATTTCAGGCTAATTTAGTTACAGTGTAGTTCCCCTTTCAAACGCCATGTTTTACTTCTTTCATTATTTGTGTTTTAGCCTCTGCAGAGCCTCCACAGTCTGGGCATAGGTTACTTTTGTTCAAGGTTTTAGAGAGATCAGATAAAAATTGCCAAAAGTTGCCAAGTCTTTATAAGAACTTTGAGCTTCTTTATTTAGAAAGTCGCTTATGAATTTTGACAGTCACTAACGACTTAAATATGAAGCACAAATTGTTTTTTATAGTCTTTATTAAAGATAAGATCGTTTGTTTTGGCTTTTTTTTTTTTTTTGAAGGCTTGTCACTTATCAATCTATGAAACACTGGTAATTAGTCACAATTTTTGTTTGTCTCAGTGGCAAATTCAGCTGTGGTGCACATGCAATCATATCACAATGTTCTAAAGTTTAACTTTTCCACATGAATATCGCGATATATGATTATATACGATATGATATTGCCCAGTCCTAGACACTGCCTTTTATTATCGTTTACCGTATCTGTGTAACATACTTGACCAGACTACTTTTGCATTTGTTGACAAAAACAGAAAATAGAAGTGTGTAGTTTAAGGTTCTTATAATAAATTGTATCATCCAAATCTCCAGCAGCCAAAAATCCAACAGCTTTTTGTGCCCTCAAGTTGTTTATGAATCCCAACAGCTGAGTCCGCGTGTGGTGAAGCATCTCCCTCAACAGTCACAAGACTATTTCTGCCAAACTCTGACTCAAAATATATGATGATAGTGAGACAGACATCCAATATTAGCTCAGTTTAAGACGTAATTGTCTAGCAATATCCTTGCTAATGATGTTGTTAGATCTACACACGCCGGAGAAAATTGTAGATGAGAGAAAAAGTAAATAAGTGTTTGAGTTTATTTTGATTGTCTTGAGGCATTATACTCTATTATTACTTCCTTAAAACACAAACAATGAAAATTACATTGAGAAAGTCAAAATCAAGAAAAATTCTACTTAATTCTAGGGTTGCACAGTATATCAAAATTGAAGACAAATTTCTATTTTTTTTTCAGACGCAATTAGCAAATCACAAAGACTGTGATTATTCAAGTGTCATAATTTTTTGTCTCTGCATAGTAACTGTCAATCCTGTAGTTAGGTATGCTAAAACACATTAGTATTTTTTAGTATTTTGTCAGTTCATAAACATATTTCAGTTGCTTTGTCCTGGATGGGTTTAAAACATGATCTTTGAACATAATTCTAGTATAATATACAAATCAAAAATCTAATCGTAATTGCAATACTGATAGACAAAACGTGCACCCTATTAATTCAATCACATTTGAACTAATTAGCTTTTTTAAAAAAGATATGTGTACTATCTATCTGACATTAAACTGAGCTTTGAAGCCCAGCCACACTGAGATCCAAATCAGAGACAGACGCAGACGAAAAAAACAGTTATTTGCCTTTCCCCTTATCCATTTCCTGTGATGATTTGCTTTGTAAAGAGACAACATTTGAATTATAATCCACAAAGAATACTGCACTAAATAACAGTCCCATTTATCACCCCAAAGATCACGGGTCACTGACAAAAATATGAAACATTTAGATTTGGCGATGTTCAGGGCAACAGGTTTAAGCGCTCTGCAGTATTTATGAGACAAGTCCACAAATCAAATATGACACGTCTGACAGCTGCAGAGTCCAGACTGTGCAAAACTGGCACATCCCAAAATCAAAACTAACAGTTTCTCAGACAAGTAAACAGGATATAGTCTCATTTTTATGTAAAATGTCTAACACAGAGCTTATTGCAGACTTCTGAATATATTTGTGTATCTGACTCTGAAACTGACAGAACAATACAAAGTTTACTATTAACAAGACATCTAGACATTTATAAAATAGCAGCAAATATTACCCACAGCGTATATCCTGTTTGTTTAGAGCTTGTTGACAAAAGGGATGGACACAGCAGTAGAATAAAATGCCAGAAAGAAGGACTAGACCATAAATCTGTATGGCCAAGAGTCTCCAGACTGACTTAATGTCAGTGGTGGAAGAAGTACTCAACAGTGTTTGAGGTTTTACAGTCTTTCAAGCATACACTCAAGAACTATGCTTTTATCACTTACATAAACTCTAGTGAGAAAAAATAAACAGCACAAGACTGATGCGTTGGGCTGGGCGATATTGATAAAAAGTAATATCTTGATATTTTTTGAGTATATCTCGATAACGATATTCAGACGATTATTACATCAATAGGCTGCGTTCAAGTTGTAGAATGCAATGACGTCATGAATCGAGATGGTGAACAAGATTTCTGATTAATAATGCTGTACTTTGCCATGAAATATCTAAAAGATAAATTCAAACTGATTCAATCTGGTGATTTCCATTAGTAACTACACCCAATCACTTTTGTATTACAACAAAAAAATGACTTTGAACAAGATTTATTTGTGCTGCAAACATCTGTGTGACGTATTATTGGTCTAGAAAATGCTGGGACGTCACGTGAACAATGTTTATGTTTGCAAATGAATCATAGAAGTGCAGACATATTACATTTATATCCTAAGTTGAAAGTTACTAGCATAATTTTCTCTATTTTCTATTCTTACAGGGTTTTTTTTGTGGCAATTTTAACTATAAACAATATACTCGATATTCAATTTTTGGATATCTTGAAAACCACATTCACGATATTATCTAAAATTTGATATATTGCACAGCTCTATGCGTGATGTTTCCTTCTCTAATTTTTGATAAAGGTTATATTATCTTATAAACTAATGCATAGCAAATAACAAACCAAAATAATTAAATTGTTTTATTAATCTTATGTCTGGTTTTGTCATCACGACAATAATGCAATCCAGCATGATCTAAAATCTTTGAGAAGCCGGATAGAATACAGAATACATTTTTAGTATTCTTCTTTTCAACATTCTTCCCACCACCACTAAGATTTCTGAAAGCTTTACAACTTTCAGGAGCTCAATGAAATTGCCATCATATAAGCTAATAACAACATAGCATACTGCAAGCTTTTTCATCTTCTTGCTCAAAAATGAGTCATCAAAACCAACACCTCAGCCATTTTAAGATAACAGGAAATGGTCATGTTTTTGAAGCATTAGTTTTGCCCCAGCACCATATTGTCAAAATATCTGTTCTGGCCTTGCCTCTGTGTAACAAGAGATACTAGCATGTGGCTAGCTTCCAGTAGCATACATCATGGCTTCATTCTGTCTTCTGAAAAACGCTTCGAAACACATCATGGTGAATATTTCAAAGTATAAAGAAATTATAGACTACAAGCTGCTACTTTTTTCACAAGCTTCGAACTCTGCGGCTTATACAATGATGTGGCTAAATGATGAAGCTTATACATATTATAAATGGTGAACCATTATCTTGTAAGTATACCACGCAGAGCTTGCACAGACTAGTCGACTAGAAAGGTCAAGTGCGACTACTTTAAGAGGCAGTCAACTTGTCCGAGGATAAACAAATCAGCTCTTGACTTAAGACAAAAGTGTCTTGCAACACAGTAAATGTCAGTAACGTGCTTCATGCTTCCCAGATGCCTCAGTACACTATGTCCCTTGGTGCAGTGTGCCCCCGCCTCACATAGCGCACACACTGACCTCCCCAATGTGTTTTAGCCGTCTCCAAGTACACAGACCATACGTGGTTCATAGTGCACGGACTCCAAAGCGTACCCACTCAAAAGCGCTTTCCACAATGCCCATGTATACCACAGAAGTTCTCTTTTTTGTGTATGTATAACATGCTCTGCTGCCCTCCTTCATTTCTATGGTGACTGTAAAGATGTGTTATTATTTATGAATATTAACAATTATTCATAAATAATAAGAAATAATCCTAACCAACTCCAAGCCCTAGACCTAAACTTACCAATTTTTGCAACTTCAGCCGTTAAACTCAAAGAAAATGCTTCAATCAAAACACCTGTGTATGATAATAGCATCTCTGTTTGAGGCTTTACACAGCCGTATACTATAACATGCTCACGATATTAAACACATTTCCATGAGACCGTGTTGAGATTATAGATTCTCAGTGACTGACTATTTAAGTAAGACCAACAGTATGTACTTTTTAGTCTTCTTTTTAAATCTAGTTGGTGCGTCTTATATTCAGGTGCTCGAACATTACAGTAGTTCTGTTCGTTTACATTTTTTGGATGGCAAAAATCGTCTACATCGCCTCTCATACTTTTGTTTTGTACTGTAACCTTCCACCACTGCTTAATGTGCAGGATGATTTATGGCGCACAAAAGTTTGACAAAAACTCTAAATATGCAACAAAGCACTGTTCTGAAGCCAAACCCTCCCACTGAGTCTGAATGCATGAAATATTGAGTCTATAAAAGAAGTTGTTCCTAAGTGCATGTAGCTGCTTCTTAACTTTTACTGACTGCCTGTGCCTAATTCAGTCCCGGGGCGAACATCTGTTGTGTGACTTCTAACCTCTCCGTTCAGACAAGTGGACCAAAAAGCCTGTTTGTGTCCTTTAGATTAATATTTGTCTGCTGTCTTTATGTGTTTTCTGGCTTCACAGATGGAATCCACGGCTTGTTCTAATCAAGAGAGTTGCTGAACCAAAGCAGGCAAATTGCAACACTCCAGGGGGTTTATTCTGTCTATAAACTAACATGGGCTGCATCAAAATGACACATATTGAACTGACGCACATTTTATGTTGATAAATGTCCCACAACAAAAGCTTTTTATGGGACGTGTCTTTGCGCTCATAGTCAAAGACTGAGAATCAAGCTCTAAGAACAAACCAAGCAAACAAGTCAATGTCCAGGAGACTGATGCAGGGACACAATGAGAGAACTATCTACTGACACACAAAACCAAGCAAACAAGTCAATGTCCAGGAGACTGATGCAGGGACACAATGAGAGAACTATACCAAGCATCTGTGCTTTAAATTTGTACAATTATAGTTGAGAAAAAAAATCTATAAATGCATCAACCATTTCCTCCTTCACCAGCCAGTAACTGCTGATTTTTCAGGTGATAATGTGATAGCTATGCACATGTAAGTGTAGTTGCAATGCAACAAAGATTACATCTGAAGCTCTTTCTAAGGATCTCTCCTGAACGAATGATTACACTGACTTTTTTCTAAGAATTTGGATGATAACTTTGTCCCAAGGAAGGAGAACTAATAATTCAAGATCATTTTTCCAATTTTCGAAGCATGCGTCAGCTCTCTTTGCTGCCTCCAGGTGGAAACACAGTTTGGCTTGACCGTCTGTGCAATGACTCAATGACGGCCCTGGCTCTTTAATCTTTACATTTACAATGTAAGATATTTTAATGTATCTTACTGGCTTATTTCAATAAAAAAGAAAAACAAAGCAACAGCTTCATGAGTGTATTTACACAAAGAAGCTGTAGGGGGAGCAATACTGCTGATTTCTTTGATCTGTAAATGAAACAGGACACTTTTTTACTTTGACCCTATGGAAGTAGGCATCTGTACCTTCTTCTCAGGTTGTAAGATTTTGAAATAGACTTTAAAGTAAAGGTAGGCTCTCTTCTTGGTTTAAGGTGATATTAACTTCATGATAGTATTCGGTTTAAAACTGAAAGTTCAAATTCATGCATAAAGTCTTAACATAGAGAAGTAGATTTATTGTGTGATACTTTTACTTAAAACTGAGCAAATGATCTGCTTCAGGAAAGGTACTTATGTAACAACATGGAGAGAGTCCTTCTTCCACCACTGCTGGTCCTGGTAAAACAGTGCTCTGCTTTGTCATTGGGGAAATGGGGCAGAGCTAATGCTGTGGGTGAAGGATACAACCTGCAGGTAATTCAGTTATCCCGCTCATTGAGCGACTGAAAGCAGATTAAAGCAGTGCATGTTAAAATGGGACAACAGGAGCCTTCATTAACATCTAACCTCCGCTAAATAACAGGACAAGATCAAATGGCTGCTCGCATGGGCCTGTCCGATCAGATTTGGGTTGTCACAGTGAATAATTCATTTAGGGACATGCCCTGATTAAACTGTGTGACTGCCACAAGACAAAAGCTCTGACAGGAATGAACAATGTGGTGAGACATGACGCTGCAGAATACTAAAAAGACTCACAGATGACAAATCTTTATCCTAGATTATCTCAGAATGAAGCAGATACTGAGCGCGCACCTGGAGCTTTGGGAAATTCATAGTTGTGGAGTAAATACACAATACATTTCCCTACATCTGCTGACGACTTTTTTTTTTTTTTTTTAATCTCTGACCCATTGCTTGGTTGGTGATAAGATTAAAATGTTTTATGCTGCCACACAGACAGAGGTGACTGCAGACCAGCCACATGCAAGTCCTCTGGTTATAGCATGTCACTGTTACAGATTCACAGTTTAACTGTTAGGGCAAACAATGGCTTAAATAAAGTCAGTCTGTCAACATTACAGTGTTTTAGCTAAATGTACTGTATGAGCCTGTTGTTTTTGTTGTGTGGTCTACAATTGAGCTCTGAGCTAGAAGATCTATGAACATAGCTCACACTCCTAGCTGCAACATCATTTTCAAACAAACACAAAAACAAGTAAGCTTCACAATAAGTCGTGGCATTCTTATCATGGTGTTTTGTTTGCAATGGCATGAAGCTATTCTTAAAGTGTCAACCTGTGACAAGTCTGCAACAAGTCATCAGGCTTTCCACTTTCAGACTCTAGGCTCTCAGTTTCAATACAATTCAGCAGATTGATGAAGTCTAAAGTCAACAGGTTGTACAGTATACTAAAATAATACAAAAATACATTACTGTGGATTATCCAAGCTAAAGTTTAATGTTTCTGCTTCCTAAACTGTATTTCAAATAAACAAACAAAATACTACTGTGATAAAATGGTTAAATAATGTTCCCTTTTACAATAAGCATTACTTATGACTGTATTTTTTCACCATGGTTTCCAAGGTCCAGCTTGTCCTATTGTACCTCAAAATCTCAATGATATAGATTTACGCTAAAATAGATCATTAATCCTTCTATATAACCTTTTATTGTCCTGGCTGATAAATAACACAATGCAAAAAGTTTATAAACCATGCAAAAATTAAAATCATTGAGCAGATATATCTCTTTATGAGCTTCATTAAACATTTAATGTTGCCAGTCCAGTGCGTTAGAAACCAGTATGGAGCTGCAGGCTTTGATTCTCCCATAAAAAGTCTCTTTAAATCATTCAGAGCAGCGGAGGGCCTCCTGTGATCTGCTCCACAGGACATTCTCTTTCTACACCCACTCCACATTATAATGGCATGATTTCTGTGACTCAGCACTTCATGTCTTATTGAGCACCTACTGCCATTTATTAACATGCATATTTCTTGTAATACTGCAGGGAATTGACAGTTCTGGTCCATTGTGGGATGTGTAAAACTGCCTTTGCTCATAATTAAGTTATGCAGTTTTACAATAGCATTTGCATAATCAGAATTAGCAGAACAGTGTCTCTCGCTCTATATTGTAATTACATACGTGGATTTGTGGGCTAAATTAACCGTGTTCCTTGTTAAAGTGGCCCTATGTGTGCCATGCTTACTCCCACAAGCCATCTGTACTGCCTGGGCATTTTCAACACTTGCTATAGCTTACATCGAGAGTATCTGAGGTGGCCAAACAACATGTACACAGAGTTTATGAAGCAATGATGAGAAAACTATACTTATTCCAGCATTGACCATGTTGGATTGGCCCAAGTCTGTTCTTTTTTTCAGAACGTGTTTTGCCAAAAGCAGAGGCATGCGGTAAAATTTAAAAATGTATTAGAACCAGTGGGGATTGAAATAAACATGTTGACAGCCTGGTGCGCTGGCGCTGGATGAAAAAAGTCCCTCTGTTAAGCTCTCCAAGGGCCAGATGAATGTTACTTGTCTTGACTGACAGACATCTGCACACGATTCATGTTTGTATCCCAAGTGAAGTCGCTTGTTCTTATCTCCTCCAAAAACTCAGAAGGTGCAAAAGAAACAACTGTATTTATAGAGTTAATTATTAGGAATGTCATGTTTGTCATTCAGAAGCTTTGATTTGATTGATAAGTCACACACTGAGGGGTCCTTCATCACTGAAATAGATTATGGATTAGAGTTTGTTTACACTATGATGCAGTGTTCCATATGTAGCTCAAACAGAACACAAAATCAAGATGGAGAAGCTGAGATTTCATTAGTTAATATGTTGCAAAACAAAATATATTAAAGGACTATGCCTGATTTTTTTTTTTCTAACAATAAAACAGCTTAAAATCTATTTAGCCCTATAGCACAGATATCTTGTCAATGTATCTATTCAAATGGAAACTAGTGCATAGTCCTTACTACATCTAATAATGTTGTGTGTTCACCAAATTCCATTAAGTTCTTCTGTTGTTGTTGTCGTTAGCATTGTGGCAAAGGTAAGTGAGCAAAACATGTAGACTGAAGTAGGATGTTTGAAATGAATTATTTGTGTTTGTTTATATTTTTTAAGGAAGTAAAAATCGTGTATAGGACCTTTAAGGGAACATTAACCAAACAGAAATATAAAATGTTAAGCTTTTTACATCAATTCACGTTTTGATCACTTACTTAATGCATTCTGAATTTCCAAATTATTCACCGTGATGTGTTTTGACATGTTTTCACAATTTTAAAGAACAAGTTGAGCGTGTCGGCATGCTGAAGGCAGTTTGCCAAATACTACTAACGTGCAAACACTCCTTACCTCTACTTTAGTGGACAAACGATCCAGCATTAAACATACTGACCAAACACTGCAAATTATTTAACCTTAGTGGTACTTTGACAACTCTATAGATTAAAACTAATTTAAAAGATTCATTCTGGTTTAGAAATGCAAGTCTTTGATTCTTTACCAATTTGACAGAAAAAATATGGACAAAGTCAGTTTGTTTTGAAAAATAGTGTGCTTAGTTTTATGGTTGAATGGATTCAAACAGACTCAGAGTCAAGTCAAATTTACAGAACTGAACAGAAAATCATTCTGGCATTTGCAAAAGTGCAAATGCAAATAAATGTTTGAGACAGTTCAACAAGATTTCTTCTGTTTTTTATTTCATCAGAACCAAAGCAAGAGAAATAAATTCTAAACCAAACACCTGCTTTATCTATAACTTAAGCCGGCAGCTTCCTAGAGGAGTTAAGTTTTTTTTTTTTTTTTGCGATTTTTTGACACAGCAAAGACAGGCCACAGACCATTTACAACAATTATTTGTCTCACAGTCGCATCATGTTGCAGGAAAAACAGAAATGACACGGACTTGTGGAGCGAAAGAGTGAGCGGAGAACAGTGATCGAGCACGGAGTGTTTCTTTCATGTGCACAGTTATAAAAGTTAACAATGAAACGCGAGTGGATTAGACCAGGTTTATAAACATCACAGGAGAGCGGAGGTTCATTAGAAGTAAGGAGCTGTACACTAACGCATTGTGAGAGTGAAATGAAAAAGTTTCCACAAACTCTGTACTGGCCATGTTATACGTATGAGGCTAAAGCCGGTGCTTCCCACATTATTTAAGGAGCAGGTGTGTTGGAGATTCTTGTAAAAAAGAATCCTGCACTTGGACTACACGCACAAAAGGTTACATTTATTTACAGATGATGAAGCATTGTTTATCCGTTTATCTTTATCTGATGTGCACGTGCACGTGAAGCATGTGAACCTCACGATGATGCATCCTGAAAAATAGTTGCAGTGACACACAAACATGAGGGGAGAAACGACAACAAAGTCTTTACTCTGTTCACACCTCCTCAAACTTGTAGAGTGGCACATCAGGCTTTGAATCGGACCAAAAAATCTGCAGTGTGCAGCCGGCTTTAGTCCCACACAAACCACATAAAAGGTTATTTTACAAGTATTCAATTTTGTCAAATATGAATCAATGAAAATGTATGAAAGCAGAAGAGCACTGCAGTTTGAATTTATTTATTAAAGGATTCTGATTCATAGTTTATAGTAACATTTTGTGACAAAATATGGCAAAAATAAATACAGTCCCAGTGCTATTCTCTTTTCATATCAACATAAGCCTTTCCTGACAAAAGACAAGAACCTGTTCTGCAGCTGAAGAGACAAATGCACCTCTCTCACACAGTAGACTCTTTCAAATGCAGCGCAGCATTCGATAAGCAATGTTCTAACTGTGGAATTAATCTAAAGCTGGTGAATCAATCAATACTGGACCAAAGTCATTGTGGTCCTCACGAGCAGAGATAGAGATGCTTTTGTGCATTGTAGTCTTCACCTAATCAACATTGTTTGTGCTGAGTCCACACAAAGCAGCTACAGTTATGCAGTTTGTGGCAGTGAGTGAGTGATGGATGACTGTGAGACACGATCAGGAACGGGACACAAAGCCAGCGCAGGAGAGAAGCAGCGAGTCTATAGGGGAAAGTACAAAGGAAGGGGATGTAAAAGAGATGTGGGGATAATGATACAGAGGCACCAAAAGAACTGAATAACTTTTCGGTCAGGCATAAGATACAATACAAGGCTTTTATAGGAACAACACAATTGTCCAACCTGCCCCTACAGATGTTGTGATGTTTATTTAAACCTGCACTTGCATTCTTATGAAAAACACGAGAGTGCAAGAATTTATTTCACTTTGAAATGTTTATTGCAATATTGTGGCGACTCAAACAGAATTGTAAAAAAAAACAACCATCAGTTCCAAACATTTTTCTTGTGGTCTATGTAGTTCCTTTGTTTGTTTAGCTGTTACTGCAAATAAGCAAATGTCAACAAAGGAGCTTACTTTACTGCATTTTGACAGCACACAACAATATTGCGAGACTATCTGCAAAATCATAATATTTTGATTATTGAGGTTTTCCATTGAAACTGTTGTCTCATATACATTTTTTCTCCTGCATGTTTCAGTTACAACATTTAATATACTTCAAGTAAAGAAAGACATGTACGCTTACGTAGTTATGTACATGTTGTGAGGAAAGCACACCTCAACTGCAGTAAAGTTTACTATACTATATACTATTCTTTTAAATATTGAAACACTTAAAAAATGTCACACTAAATTATTACTATAAAGATATAACTATTGGAAAAAGAAAAATATCACCAGCAAACACGCAATCTCATTTTCAGTGTGCATTGCAAATGTAATTCAGTGTTCTGCACTTACAGCAGTCATCCAAGTGTGCTATAGTCGGCGATATGTTGAATTCAATAGTAATTCATTATGTATGCATATCTGATTCCTTTGAGGCGTCTCGTAGTCACACGGCTTGCTTTATTGCCTTCTGTCTTTTCTGTAATGCTGTCCATATCTGCTGAGGCAATCTATTTGTGTTTGTAGAGTGAAATGTATCTCCAGTAGACCATGTGGGCAGCAAGTGACGCGATCACTTTATTTAGTATAGTCTTGCTATGAAGAACATCTGCTTTGCAATGCAAAACACAACATTATAGTGTTTGTAAAGCCTTCCCAATGATTTATTTGGCTTTTATTACAAACTTGGTTAGAAATATTCAAACCTGGGTGTCGTCTCTAATGACACTTCATGTCTGTGCATGTGTTTTAGCATCAATAGACAATGTTGCGCATGATTTCTTGTATCACACAATCATGCAAAGAGAGGACATGTGCAAAACCAAAACATACACTAATCAATCAATCAGGCTGCTCAAAATACTGATATTCTGAATACATTGTACTTTGGCAACATATATTCTAAAAAGAAATGCTTCAGTTGAACTGGGTAATTTCTTTGAATAACTAAACGTTGGAGTCTAAAGTTTAGTCATTCACGGAATTACCGACTCTTTAAGGCTTGACAAATGGCAATGCACTCTGTAAGTCTGTTACTGTTTAAATGCTCAGTAAACAAAGATGAAAAACAAACAAACAAACAAACAAACAAACAAATATGTTAAGGAGCTAATCTATCAAGCCAGGTGCTAGATTTCTAGCCAGGCTGGTGCCACCTCATGCTTAAGCTCACTTTATTTCATTACAGCTACTACGTGTCACAGAACTGCAGATGGTTCCCGAAAACCAGGAAGTACAGTCGTCCAGTCAGTGAACAGAGATGTGGACGTGTGTTAGCAAGTTAGGCAGACTGTGCTATACACGTTCTCCTCCTTTGAACTTGAGTTAAATGCTCACTGTTTTTATACCTTAAAATACACAAGTTTTACACTCTGGCTACAGTGATGTGTTCAGGTGCAGCAATTTAATGAAAAAAAGCACCAGCGATGGTATAAAATTATTATTAAGAAAAAGTGATAAAAAAATTAAATAAAAAATGCATGTGCTATTTGTGAGCATTTTGCACTCAGTTTACTTTTGGAAGATCACATAGCTTAATAAACAAAACAGATGACCTTAAATGTTGCTTTATAGTGTCTGTGTGAGACAAATGTTAGCTGTGTCAAGTTTTTGTTTTCCTTAACCTATTTAAGTGTTTCTTACGAAGTGCCTTGTACAGCAGCTCCAGTCTGGTCCATATTTGCCCAAAGCCGCGCAGTTTCACATAGATTCCTGCGAGAATGTTCATGTAATGACCTGAAATCAGCATCAGACTGCTGCGATCTCAGAGAAAAATAGAATCTTAATAGATGCGCTCTCACTGCTCCGAGGTCTGTGTACACAGTCACATTGGTTTTAAGCACTTAGGTCTTGCGGGACTCGCACCGATCTTGCACTCAGTGTGCGGTAAGTTTCAGTGCCCAATTCAGACATGGGGTATATGTTTATATGTTTTAGCTTTTCTGTTTGTAACAATAACCAGCCACAAAGAGTTTCCACTTCATGGCTTTTTCTACAACTCCAGTTCCAATTGTGTGTGTTATTGGCAGACTATGTTGATAACTTTCACTTTCACATTTCACTTTCCTTCTGGCAGTAACACACTTCTGTCTATCGGAGAAGCCCAAGCTGTTTCCCCTCTGACCCAATTTCATCACCAGCCCACGTGTTCTCCTTGACTGTTGTATGGAGAAACAGAACAAGTCGACTGGCAGAGAAACTCCACTGTGTGTAAAATATTAATCCTCGTGTACGGGGCGCTCTCTGAAGTGGCACTTTAGCTTTGAATGTGGCAGAGGAAGGCAGAAGCAAAGGAGCAGGAAGACGGAGAGGATCCAAGGAGCACAGCTTTGATTGAGTAAAAAGGTCAATGTGTTCAACGGATGACTTACAGAGGACTGACACAAACCCTGCAGCAGAGCAGTGAGCGAGCACTGGGAAATTACACCAAGAGAGACACTTTAGTGCAAGATTTAGAGCAGGATTTCAAGATAGACACACAAGTTTTAGAGTCCAAAGGCAATCAAATATCTGAGTAAATACACAGATTAGCTTAAGCAATGATGTAACCCATAGACATATAAATAATGGCTTTCATTTCTCTCACTATGAATGTCAGAGGATCTTAGCTAGTTTGACAGATTTGAAAAATTCCAGATTGGTCCCTGTCATTACCCGATTTGGAAAGCGGCTCCACATTGAAACACTTTATAAATGTTACAAAATGCAGCAGAGATGTGAGAAGTCTACTTTCAGATGTGAAACTTTGACGATGATGAAGTAAATATTGACTTTTATTTCTCTCCAAGAATAAACACTGTGAAATAGAGAACTTTAAATAAACTACATTTTACGGGCACTACATGGTCCACTGTACAGTCCAGTGCTGCCCACAGTGGTGCTCCTTTTTTGTTGGCAGGAACTGTCACTGAAGAGACTTAGCCCTCTGCCCTCTGTAGCTCTGTTACTTTCACAAAAAAATTTTTTGTATATAAAAGTTTATGATAGCCTGATGCATCAACCTGTTTCATTTCATTTTTTGTGAAAATTGTCTGTTGGGGCTTGTTCGCTTGTTGTGGAATTTTGTATCCATGTGAAAAATCAAACCGTTAGAGAAGCATAGTTATTTACAAGTATACACAATAGTCCATTATTTAGGTTAATAAATTATGCTTGTTTGTCTCGCCTAGTGGTCAGTTTCCTGTCCTCATTCCTAGCCTCATGCTCCCACAACACAGCATTATACCTCAAGAGAAATATCCAACTTCTTATTCACACTTGGATGAGTACAGTAGGGTTACGACTACAGATGAAATCAAACTATAGACAGGTGACACTCCCAGAAAGCAAACAGAATGTCCTGCAGTTTGAATAAAGGAAGCACCTCAAAAGTTTGTTCACACCTATTCTTTCTGAGAGACATCAAACATACATCAAAAGGATAAAGTAACACAAAGAGTGAAATAACATTAGCATTTGAAGTTTCTATAACACACTCACCCGCAGGTTGGCTTTGCTTTAACCAATCATTGCTTTTTGGTCTTCTCTGAAGACAGGATGACCAATAAAAACGTGTTCAGGTGATTGTTGCAGTTTCTGTGCGGTAATCTTAGAAATTACAAGGTACAATATTACTGTATATTCTAAGTTCATATTTGACACAAGATCAAAAGAGGAGAACGTAAACAATCTAATATCTCTGTTTGCTGATTGGCCAATTGTACCTGTGGGTTTTTGGAAACGTCAAGCCTAACCCTGACCTTACACAGGTTTTTGCAATATATTTAGTAAAATACAAAATCTACTACAGCCACCGATACAAAGTGATTTGTGGCATAACTTGGTTGGGGAAAAACTTCTGCCATAACGGACCTAGCTGGATTCAAATGAAATTGAACAGAGGCACTAGGTGTTGCCAGCCTGGCTATGTCTATGATGTAAACAAGTACAATCCTAATTCTTTGAACAAACATCTGAGATTTTGCCAGAAAAGTTTCTCTTTTGTCAAAGCAGCGAAATAACACTGTAGATATTTGAAGCTAAAATAAAACAGAGAAAAATGTCCGGAGTAATGACCTTCTCAAAGGCATATAAATCATAATTAAGTGAAGTAATTGCTGTCAAGCACTTCATTGGATGATGATACTTGTCATTGGGTAAATGTTCTATAAAACTTTATTGGGGACATTTTGAAGTTACCAAAAGCATAACCTAAAACTTGTCTAAATGGATTGGATAGTAACTTTGCTTGGCCTCTCTGATACATACTTTGCATTTAAGTGTATTTTTTAAAGGTTATTGATGTAGATTTTTAATTGCATGTTTCTCTTAATAAAGGTCACAGTCTGGGTCCAATGGAGAAAAAAATGCACATTCCAAAAAGATTTTGAGGCTGGTAGTATGATCTGAATGAGTCCTGTCGTCTGACCGCCAAATCAGAAACAGAAGTGTCAAATATCTGGAATCGAACGCAAGTAGAAAATAACAAAAAGTTGGTCTGCGTTGATAGGCATGACATGTAATGAAACATAACTAAATATCTACTCATCTTTATGCATAAGGACCACAGCACACACTGTCCTAAAGATAAATCTCCATTGCTGGAATATCACAGGCTAAGCACAAAACAATTTTGATAACATTAATGTGAGTAGTTTGTCAAGCAGTGATGTAGAGCACAGATACAGACGTAGCCTGTTACAAAGGCTGTTAGATTCAGTGAATGTGCTAAAGTTTAGAGTAACAACTTTTCAGATAAGGATCAATTGCTCTAACATAAAGTGCTGACACCAGTGAAAACCACAACAAATTACATTTATTTAGAGTGGGAGTCCAGGGGCTGCGAGTGACTGAGCACATCGGAGATCTGTAATGCCGTTTTAAGGTCATGAATATATTTTAAAGCACTGGCACTTATCAAGTGGAGCTGGGACTAGTTCAGCGTTTTGAGGCGGGCATGTAAAATCCTTTCTGACCCTTCACATCCAACACATTTTGTCAGTAAAATTGAGAGCTGCGAAGGGCAGATCGCTTAAATTCCCAGCGTAATACTGCACTTAAAACAAAAAGCTTGGAAAAGAACATTTTAACCAGATAACATTCAAACTACAGCAGGCTCACAACTGGACCAAATGGTAAAAGGTTTTCTGCTGTTCAGCATATAGTCCTATATAGTGTTCTAGGTGTGATTAAAGCAGGTCATAAAAACAACATTTGCAGGGAATTGCATCATCTGTCAGTGGTTTAAACTAAGAAAGACCCTGAGAGGGCTGTTTCTTACTTCAGTGTTATGAATATTTTATTCTGTGATCAAAAAGAAGCAGTTCTTTACTTAATACAGGTGGAGAGTGCCAGTGGTTTTCAATTTCTGCGCTTTGGGAAAGGAGTAAATGAACACAGATCCAGCCCTGGGCAATATCTAGAGAATATTACTTTACAATGACAGTGATATCTGTGATGTAATACAGTGTCTGTGATAAATGGGCACTTCTCTAAACTGTAGCTCCAAGGCACATTCAAACAGAAATCTATAGATGCACTATTAAGTTTAGAAAATTACTTTATCAAAACAATTTCATTATGTGTGGCATGAAGTAAAATGTAGATGATTTTTAAGGCGAAGGTCATAGAATTGTAGCAAAAAAACACCCATCCAAATCAGATGCTGACAACCATTCAGATATGCAACGTGCCCTTTTTACCTCAAGAGAAGCACTATTAAAAATGCATCTCCCCATTTCTGGGCATACCGGCTCTCTCATTATTAACTAACACTAACACATTTACACAGGAAGAGCTTTTACCCAGACACCTGATGGGATTTGTGCAATGTTCAGTTTCAAAAGTTAAAAATAGTCTGTAATTCTGCTGAAATCGACTAAAATATGCTCATTGACGCCGCCATGCTGGTTTTGGTTTGAATGTGCTCTTCTGATTGGTTCGTGTGATTGGTAGAGTTATCCCAAACTGCAGGAGGAACCAGATAATGTGGTTCTCAGTCAAGTCAACAAAGTAGTAAAATGTGCTAATTAAATGTTATAACTCTTAAACAATACAACTACTAAAATAATAGCAGATACAATGATTGACTGAGGACCTCGATGCACCTTTTCTCAAGCAAACCACAACTCACTCGCTTCTCGATCACACCTCTTCTCGATCACACCTCTGAAGCCCTTTTTATACCAGCATTTCCCAACAACACAGTTTGTCTTTGCTTTATTAATCCTACTCTCCCACTCCTGTCTCAATTGTTCTTCGGCCTTAGGACCTTAGCATTTCCTGAATTCGGTGGGATGACAGAACTCTCAGTCTCTCGATCAAGCCAGCCATCTCATCTATTTATTGCATCATCAGTAAATACTGTATCTGAATTGCATACTTTGTTGTTGTGTGTGCGGGGCTTGCTGGAATGTTATAATTTTCATTATGTGATATATTTGTGAGGGCTTTGGCTTTAAAGTGCAGCTTCAGCCCAGCATGTCTCCAGTTCAGCGGGAGGGGACTCGAGGAAAAAAGGTCAGGGATCACTGCTCTAAGGGCATATTCAAATTAGTTTTTTGAGCTTGGTCACAATTTCCTAGCTGGAGTGTGAGCCTATTCTGCAATCCTAGCACTGCAGGAGGTTCACACAAACCTGGCAAGAACACTCAAACTCAGAAGACCCCACGCTGCACAGGAATCAAACTCCAATTAGCTGCAGTGAATCAATGTCTTTGTCAATATGACTTTGCAAACCTGAAGACCGATGTCCGATGATTTTATGTACCGCATCACTTAAAAAAATCTAATCCATTGCCTTGATAATCGAATTAAAACGGCAGAGCATCAAAACAACTGCAATGTACAAGGGTTAATTCAAAGTTGTTTTGTGATGACACAGAGGCGACAAGGTGGCAGAGTGGAAATCGCTCTGGTCTCACAGCAAGAGGGTAGCGGGTTCAACTCCTGCTTGGCTCTTTCTGTGTGGAGTTTGCATATTCCTCCCTGTGTCTAGGTGAGCTTCCTCTGGGAACTCCGGTTTCCCCACCAACCAACAACATGCAGGTTAGGGAACACTTGGTGGTGGTCGGAGGTTGAGGCGCCAGGTGTTTAGGCGAATCACCTCTGCTGAGCTGCCCCAGGGCTGCTTACTATCACTGAATGGGGACCGGGGGATTCAGCTCACTGTGAAGCGCTATACAAATAAATCTTACTTAAAATGACCTTTATTTAACAAGTCCAGCTAGGTTCTGGGAAAAGGAGAAGCCTATTGTACATCTTTTAGTGTTAGGGGAAAGCTCCCAGACGAATCCTACGCAGACACAGGGAGAAAATGCAAATTCCACATAGAAAGGTGTGTCACCTAATGAACAAAGTGTATTAGGATTAGTAATGTGCAAAGTCTTAAAACATCACAAATGTGTGATTAGCTAAAAGTATTGTTACTTATGTGAACTATACTTTTGTATTTCTCCTTAGTGAGATTAGGGTATGAGCTTAAATTATTAAATTGGGGAGTGAAGAAGATAAAGTTAGCAAAGCATAACAAAATGTTAAAGCTTTCAAATGAATTGTTATTTTGCAGGTTCTACATTGCGCTTTGACATCTGACATCTGAATGTGGTTCATAAGAGTGCAATCTCCAAGTCTGCAGATTCTCCCTTTGCCTTTTATTTCTATATATTTGCATACTGGAGACAATATTGATTAATCGAACATAGTATATTGCAGCCACACTTATGCAAACATGCTTATAGAAGATGATGTAAAACCATAAGAAACATGAGACTAATGAATATATGAAGTATATGCAGATTCAACAAAGATTTATAGAGAATATAATGGAACATCTGTTAGTTTTATAGCTACACTTATGCTATAGATACAGTGTACGCTTCTGTGACCATTATATTAAGGATGTCATCTCCAGTTGATGTCATAGTCCACTGAATTACACACATGTTTGAGCACTATATCCTGCAGCCTGTCACTTGTATGCAAACCTGTTATTCCGGTTCACGTGTTAAGTGCACGCATCCATCACTGTCCGCCTCTTCATACGTCTCTCTCACACTCGCAAAGCCCACATGTATACGCAGTGTTATTGTGCACGTACCTTATAGGCACATCATTTATCTTGCGGCACCCAAAGACGCACTGTTTACTGTTGGGAGGGCTTATGTGTTTTTCTTTCTCCCATTGCACTGTACCCTGCCCCACCTCTGTCCTCAAGAAGCACAAAGTACAGAGTGTTGAGTAAGCTTAAAACAAGGTGGGGAGATAGCCACACTGTAAACAGAAAAAAGATATATTCATTTCTGAGCAATGTTTTAGACTTGAGAAAATGCAAAGATAAACTCGAAAAAGAAGAGAAAACATGAAGCAAAGCAAACTGGTGATGTGTTCAAACAATAAGCTGTGTTTGTGATAGAATGGTATGCTTTATTTATGTTTCACTGTATTTTGCCATAAAATATCTAAAGGTAGTTTCACTCTTTAGTTTCAATCTGGTGATGTTACTGCAGAAGATTGAAAATGACGGCATTCAAACAATATTATTTCGTCTGTGCTCTACTAAATATAAATAAATATACAGTAGAATGTTGTGACGTCAACCACCTTGTCTTACAGTCTATGAATAGTGAGTAACTGTTGGTGATCAAGCAGCCAATTAAAGTAATTAAAATAAATTATTACATTAACTGTTCTCCACCACCACTAAATTTGGAGGGAAAAAACAAACAAACAAAAAAACATTGAGTGGAGGTTTCCGAAATAGGGCTATATGACAAATCCATTATTAAGGTTGTAAATGTCCAGTTATCAAATGATATGGCTCAGAATTTTGGATGGTTGAAAAATCATGTCTAATTTGACTGAAAAAGCAATTTTAAACTGATAAAGTAATTGATTCGTGGCAATACGAACACTCCGAACAGCCTTAGACATTTTGGTTTCTTTTCTTCAGAACCTCACCCTGTTACTGACTTGAATAGTAGACTTGTTGATTAAAGCAGAACTATACTTCAACAGCTCTCTAGTGTAAATACACCAGCCTAGCAAACTGAAATTAAACATGATTCTTTAGTTTATATTCAAATTTTCCATGATCACGAGCAGCACAAAAAATGTCTGTAGTTTAAAGTAGAGGGAGAAATGGTGTTTAACAGATTTTTTTATAACTACACATGAAGCAAAAAAAAGCAGGTTCACTATCTTTTTCAGCATACTGTAAATAAACTGTAGCTAGTAACAAAGACGGAGTGTGAGACAGATGGGCGGATCTGAGCAGCATCGGAAGTGATGCGGTCAGTTATCGGACAGAAGTGGTGAAAAAAGGCTCTCAATTTACTGGTCAACCTACATTTTATCCTCGTAGGCATGAGCTTAGGGTAATGACCGAAAGGACAAGATCACAGATACAAGGATAAAGCTGAAGAAAACGGATGAATGAACTGCTTCAGAAAGTGGCGCCTTTATTCAATCCCAAAGACATGATTGTTGTCTACTGAAAGAAGATATAGTCCTCAGATTAGTGTGACAAGTTTGTGCAGCAACTGCTGACAGCTTCAACATTTGTGGATTATAAATTTGAGTATTTAATTCAAAACTGATCAGTGGTGGATGAAGTGTTTTGTTGCCAAGCAAAAATTCAACTGCACAGGCGGAAATGTACTAAATTAAAACTCAAAAATCTTCTTAAGAAAAAAGTACCAAATGAAAAATGTACTAATAAAAGATGTTGGTAGCTGCTGAAAAGTCAGACATAGTGGTGATGACAACTTATTTGATCTGATGATTTATATATTTTGTTGACATCTGATTTTTACTTCATAACATCCAGACAGGCACTTTTCTGAGTCATTATTTTGGATAATTTAGTGCACACATGGCAAATAGCTTAAAAAAATCCTCCAAAAATTTGCAAAAGTGTTTTCTGAAATGTGCTTCATTGCAGCAGCCACTGTCAGCCACTGCAGTATATTTTATATCAGAATGATTCTTTCTGATCACAAACAAACATTTTAACCCCCTCCATTTTTCTTCTTCATTGTCCAGTTTACCAGCTCTGTTTGAAAAATGGTTGTGTGCAGAGTTTGAGAGTTTATAAACACTGAAATTAAGCACAGATGCCCAACTATGCTACTTAAGTGCAATACTTTTATCTCTTAGTTATTTTCCTCCAAGAAAAACAGCACATCTCTCATCCCCAAAGAGTTAAATAGGCCACTGACATTATGATCCAATATTCGCAGTCGTCATAGTCTGAGTCAGAGAAAATACAGTGCATTTGCTAAACCTTACAGACAAAATGAATGGGGCAATGATATTATCTCACAGGAACAGTCGTGTTAATTCCCAGCGAGGCCATAACAGCTTGTAATGAAAGAACAACCCTGTAAATTCAATAAGACTCAGGGGTGTCATCCTCTTAACTAATGACACAGCTGTTTTATTGGGTAAGGAGCCATTTAAGCGCTTTGTATTTTAGGACCTGACAACATTATGAACAAGAATGAACAACAGGGAAAGGGCATATAATCTATAAAATAACACAAACTATATATTGGCTTTACAAGGGCTTTAGCATTGGGCTTGGGGTGGTGTTTATTGAGCCCAGTATCACGGACATGTGTGTATGTATATAACGCATACTTAAATGTAAGTACATCATGTAGTTTCTCCCTTTTTGCGTATGTATGTTATGCATTGCTGGTGGATGTAAAGATGTGTTCATTACATTAACAAAATCCTAACCAACTCCAAGCCCAAAAACAAATTATTGTTTTGTAACTTCAGACCTAAACTTAGCCGTTAAATCCAAAGAAAATGCCCCTCTCAATCAAAACATGTCTAGAAGATGCAAAAAAAACCGCACCTCTACTTTTTACAGTGTGAAATAGAGACATCGAATAAGTGTTTTCAAATTGTCAAGCTTTAGCATTAGCAATAACACAGAAACACCTCTTTTTATAAACACACCGTTGTCCTTTGGTGAAGTTGTTTCCTGATTTGTAAAGTCTGTCGTTGTCTTACAGTATGTTTTCATTTTAGACTGAGGTAGTGAAAACCTCATTGAAATAAACTAAAAAGGAAATGAACATGTTGACCTGGGCTGTGTCTGAACGTCCACACTTGTTTCCTATCCACTCAATCACAGTCCGGCCCTGTTCAGACTGGTCAGTGCACTCATTCATCTGGTCTTTTGGACATGAAACACACTACTTCAGCTGACCGCGAGTCACGTGACTCTCCTCCTTGAGTTAAAAAAACGGTCATCAAAAGTCTTTTGTAATAAATAATAGTCAATCCTTCTGACACATGCATATTTATACTTATCATAATACAAGTCTGGTTTCACTTGGACAAGACATTTAACCGCAAACGGACTGGATAATTCATTTTTTTACAGCCCAAACTAAGGTAAGCAGCTAAAATTTGCATCTTTATGGCTAACGGCTTTCAGTTTTGTTTGTTCTCCCGGCTCAACAGTGAGTTTAAGCGGTTTCTTATCATCTTTCATTCAGTCGTGTTGTTTATAGTTAAAGACCTAACCCTAACCTTGTTTTTTCCAATTCTCACAATGAATTGTGGTCTATATTGACCATCAATGCTCACTACTTTTCCAGATGCATTGTAAGAAATTTTGAGTGCACTACTTTTTGACCTGCCGGACATTTGGACACCACTACAAAATATCATGGCCCCTGAATAGTGCGCTAATAGTGTGGACGTTCGGACACAGCCAAAATGTTAGCATTTTTGAAAATAAACTAGCATTGGTATGATATGAAAGATGTAGTAAAGATAGCATTTTTGTGTGATCGTGTTGGAGCATTACATTTGGAAGTGAATGTTTCATGGATTGGACAAATATTGATGAATTGACATGATATTGCAATGTTTACGATAAAATGTAAAACGTATATAGGCCTATTGTGCTTTTTGCAGGACGTTTCTAACGACATTTGCAAATTACTGTTTTACTTTTTCTTCCAATACAAATCACTCAACATTTAAAAGGCCTACAAACAGAAAAAAACAATAACATTTCTGGCAGATTGTCTATTACTTTTTTTTTCTTCATCTCAGTGACTTGTGTCCTTTGTAATTTTTACACTATTTTTGAATTAATCAGATCTAAGAACAAGAATGTGGGCAGGGATAGGTGGTAGGTGATAACAGCACTATTCTGGGCACTCGATACTCAGTAGCATGACAAAACCGGATTAATCAAACATGCATGAACTAATCAAGACATGAATAATGATGAAGAAACTCTGTTGGAACATGATTAAAGCCCATATTACGTTCCCTTTTGGTGCCATATGTTACAATTCCAGTGACATAATTGATTTCCAGACCCTTCACTGAAAACTGCTTCTAATAGAAAATGTAAGTAAAATATAACCATAAACGAGTTCTTTAGTGAGCTGAAAAGAGGAGATGAGGTCCTGGCCTGTGGTGCCCTGAAGATTTCGGCTCAGTGAGAATGTGAAGTGTTTGTGTTGTGGAGGAAGAGTAAATTGGTTGGGTTCCTGGAGGGACCTAAATCTTACAGCTTTGTTAAAGAGGTCACAGAGCATTGCAACAAACTGCGCCGAACAACATAATGGTGTAACAATTTAGTCATTTTGAAAACAGTGCAACAATGCCACACGATGAAGAGTTATGTTGGATGTCTAGAGTTGAAAGGTTGGTTTTAGATTGAGAGCCAAAACAAAAGCTTGAAAACTGCCCTAAATGGTCAAAAAAGTGCAAATCAGACTATTTAAAACCCACTTGTTTACCTCATCATAAATACTTAACTGATTTGTAGTAGCTGTAAGTTTTATGTTACAGCGGTTTACCTGCTTACATATTTGAGTAATCTTTATTCTCCTAATAACACAGCACCATTGCTCATGTAAGTCTGCGTTTCACTGTTTTGGACATAACTTGGTGTTATGGTCTTCAAAGTTGTCATCTGGACAAAGTTTTTAGAAGACCGAGACATTTTATCTTTCACCTAAATGTCATTTCCAATCTGATGAAAGTGATTTTGATCAAATGGTCTTTACACGTTTAGGACAAAACTTAGATCAGTTTAAACACAGTCAGTCATTCAGATCACTTCCTACAGATTGAAAAGACGTTTGAATGAAAGTCAAAAATTTCAATCTTCTAATACTGCTGTCCAGATGACAACTAAGACCTAAGTGTTTAGTAATAACCTGTCAATATGTAAATATTTTACATTTTGTACATTGTTAAACACTTTATTGATCTTAAACCAGCTTCATTGACTTCCTGACTTATGAGTGTAAAATATAACTGCAACAAGCAGCAGATTTTAAGACAACTTTCATCTCTACACGTTTTACTGAGGGCATAGGTAGGTGAAAACCAATATTTTCAAGCATCAGCTGTAAAATGAGATAACAAAGCCTAACATGCTTAACTCAATCCAAATACCACTTTGAGGAAGCTGATGATGAAAGAACAGAATCATAACATGGGTAAAACTTAGACTGATATATACAGTGTATGACTTTACGTAGTATGTCCCCTTTACAAGCCACTGTGCATTGTAGTACAAACAAACACAAATACTTCTGATCATCGCATAAACTACAACTTTCCATATGGCGACGAAGCACTAAAAGTCCAAAACATGATCTGCAGAGGTCATTCATTAAATCTAGTAAACTTGAAAATTATGTTTATTCCTCAGCCCATATATTGCAGAAAGTTACAAACACTCCTAAATTAGATCATGTTGTCGGCACTAAAATATTTGAATAAAGTTCACCACAAACTCAAATCAAATCAAATCCATTTGTTTTTGTATAGCCCAAAATCACAACAACAGTCATCTCTGAGGACTTCCCAAGATTATTAATTTTAGCAAATATGAATAATAGGAAATCAAAATAAAACAATACATATTCAACAGAGCAGAAAGAGCGGCTCTATGACTGAGTGTTAGGCCTAGTCCACACATACAAGGATCTCTGATAAAACAAACATAGTTTTCTACAATCCACACTAAATCGCAGGATTATGTCATATAAAATAGAGCCAAACTGTGGCTTTGCGTTTGGGTGTGGATATGAATAAACAGCGTTTTACGTTTTAAATGTCACTAACTGCAAATCATATACTTTAAAACTGTTCTGGACGCAAGAGTTTCTACAAAATGGAGGACAGCAGATAAGTGTAAACATACCCGCCTACATATAACATGGTCTTAGCTGCCCACCCTGCTTCACTTTTCCCAAATTCATACATGAGAAGTGTTTTATTTTGACTTACATAAACGCTTTGCTTTTACAGTAAGACTTATTGTATTACAAGACTTACAGTCAGTGCAAGTTTTTGACGTGATTTCTTTTTCGCTGCAGCAGTCCCAGAAACCCAATTAGTAACTTTTATTGCAAAGCCCGCTTTGGTAAATTATACATAATGAGAATGGCATTGATAAACACAAGAACAAACCATCTCCCAGCATTTTAATGAGCATGCAAACATTCTCACCCAAAACAAACCCAACTGTCCCACACTAAACAAACTCGTTATTTAAACTAGACTTCAGAAAAGCCTTTGTCTTCAGGGCATCCAAGGTTATTTCCCTTTTTCACACAGCGCCGCCTCTCATCGATCACCGTTTGTGGCTGTCCATTTGTAAAAACACTTAACCTGACTGGGCTTGCGTGTGAGTGAGGAACAGCGAGACAATGGGCTGGTGTAGGACATCCTGAGAACAAGACGAATAGCTCCTCCGGGTCAGAGCAGAGATGACAAGGCTGCTCCACAAAAATGTCTGGAAAACTTTCAATTTCAATACGCCACTTGTGAGGATTGTCAGCTTTTTCCATTTCTGTAGCATTGAGAAGAAGACGGTGAATAGGTTTTGTATAAATATTGGAATACAATGGCCCCCGCTGCCTCTTACTTAAGAACACAATTAACACTTTAGCCCTGTAAAGGCATTTGCATGTTAATTACAAAAGAGCAGCATTGAAACCTAACTTAATAGAAACCTTAAACACAGAATAACAATGCATTAGTGTGAGGGAACGTTAAAAAAAAAAAAAAAAAAAAAAGAGGCTTTCTCTCGTCTCACAGCAAGAAGATCCCATTTATATTCTCTGGGCATTATGGGTCCACAGCCAACAACCTAAAACATGGACCATAAGTAAAATATTCTAGTCCTGATTGAGTCAAGCAGAGGATCTGACAGAGTCTCTGAGTGCTGAGCTGTGGAGACAACTGCTTATGTGGCAATGAGTCAAACGCAGAGGACAAATGTGGCTACAATAAATTGTACCTTAACCTTACAACATTAGTAGTCTTAGTATAGGTACTGATAATAAAAGTGGAACGCTCTGAAGTCAAAACTCTGATTGTGCAAGTGGAAAATATCCAATCTCCTATTCGCTTGAAATGCGGCCAAAGACTCTTGTATCTTCTAGTTTAGAGATAAATGTTCTTGGGTATCATTTATAAAACTTTACGTGGATGCTAAAAATTATAAGTACAAACAAAACAAACTTTCCAATTTCCTAACTTACAACTTGGCATCAAATTTTCAAACACCTGGGACTGAACTACCAACTTCTTTGTCACCTTATCTTTTTAAAAAAGTTGCATAATGTAATATTTTGGTACGCATGGTTCATAAAATGAGCTAACTGGTGCACTACTATAATAATAATAGAGCAGGACTATAGTCATCATCATCATTTTTTTTAAATATACAAGGTAATAAAAGACAGCTGTACCAGTGCTTAAACAAAGACGACTGGTATTGCACAGCACTACACAGAGGGTTCAGCAGTACTGCCACCACAGAGTTTAAAACCTCTTTTAGGTGACATATGAACTTACACATTAATTTGTGTAAGTTCAGCCAGAAAACTATTAACTCCAGCCTGACAAAACAGGAGACTCGCACTACTGGACCTGGGCTTTTTCAGCAGAATTCTGAATGAAATTTTTTTTCTTTGCATATGACTGAAATGCTTTGTCTGTACTCTTTATTCTTTTAAAGTAAATTTTATGCTGATTATTTATATTTTTTAATAATGTTTTGTTTTGTATTGTAATTTTAATGTTTGCCTTTGCCTGCCTTGTAAAGCACTTTGAATTGCTTTGCGTATGAATTGTGCTATATAAATACATTTGCCTTGCCTATACTTCTGGAGTGTAGACTTTTATACAGTGGGGCTGTGTACAAAGGTCTACAGTATGTTCTAAACAGGTTAACTTTGACTCTGTCTGAGCACAGTTCTGACCAAGATGTTGGCGGCACCACCACCACCACCTCAGCCTGTGATGAAGTGTCCCAGATACTTTGTTTTGTTACATACACTGAGCGTTTGCTTAGACAAATAAAAGTCAGGGAAACAAAGATCCTTATCCGCTTTACAAGCACCACATTCTTTTTGGCATTTTATATGATAATATTTAAGTCCATACTCCAGCAGATATTTAGCAACTGTTGAAATCCTGCACTACTTGGTGAGAAAATGGCCAAATCATCAGCATACATGAAATGGTTTATTGAGTACTGCCAATCAAACAGCCTGTTTTTTACAGTCATTCAGCTTATGGGACAGTTCATGTACAGGTTAAACAGGGCCGGAGACAGCAGCCCTGCCTGGAGCACTCTATTAGTGACTGCAAATGAATCAGAGATGGTATTACCCCATTTGACCTGCATCTTCTGGTTAGAGTAAAAAACAAAATTCGTATGATATGATAGTGATTGAAGGGTCATGAAATGAGTGTGGACGTTTGGACAGAGCCTCTGTCATGGTTCATCATGAGACAGTTTTGTCTGTGTCATGGTGCAACATCAGATCAAACTCAAACATGTTCCTGAGTCGTAATTCAAATCAAATTCAGGCTTGTACATTGGCAGCTCAAAAGAGAGTCATGTGAAACTCATTTTGTTGATGCCTTGGCTCATTAACAAATGGACAATATGTCAATTGCTATTTAAATTAAAAATAACACAACTTTGCGATGACTTTGAGTAGAAATAAATATTAGATTTGTACATGTTTATCTTGTATCTGTGGACACATCTACTGTAGGTCATGTTTACTGACTTTGAAATCAAAATCTTAGATACAAATCCTTTCTCCAAAAAGACTGGAGACCATGCAACTCTGGATGGACTTTGGACTAGAATGGCTATAACTGTCTTGGGACCAAATTTGCACATGTAAGCAAAGAAAATATGAGGACTGCACTTCCAGGAGATGAGACAGTTAGCTTAGAAGCACCTCGAGAAGCTCTTCAGAAGCATGATGTGAAGTGGCATCAGGCTCGTCTCTCACTGTTGCACTGAGCTGTGTCCCTGTGGGGTTGCTGTTTTATTGTTGTTTACTCAGAGGCTCATTAGGCCTGGTCTATGTGAAAGCTCAGAGAACAGTGTTACAGCCGGCTTCCCTTAGTTCACAGAATCGAGCAACGCAAACACTCAGTGATTAAACTAAACTAGAAAACAAATGAAGCCTGAAATAATGTATGAAAATGTGCAAAGGTCGCAAAGAAAATGTAATTTGGAATGCATGTCTGTTATGCTTGAAAAGAAATACCTAAATCTACACAAATATAATTGTTGGCTGCTCTGTATATGATTGTAAAACAGTTTGATGAAAAAAGTCAATAACTGTGGGTAGAACTACAGCGTCAGCAAGAATAGTAAGATTAGAAATGTGTCAAATAGTGCTTTGTTGACTGTAGTTTCTTCTGCTTCAAAGAGCAGCATCTTCTCCTAGGAGTTGGTGAGTCACACAAACAAAAGTCTACATTTCATATTTTCCTAATTGCTTGTTCATCACGGAAAAGAATGTGAGGAGACAGACGCAGTAATGAAGGAGGCTCAGATGATTGTTATCTAAAGCAATAACACAAACAAGGCTGTGGTTAAGTTTAAATACATTGTGAAGATTACAAAGAAGTTTAAATATGTGTTTTATATTCTTTGTGGAAAGTCAAATTTGACGTAAATCTACTTTTCTGAGTTTTTAACCATGTTACATGTATTGATTCCTGCATGTTTGAGTAATTTTGTATTGTACTGCAGGTGATGCTCCACTGGTCAAAAATACCTGTCTTCACCTACAACTATCCCCACCCATTTGTCTGTATTTACGTGCGAAAATTAAAAAAATTCTGATTCTGAGTAAAACTTGCAGTGTTTACTACAACAACAAACAACAACAACAACAACAACAACAACAACAACAACATAGTCATTTAAAATGTGTGGCTTAATAAAGTTATATTTTTTAAGGCTTATTTGCAGTTTTTAACAGAAAACTGCAAACAGAAAGTCAAAGGACGTGCTTTTATTTCTAAATCGTTTTAGATGTGGTTCATAACAACAATTATTAATTATTGATCTGCATGTGTCATAGAATGAACATTAAAACTCTTTAGCGCCAAAACAGCAATTCTGGACCTAGCCATTTCTGTATTAGGATTTTAGATTCTCTGTTTTTGATACGTTTCAGAATCTTTAAAAAACCAAAGGCAACTTTGTACCAGCGGTTTTATAAAGTAATACAGAAAAATATTAGCTTTGATCCTCCAGGTGAAAGTTTATTTCTAGAAATGTATTACAATTGATGCATTTTGTGCGTCCAAATTGTTCACAATGATGTGTTTTAAGCCTTTTTCACAGCTGTTGGGAGCGAAGCATGTTGGCAAGCTAACGACAACTACAAAAGACAAACGGGACATTATTAGATGTAGTCAAGACATTGCAGACTCAGTTCCACCTGAATACTTAATATTAACATGATATCAGTGCTATAGAGAGAAATTGATTTTAAGTCTTTTTTTGCAAAACAAATTAGGTACATTCCCTCTAAGTTTGACCTACAGAGCTAAGGATTATGAAATGTCACCTTTTAACATGGAAACCTGATTCAAGTTTCATTCATATTTTTCTAGAACTAAAATGAAACTGCAAAGCCCAACTATTCATTGATACATCTACTGAGACTTGAGACTTATAGGTCACAGCTAAATCAGGAACACGAGAAAGAGAAAGAACATGTAATCTTTTCCACCAATTATCTGTCGTAAAAATCAGTGGCTAATGTTCTCACTGGCAATGGAAAGATCACCGTCTGTAATGGCGTCTAAAATTACAGCATTTATCAGGAAATATGAGTTTGTAAAAGTTCACCGAAGACAATTGAGAGAGTTTTTACAAGAACAAATCAGTGTTCTGTACTCAATAAGATGTAACAACTCTTCCTCTACTAAAATAATATTGTGTATTTTCTCTCCGTGTGAATCCAACAAACAAAAGATACGTAGCAGTTAAATGGGCTCGTTAAGCAAAGAACAAACATATTTAGTCGGAGAAACATCATCATTTGGCTGCTCAGTGCGGCTCAGTGGTCGTTTTATCTCAAAAAATGGCCAATTTATTGTTTAAATTTGGTGGTTGCAAACAGAGGGATAATGGAGGAAATAAGAGGAAATAATGATAGAAAGGGAACTTGCACAAATGAAGAAATGTGCCTTCTTTTGAAACTTGTGAACTTTGTTTTGCTCTGAATAGGTTTCTTGCTAAGGGTTAAGGCAGAAGGTTTTGTCAATGTAAGCATAAAAGTTCAAATAATCAGTTTAAATGTTACATGTTACACACATCGATATTGACTTGTGAGAGAATGTATTAAAAATAAATCTAAATCATATGCTTCTTAAACCTACTCCGTAATCAACCTTTTTAACAGTTTTATTTGCAGTGTCAATGAACTTAACTAAAGCCAGAGCTTATGACTAAAAAGTAGTTCTTATTTTTTTCAGACTTTCAGAAAGCTAATTTCAGATTAGGATACAATTTATGTAAATTCCATTATTCATCATTAAATTCACCCTCTTTATTCCAAAACATTTGTAGTACTCAATGAACCATAAACAGTTTTTCATTGTAGCATAAATGTGGGAAAAATGGATGGACTGCAACCCATCAAGTGAAATGTATGTTATATAAGGATCACTGTGAGTGTGTGGCTGTGGAAGTGTACATGTGCATCTGTAAGTAATAAGTGTATGTGTGTGTCTTGGGCTCCATAGAGTGTGCTAAAAGGCAACATAGGAGGCCTCGTAGAAAATAATTAGTGAAGCAGAGAGGAGGACCACAGGCACAGTGTAACATCACTCACTAACAACACCACTATGTTCATTACTATATTACAAAACAAAACTTTAGAAGACACTGGAAGCAATATCTACTGTATGTTGTTTACTGCTAATGTGCAGAAAGTGTAATGGTCCAAAACAAAGCAAAGATGCCTGAAGCAAACACTGAGCCTGTGTCAGAAAAATCATACACTACAAAGGGATCAAAATGTCCCACAATGCAGGACTAGCATCAGTGGTCACTAGAATATAGATCACAATTCACTGCAAAAATCGAGAAAAACAAAGTGGCTTGTGTCAGGTCTACAACTGGAAGCAACACAACTGAATGAAAGTTGATAAAAGATGTGTGTAATTGCATTGATGAGATGGGAAAATCACTGTAGCTGTAAAAACGATAACATTAGCTGCTTATTGTGTCGTAAAAGTTGAATTATCCAGTCTAATAGATTATTTTTATATTGTCTAAAATATTTTTAAACATTGAAAGCAAATGCATGCAAGTTTGATAGATACAGTTAAAGGTGGGGTAGATCATTTTCACACAGTAAACTTGATTTAGGTGTTAAATGTGACTACTTTCTCTCATAAATCTTAGTTAGAAAAAGTTACATGGTGCACTTTTAAGAAGAAAAAGTAATGTATTAGTAGACTTTTGTGCACTTCCTTATGTGTGGCACTGAACACGGCAGATACTTCAACAAGAATTATGATCCATGATTACCATCAGGAGGCTCCGAGTAATTTCCCCTGTGGATCCATATTATCAAAGTGAAAAGACCAGCGATTATCAATCAACTTCAGCTCCAAAATCACACTTTTACGATATTCTGTCTAGACCTTGAGCTCACAAAAACTAAATTAAAAAGTATTGGACATTCTTCTACATTGTCCTGAAATGTTTTCTTACAGAGACAGATATTTGAAGCATATTGCACTTCACACATTCATTCCACAAAATCAATGCCTTTTCTACAAAAAAACAAACAAACAAAAATCTGATTAAATTTTTTGTAATAAAAAACAAAACAAAAAACACTTGTTAGAATCTACGTAAAAGCTAAGACTTGTTTGTTTGTTTTTTCAATTGTTTAGTTAGCTGTACTTTGAATGATGACACATCCCCAGTGTTTTGTCTGTTTTGAGTAATGTAACTTAAAAAAACCTCGCTCCTTACTGCACCATGAGCCACAAAAGACACTGAAAAAAGATGTAAATCTACAGAGCTTGTCTCCATTAAGTCTGTTTTGAAGTTTTCTGAGTTGTTTTCTTCCATTGACAACTGAAGCATAAACTCACTTTCTTTGTCTCTTCTTTTACATCCACGTTGAGCATTCATAATATTTGTTAAATTCAAAAGAAATTTACATTTAGTAACTTTTCTGCAGATGTTCATAGATTTTGTTTTGGAAATTAATACAGAGCAACTGAATGTCAATCAAGTTTTAAAAAATCCCCAAGTCATATGCTCTATGTCATATTTTCTTTAACTTAAATAAATAACTGTATAATGAAAGAATAGCTAATTGTAAACTAAAAAAAAAGACACACACAGAAGAAAAAAAAACCCTAAGAAATAACAGGATTTTTCAAAATGTGTGTGTGTGTTTAGCTGCAGTTTGGAAACATTTGACTGTCCTGGAGGTGACCTGCTTCTGACAAGAGCTGTCCATGTCCTGCGTCAGTCTGTGGACATCTGCTGTCAGACACTGGTTCACATTCAGGATACAGCTCCTCCGCGTGAGCCTGCAACATCAACACCTCTGACACTTATGTGGAGCTTACAGTCAGGCGTCAAGTAAATACAGGATTTTCTTTCTTTACTTTCCAGTAACTCAAATACTTAATACTTAAAACAAAGTCAAAACTAATGCACTGATAGATGTTTTCCTACTCTAGTCCTTTTTTCTAGTTCCAGTATCTTTTGAAAAGTATTCAAATAGGCTAATAACTAGAGACACAGCAATTTTGATTACATACATAGGGATGTTTTGAAGTAGGGCAATGTAACTAAAAAATACAACTGTTATCTAAGAAAATGTCTTTATGGACCACTGTTTTCAAATAAATTAGCTGAAAAAAGTAGGATGAAGAAAAAAAAGACTTAAATACATATGTTCCAAACTACTGTAGATAAGGTAATGTTAGCCAGTTAGATGTTTGGTTGACTGATTTTTATTCAGAGTAAATAGGGATTTGGGAATGAAGGACTTAGCTCTTTGTATTTTAATTAAAGTTTATATTTAATTTAACTGTTCTCTAAAACACCTACTCAACTCAAGCTAGCCTCTAAAGTTGTGAAAAGCACTCATTGTGGTAAAGAATTATGGGACTTGGACTGCATCAAGCCAGTGAGCAATATCTGACTGCATAATGCGATTTCTTTTTATTAAAATTATCTGTTAATTTACGTTTTTAAAGGGCAAAACATCGAGCACAGCTTCACTCTTCAAAACTTAATGCTTGGAAAAGTTCAAATACCCAGAAGATAATGTATCAAGATATTGCATTACTGATGGTCTTCACATGCATCATCCAAAATATGACTACAGGTGGGAGTTTCAGAGAAATACAAAGTGCTTAAAAAGATTAGGAAAACCAAAGTGAATCAAAATCACATCAAATATCCAAGAGGAAGAACAGAAGCACATCCTCAGTGCACTCACCATAAGTTAGATTGTATTACTGCAAACTAGATGCAAAAGGTTTAGAAAAATAGTCAACAACAGACTGCTTTTGGTTCACACTTCGGAAGAGTGCACCCAGCTAGTGTGTGCATAGGATAAAAATACATACAGAGAAGTTTAAGTACCCCCCACTGGTCTGAAGTTTTCACACCAACTACCACCAAAAAAGTACCAACAAATCTCATTTCTGACTTAACAGATCTATATTTTGGCTTTTACTTATCTAAAAAATAGGCTAAATCAGTTCTAAAATGAAACAAAATTGGAGATCAGTTAGTTTTCCTTGATATTTTACCTCCTAAAGATCCAACAAATTAATAAAGTTGACTCAAATTTAAACCAGAAGTCAAACTCCAGAAGGGTTCAACCACCTCAAGCTGACTGCATATCACAAATAGTACTTGTACCACAGTATAAGAAGCTGTTTTTTAGCAATAAACTCTACATACTTTATGGAACCTATCGATTTAGCACAGGCTGTATTCAAAATATTGTGTTGTCAGTAGCTTTATCCATCCATCCATCCATCCATTTTCTTCCGCTTCATCCGGAGTCGGGTCGCGGAGGCAGCAGTCTGAGTAGGGAGGCCCAGACTTCCCTATCCCCACACACTTCCGCCAGCTCTTCTGGGGAATCCCAAGGCGTTCCCAGGCCAGTCGAGAGACATACGTAGTCCCTCCAGCGTGTCCTGGGTCTTCCTCAAGGTCTCCTCCCAGTGGGACTTGCCCGAAACACCTCCCGGGGAGGCGTCCAGGAGGCATCCGAAACAGATGCCCGAGCCACCTCAACTGGCTCCTCTCGACGTGGAGGAGCAGCGGCTCTACTCCGAGCTCCTCCCGTGTGACTGAGCTTCTCACCCTAACTCTAAGGGAGTGCCCAGCCACCCTGCGGAGGAAACTCATTTCGACCGCTTGTATTCGCGATCTTGTCCTTTCGGTCATTACCCAAAGCTCATGACCATAGGTGAGGGTAAATCGAGAGCTTTGCCTTTCGACTCAGCTCCTTCTTCACCACAACGGTTCGATACAGCGACTGCATCACTGCAGACGCTGCACCGATCCGCCTGTCAATCTCACGCTCCATCCTTCCCTCACTCGTGAACAAGACCCCGAGATACTTGAACTCCTCCACTTGGGGCAAGGACTCTCCACCCACCTGGAGAGGGCAAGGCACCTTTTTCCGGTCGAGAACCATGGCCTCGGATTTAGAGGAGCTGATCTTCATCCCAGCCGCTTCGCACTCGGCTGCAAACCGTCCCAGTGCATGTTGCAGGTCCTGGTTTGAAGAAGCCATCAGGACAACATCATCTGCAAACAGCAGAGATGTGATTCTATGGTCTCCAAACTGGACACCCTCCGGACCCTGACTGCGCCTAGAAATTCTGTCCATAAAAACAATGAACAGAACCGGTGACAAAGGGCAGCCCTGGCGGAGACCAACATGCACTGGGAAGAGGTCTGACTTACTGCCGGCAATGCGAACACAGCTCCTGCTCCGGTCGTACAGGAACCGAACTGCCCTGAGCAAAGGGCCCCGGACCCCATGCTCTCGGAGCACTCCCCAGAGGACACCACGAGGGACACGGTCAAATGCCTTCTCCAAATCCAAAAAGCACATGTGGACTGGTTGGGCAAACTCCCATGAACCCTCGAGCACCCGATGGAGAGTGTAGAGCTGGTCCAGTGTTCCACAACCAGGACGAAAACCACACTACTCCTCCTGAATCCGAGGTTCAACCATCGGTTGGATTCTCCTCTCCAGTACCCTGGAGTAGAACTTACCGGGGAGGCTGAGGAGTGTGATTCCTCTGGCAATCAATCTGGCGGCACGGTGGCAGAGCGGATAGCGCTCTGGCCTCACAGCAAGAAGGTCGCGGTTCGATTCCCGCTCAGGCCCGGACCTTTCTGTGTGGAGTTTGCATGTTCCTCTCCGTGTCTGGGTGGTTTCCTCCGGGCACTCCGGTTTCCCCACCAACCAATAACATGCATGTTAGGGAACACTTGGTGGTAGTCAGAGGTTGAGGCGCCAGGTGTTAGGTGAATCGCCTCTGCTGAGTTGCCCCAGAGCAGCTTACTATCACTGAGTGGGGAGGGGAGGGGTTCATCTCACTGTGAAGCGCTTTGTGACTCTGTGTCTGTGAAATGCGCTATACAAATAAAGATTACTTACTTACTTACTTACTGTAATTGGAACACACCCTCCGGTCCCCCTTCTTAAACAGAGGGACCACCACCCTGGTCTGCCAGTCCAGAGGTACTGTCCCAGTTCGCCACGCGATGTTGCAGAGACGTGTCAGCCAAGACAGTCCCACAACATCCAGAGACTTGAGATACTCAGGTCCACCCCCCGGAGCCTTGCCACCAAGGAGCTTGTCAACAACCTCAGTGACTTCAGCTTGAGTGATGGATGAGTCTTCCCCCGAGTCCTCAGTCTCTGCTTCCTCATCGGAAGACGTGGCGGTGGGATTGAGGAGACCCTCAAAGTATTCCTTCCACCGTCCAACAACATCCCCAGTCGAGGTCAACAGATCTCCACCCGCACTATAAATGGTGTTGGTGGAAAACTGCTTCCCTCTCCTGAGGCGCCGGACGGTTTGCCAGAATTTCTTTGAGGCCGACCGATGGTCTTCCTCCATGGCCTCTCCGAACTCCTCCCAGCTCCGGGTTTTTGCCTCTGCAACTAGACAAGCTGCGATACGCTTGGCCTGCCGGTACCTCTCAACTGTGTCAGGAGTGCCACAGGCCAACAGGGCCTGATAGCACTCCTTCTTCAGCCTGACGGCATCCCTTACTTCCGGGCGCCACCACCGGGTTCAGGGATTGCCGCCACGAGAAGCACCAGAGACCTTCCGCCCAGCCACCCCTCTCCAGGTGTCACTGGCGTTGCCCACGTGGGCGTTAAAGTCCCCCAGTAGAAGGATGGAGTCCCCAGTTGGTGCACTATCCAGTACCCCTCCCAGGGACTCCAAGAAGGCCGGGTACTCTGCACTGTTGTTTGGCCCGTAGGCCGACACAACAGTGAGAGACCTGTCCCCGACTCGAAGGCGCAGGGACGCGACCCTCTCATCCACTGGGGTAAACTCCAACACATGGCGACTGAGCTGTGGGGCTATGAGCAAGCCCACACCAGCTCGCCGCCTCTCACCGTGGGCAACGCCAGAGAAGTGGAGCGTCCAGCCCCTCTCCAGGAGTTGGGTTCCAGAGCCCAAGCTGTGCGTGGAGGTGAGGCGACTATATCTAACCTATAGCGCTCAACCTCCTGCACCAGCTCAGGCTCCTTCCCCCCCAGAGAGGTGACGTTCCACGTCCCAACAGCCAGAGGCTGTGTGTGTGGACCAGGTCGTCGAGGCACCTGCCCCCGACTGCCACCTAGTCCTCTGTGCACCCGACCCCCATGAAACCCTCTGTGGGTGGTGAGCCCACAGGAGGGCCGACCCATGTCACTCGTTCGGGCTGGGCCTGAGTATCTTGATGTACTTAGCAATACAAATATCAATACAGAGATGCATGACCTGATGCATTGACGGTTCACAATATAAATTTATTTTAAATTCACTATAGTTCATTAGAGATAACTTTATATAACTATTAAGCTGCTGATGTTCCGTTAAGACTGAATCTACTTTGCAGACCTATTCATTGGACATTGTATTCTGATAACAGAGGCACTGGGAACATGAGCTTTAAATGTCTTTTGTTGCTCTACATCAGGGCCATTCTACTAGTTCAACTATATCCCCAATATGTCTTCAATGTCTAAACACACAGGAACAAAGCAGGTCTAGAATTGTACCCCAAGTAAAATAAATATTTGCTAATGTTTGAAAAATTGGGTGGAGGGTCAGATTTTCATGGTTACGGGGCTGAAGTTGAATAGCTCTGCTCTACATAATCAATAGTTAATTAGTAAACAGTGGTTTTAAGGGATATCTATGGGTCAGGATCCAGCTCATTCACCATGTGATTTATAATGAAAAGACAGAGCTGAGTGTTTGTAGTAAATAAAGCAAAGGTCTTGTTTGAACACTAGCTAAAGCCTTAAAACAGCGATTGTCAATCAGACTGGAGCACAGCAGCAGCAGCAGGTGCACACGACGCAGCCCTAATGAGCTCTAACGAGGACAGGTGTCAGCTCTTTGTTAGTAACACCTGTCCAAATCCTGCTCCACTATTTCCGACTTTTACACTTTTACCTGAGCTCCAACATGAGGCACAAAGCACTCCACTGCAGACTTACAGATACAGTATGTGGCAGACCTGTGAGTGACACTGCTACAACAAAAGAACCTGTTCTTGTTCCTCTGCGCGCTCACTGAAAGCACCTTCACAGCTCAGGCTTTTGTTACAGCGCAGAAACTTCACACACTGGACGTTTGCTATGGCCTCGCAGATCAAAGTTATACCCAGAAAGGCACAGAGAGCGCCAGTTTGACTGCTGCATTAGCTCTAACAATAGGTTGGTCAAAACTATATGCTTCTGTCCAAGTCAGTCCAAGAAATAACTATAATCCACCATATTGTATCTGCCTCTATTGCATGCTATGAATGAATGTGCAGAAACTAGTCAAACATCATCTCTATAATAAACTGTTCAAATATTATATCTATCACAATCTAAAGCTGTGGAGCTGGGTTTTAGACATATAGAAATGCAACAGTGGCATTTTGAAATGCTAAAAGGCTTATTTACAGCCACTTCTGCATAAAATGCTCCATGATTAGCATTTGGGATTAGCATAAAGGGCAGATATAATAGATTCTAGGAAATCTTGCATCTGAAATATAGCTTATGACCATCTGAAACTTTCTGTATATGGTAATTGTATTCTGGTTTTGAGATTCAGATTGCAAGAAGGAAAGATCGTGCTGTTTGAGTGTATATGTTACAGGCAAAGTTGATAATCCAGGCATTCTATAGAATGCCTGGTGTTTCAGGCAAAGTAGGAAATAGATGTGTTATTATCTACTTTGCCTAGGCATTCTATACAATGCCTAGGCATTCTATAGAATGCCTGACAACTTTTAGGCAAAGTAGATAATCTCTGACAAAGCATAATTTACTGGAATACAAAACAAAAACACATACAATTTTAATTAAATACCATCCAAACTAGGGCCAAGGGCCAAACTTGGCCATCCAGTAGGACTAATTAGCCTGCAAATGAGTGCTGATGTTGAGTATCTATTTGATTACACATTTTTATTACAAAGATTGCCATATAAAATCTATTTTCCTAAAAGACAAATAAAAGATCATTTATTATGAAATAATAAGTTTGTCCATCTAAGGTTGGACACCTCTGCAAAGCCTTATTTTGTTGCTGTAGTGGTTACGTTGTGTTTGTTGTTATGGTCAGTTGTAGACATGGTTGTACAGTAGACATTTTTTTTCTCTCTCTCTTTTCTTTAAAAGGCTAATTGGCAAACCTTTATATGAAGGCTATACCTGTTTGTCAAAGCCTGATCCCGTCAGATCTCAGAAGCTAAGCAAGTTAGGACCTGGTTAGTTCTTTGATGGGAGACTGCTAGAACACCAGGTGCCACAAAGGACAGAAGTGGATTGTCGTTGTGTCCTTGGGCAAGACAGTTAACTCACATTGCCTAAGTGTTGACTTGGTGAATGGATACTAGATTGTAAAGTGCTTTGAGTGCCTAAAAAGTGCTTTATAAATAGACCATTCACTATTTATATAAAGTTGCTAAAACATTTAAACATTTTTTTTTATAGAAAACAACTGATATTATGGACAATAGCTACCACAACCAACACAACTACCAACCATAACCAGACCATACAACCATCCCACAACCAACCCCAACCAACCCTTTCCACAACTACTCTCACCAGAACAACAAACCAACCACAAACTTCAACCACAACCAATCACCAATTACAACCAAGCACCAACCACAACCAACACAAACACTAATCCCAACCACAACTACCAACCAACAACAACCACCAACCAACCAACCCCAACTACCAACCAACCAACCAACCAACCACAAGCACCAACCACCACCAACCACAACCAAGCACCAACTACAACCAACTACAAACACCAACCACAATCAACCACCAACCACAATCAACCACAAACACTAACCACAACCACCAACCACAATCAACCACCAACCACAACCACCACCCACAATCAACCACCAACCACAATCAACCACAACCACTAACCACAACCACTAACCACAACCAACAACCACCAACCACAATCAACCACCAACCACAATCAACCACCAACCACAATCAACCACCAACCACAATCAACCACCAAACACAACCACTAACTTCAACCACCAACCACAATCAACCACCGACCACAATCAACCACCGACCACAATCAACCACCAACCACAACCACTAAACACAACCACAAACACCAACCAACCACAACCAACCCCAAACACCAACCACTAACCACAACCACCAACCATAACAACCACCAACCACAATCAACCACCAACCAGAATCATTAACCTGAACCATAAACTACAATCACCAACCACAGCCAATCACAACCAAGCACTAACTACAATCAATCACAACCACTCCCGCAATTAGTACTAGGCAATATATCAATGTTGTTTGGAGATATGCAAAAACTGGATATTGAGTATATCATAGTTTGAAATATTTTGATTAAAATTACAAATGGAAAAAAAAAAAAATCTAAATTTGCTATAGAAATTGACATTTTCATTCCTTTTAATTTTGCACTCACTCATTGGTGTCTTAACAAAATTAAATTTAAAATTTCTTAACAAACTTTTTTTTAACATATCATAATCTTGTTTACTTGCATTTTTTCTTGCGCAACCAATCAAATCAACCATAACAAGGCAAGACTTTACAGAGATGCATACATAAAGTTTGTTTGCACTGAGATTTATAATAAAATAATCTTTTAATGGGGTGTTAGGGAAATAGACTTGATATTTAAAAAATAAAGCAAAATGGAAAATATATACAAATAAATACTCTAACATCAGCATGCCAGTGGAGGCCAAGTTTGGATTGTATTTAATTAAAATTTTAAGTTTTTGTTTTGTATTCCAGTAAATTATGTTTTGTCAGAGATTATCTACTTTGCCTAAAAGTTGTCTGGCATTCTATAGAATGCCTAGGCATTGTATAGAATGCCTAGGCAAAGTAGATAATAACACATCTATTTCCTACTTTGCCTGAAAACACCAGGCATTCTATAGAATGCCTGGATTATCAACTTTGCCTGTAACATAATATACTAGATAATTGTTTATGCACAATGTAAATAAAGCCTTTTAAAGTGTAAAAAGATAACGTGCAAACACAAAACAAAACAATATACGTATAAGAAAGTCCAAACACATGATGAGACTTTGGCATGTACACTCTGCTGTAGACTGTCTGAATATTTCAGATTAGGATTAATGCTAAATCACTTGAAAACTTGAGTTGATTACTTATTGTACTGCAATTTCCAAAATATGACTTCAATTTGATGAAATATGACAAATAAGACTTTCATGAAATGCCTAAGCCAGGTGTCCATTGCACGATTTTGACCATCAGATTTTTAATCTTGGGCAAAGTCTTTTGGATTTGTAGCTGGTTTGTAGTTCTTGTAGATTATTAACACAATTAAAGATGAGCGAGTATTGACATCAAACTTCTGATATTTTGGAATTTTGAACCTCGCCTTGTTGTCTGTGCATCTATCTTGTCAAACATGTAAACACAAGCTCCGCTCAAAGCAGCATATTCCCACCATGACACAACCATACCTTGCTTTGCTTTCATGATCGCGTGAACAGTTTGACAGTTTGCTGCTTTAAGATTATCATGCTCTCATCTTGAAATGTGACATCCATAAAAGAATTTCTTGATCGTGGATTCACAAATTTGCATGGACACCCGCTTAAGACCTTCTATGTGGACGGGTTTAAATCTGTGAGACAGACTGTCCTTCACTGTTGCCCTCAGAGCTTCAGTCATCTCACATCTGGTCCAACAGCACAAGGGAAACGCTGTATACCTGTAAGGTTATCCTCCTCTTCTTTTGTTAATTACTCCTTCATTTGAACACTTGTTTAGTTTTACTTTGCTACGTCGTCAGTGTTAGAGGCATTTGACGGGAATGACAGTCTCAGTATTACTTTTTCTACAGCGCATACATTGAAATATGATAATTACATTTAAATTATCAATAAAGGTATAATTCTCTGTTATAGGTTTATATTAGCATGAATGCCTGTCCAGTTGCATTGTAAGCGTTGCAGTTTATCACGTTGTAGCAATCGGCAATCAGAATGACATCGCGCAATCATAATTCTTATGCAGCCGTCAAAGCTTCACACAAATACAGACGTCCATTTTTTGCAGCTTACATTTACCTTTTAAATGTAGAAAAAGAGAATGATCATGCCAAATAGTACAAAAATGTTGATCAAATCTGAAGATAAAATAGACATAAGCACAGACATTATTGAAAACTTACTGAAAGACAAGAAGAAAAAGTCTGGGAAACTTGTGAACAATTCACACAGGACAAGAACACAGATGATGTCTATAATTATTACAAAGTCCTCAGATAAAACTAATCTCATGCAAATAAACTTTAGATTAACATTGCCAGACCAGCTCATCTACGTAAACATATCCTTTGCATTGCCTAAAAATCACAAGCATAGGTCTAATCACTCTGAAACGCCACCGAAACAGCTAAAGATTTATGACATTCAAAGGCAGCCGCAGCTTTCCAAAATGACCTTTAGCGCGCGGCTTTGATTGAACATTAGAAACACGGCAGTATAGTCTACAAGTGCGCTCTGAATGACGTGGGGAAAACCACTTTAAAGCCGTCAATCATTCTATTAGCAAACCCGACAGCTCTTTCACAACAAGGTCAATACAACCTTATTTTTGATCCACCTAAAGTTCTATAAATAAATGTCATTTTCTGAATTTAAATGACTCGCTAAAACTAATCTCGCAACATCAATAGCGGAGAAAGGATTCAGGTTTCAAAGCTTTCGGTGAATGCCATACACAACTATAGCCTTCAGTCAATATATTTAATAAATGTTTTCTTATCTACTTACTTTATGTTTGCCATGAGACGAATAGGTGGAAATCAGGCTTTTTTAAAATGAATTTGCTCACCTCACAACAGTCCCCCTTTTCAGCCAGTCTGAATGATTTATCAGCCCCTCTCCAGTACAAAGGATTCCTCCGGCGCTCTCCGCTCGCTACATTCACCCGCCACTCAAATTATGCATTCTATACAATTAATTCAGTTGTAGTTAACAGACTATATGCAAGATTAATTTCAGATCTCTCCTTGATAGAATACAAATGATTTATAGCTCATTTCCTTTTTTTCTCAAGGGCATAGTGCTCAGTTTGCTCTTGGTTGTGGACCTTTTCCCAAGGCAAGATATGAAACGATAAAGAGCTAATAGATGCTTAAAATACATTTGTGCAAGAATTCAGATGTTATCAAACTATGTTTCTGTCATGACCAGTGTGTGTTAAGTGCCCTGAAAGGAAAATATAGAGTTTAGAACACGTTTTTAACCTTGTCCTCACCTACCATCTAGTCCCGCCCACTTGTCCGTGTTTAATTGTGATTTTATATATATTTAATAAAATCTGATTGATAGTGAAGCATGGTTCAAAATAGTCACACAGAAACTTTACAAAACAAATGACAATTACACTGAAGAGCAGGGCTTCAGTTCTGCAGCTTAAAAAACAAGATGTGAATTCCAGATCTACATATTATATTATAGTTTTTTTCTAAATTCATAGAAAAAAACGCAGTAGGTCCCAATTAATACAAGATAGATATTCAGAAAACAATGCTAGGGTCTTTTTTAGTTACATCATTGGAGTTTTGTTGTACTCAAAAGTTTACAGAACAATAGACTTCTACTTTTTTAATGTTCTGCTCTTGAACTGAAAACACTGTGATGACATTGTCATTTAAAAGCATGTTTTATCATCAAGAATGATTCATTAAAATGATTTTTGTAGAAATGACCTTGAAAACAAACGATGCTGTGATTAAACAATATGAGCCTAAACTTCTGGCTGTGAGTCAGTAACTAAAAACTTCATGACTAGACTTTTTTTGACATACAGTAGTCTTGTTTGTTTTTGGCTGCAGAGTGGCTGGCTCAGTGAACTGGCCTCGGTGAAGTTTTAATGGAGTGTTGCAGCTGATGCGGCAGATGTGTGAGTCTCCTCCACTGCACAACATCCTCCAGCAGCAGCTCTCTATCCTGAGTCCAACACAGATGGAGAGGATAAAACTCACTTTACACAGCCATCTGACCAATCATTGTACACCCTTTGTTTTAGCTGGAGCTAATCAATTTAGCTGAAGAGGAAAACCAAGCATCATAAAAGCATTCACAGTATACAATAACAATCTTTGCCACATGAGATTTTCTNAAAAAAAAAGAGGCTTTCTCTGTCTCACAGCAAGAAGATTATCATTTATATTCTCTGGGCATTATGGGTCCACAGTCAACAACCTAAAACATGGACCATAAGTAAAATATTCTAGTCCTGATTGAGTCAAGCAGAGGATCTGACAGAGTCTCTGAGTGCTGAGCTGTGGAGACAACTGCTTATGTGGCAATGAGTCAAACGCAGAGGACAAATGTGGCTACAATAAATTGTACCTTAACCTTACAACATTAGTAGTCTTAAGCTGGCCACACACTACACAACTTTCCAGTTGTGACTAATTAGAATGTGAGTTTAGCCCACACACTACAAGACTGGACTGAGAGTGATTCTAGAATGTTGGAGACCACACACTACATGACTGAGCCCACACACTACACAACTGAGACTGGCGACTGAAAACAGGATTACTCTATCAGCAGAACAGTTAATAATGCACAAAAACAACAATGCAACACAGTTTATAAAAGAGTTGAGTTCAGTGCTTCAATTTATTTTTTATTAGATTTTTGATTAACTTTTTTTTTTTTTTTATCTTTGATTAATAATTTCTACAACAAGACAGAAAAAAAAGTTTTGTTTTAGCGTATTATTATTTATTTATTTATTTTTGCCATAAGCAAACACTTTTCATTGGTTAAACAGGTCATGTGCCCCTCCACGTCCGGATGGGATGCTGAAATAACCATAACACCGGTACAAACAGCGCTAGTTAGCTAGCTCTCTCAAAATGACTCTAGAAATGTCGACAGAGGTGACAAAGTTGGATATTTTTCCCCTTTGGATTTTACGTGGATGCGTTACTTTTATGAGATTTTATCAGAAGAAAACTTGTGTTGTTTGGAAGTGAGGACGTCCGCAGCGCCTCGTGGAGAGAGGAGGAGAGAGAGAGAGGAAGGAGATGAGTGCGCTGTACATGTCTATGGTGCGGCTGTTGTTTTGGTCATCAGAGTGTAAGCGTGTGTGCATTTTGAAACTCGGTCCAGTTGACACGCAGGGAGCTTTCACTTTGTGCCTCGTTACCGCTGTTTTGAGTTGTTCCGTCAGAAAACGTAAACAGAAAGTTTAACCTCACACGTTGTTTCCAGTGCCTCCTCGGTGTTTTCATTAGCGCTGGCTCCGTGTTTGCCCAGAGGAGTCAGAAACGGCGGCCAGCACCGGAGCAAGACAAAAATCGGGCTTATAATTCCAACATGTTAAAAAACCTGCGACTGCAGTCTGGTCTAGTCTAGACCTGCCACAACTACACGATTGGAACGCCAGTTGAGTCGCGGACATCCACACACTACACGAGTGACACAACTGCAACTGGCTTCAACTAGCTTCGACTAATCTCGACTAGGCGTGACTACGTGCGACTGAATTAACATGGGAAAATGAGAAAACAGTCGTGTAGTGTGTGGGCAGCTTTAGTAAAGGTACTGATAATAAAAGTGGAATGCTCTGAAGTCAAAACTCTGATTGTGCAAGTGGAAAATATCCAATCTCCTATTCGCTTGAAATGCGGCCAAAGACTCTTGTATCTTCTAGTTTAGAGATAAATGTTCTTGGGTATCATTTATAAAACTTTACGTGGATGCTAAAAATTATAAGTACAAACAAAACAAACTTTCCAATTTCCTAACTTACAACTTGGCATCAAATTTTCAAACACCTGGGACTGAACTACCAACTTCTTTGTCACCTTATCTTTTTAAAAAAGTTGCATAATGTAATATTTTGGTACGCATGGTTCATAAAATGAGCTAACTGGTGCACTACTATAATAATAATAGAGCAGGACTATAGTCATCATCATCATTTTTTTTAAATATACAAGGTAATAAAAGACAGCTGTACCAGTGCTTAAACAAAGACGACTGGTATTGCACAGCACTACACAGAGGGTTCAGCAGTACTGCCACCACAGAGTTTAAAACCTCTTTTAGGTGACATATGAACTTACACATTAATTTGTGTAAGTTCAGCCAGAAAACTATTAACTCCAGCCTGACAAAACAGGAGACTCGCACTACTGGACCTGGGCTTTTTCAGCAGAATTCTGAATGAAATTTTTTTTCTTTGCATATGACTGAAATGCTTTGTCTGTACTCTTTATTTCTTTAAAGTAAATTTTATGCTGATTATTTATATTTTTTAATATTTGTTTTGTATTGTAATTTATATTTTTTAATAATGTTTTGTTTTGTATTGTAATTTTAATGTTTGCCTTTGCCTGCCTTGTAAAGCACTTTGAATTGCTTTGCGTATGAATGTGCTATATAAATACATTTGCCTTGCCTATACTTCTGGAGTGTAGACTTTTTATACAGTGGGGCTGTGTACAAAGGTCTACAGTATGTTCTAAACAGGTTAACTTTGACTCTGTCTGAGCACAGTTCTGACCAAGATGTTGGCGGCACCACCACCACCACCTCAGCCTGTGATGAAGTGTCCCAGATACTTTGTTTTGTTACATACACTGAGCGTTTGCTTAGACAAATAAAAGTCAGGGAAACAAAGATCCTTATCCGCTTTACAAGCACCACATTCTTTTTGGCATTTTATATGATAATATTTAAGTCCATACTCCAGCAGATATTTAGCAACTGTTGAAATCCTGCACTACTTGGTGAGAAAATGGCCAAATCATCAGCATACATGAAATGGTTTATTGAGTACTGCCAATCAAACAGCCTGTTTACAGTCATTCAGCTTATGGGACAGTTCATGTACAGGTTAAACAGGGCCGGAGACAGCAGCCCTGCCTGGAGCACTCTATTAGTGACTGCAAATGAATCAGAGATGGTATTACCCCATTTGACCTGCATCTTCTGGTTAGAGTAAAAAACAAAATTCGTATGATATGATAGTGATTGAAGGGTCATGAAATGAGTGTGGACGTTTGGACAGAGCCTCTGTCATGGTTCATCATGAGACAGTTTTGTCTGTGTCATGGTGCAACATCAGATCAAACTCAAACATGTTCCTGAGTCGTAATTCAAAATCAAATTCAGGCTTGTACATTGGCAGCTCAAAAGAGAGTCATGTGAAACTCATTTTGTTGATGCCTTGGCTCATTAACAAATGGACAATATGTCAATTGCTATTTAAATTAAAATAACACAACTTTGCGATGACTTTGAGTAGAAATAAATATTAGATTTGTACATGTTTATCTTGTATCTGTGGACACATCTACTGTAGGTCATGTTTACTGACTTGAAATCAAAATCTTAGATACAAATCCTTTCTCCAAAAAGACTGGAGACCATGCAACTCTGGATGGACTTTGGACTAATGGCTATAACTGTCTTGGGACCAAATTTGCACATGTAAGCAAAGAAAAATATGAGGACTGCACTTCCAGGAGATGAGACAGTTAGCTTAGAAGCACCTCGAGAAGCTCTTCAGAAGCATGATGTGAAGGCATCAGGCTCGTCTCTCACTGTTGCACTGAGCTGTGTCCCTGTGGGGTTGCTGTTTTATTGTTGTTTACTCAGAGGCTCATTAGGCCTGGTCTATGTGAAAGCTCAGAGAACAGTGTTACAGCCGGCTTCCTTAGTTCACAGAATCGAGCAACGCAAACACTCAGTGATTAAACTAAACTAGAAAACAAATGAAGCCTGAAAATAATGTATGAAAATGTGCAAAGGTCGCAAAGAAAATGTAATTTGGAATGCATGTCTGTTATGCTTGAAAAGAAATACCTAAATCTACACAAATATAATTGTTGGCTGCTCTGTATATGATTGTAAAACAGTTTGATGAAAAAAGTCAATAACTGTGGGTAGAACTACAGCGTCAGCAAGATATAAATTTAAAATGTGTCAAATAGTGTTGACTGTAGTTTCTTCTGCTTCAAAGAGCAGCATCTTCTCCTAGGAGTTGGTGAGTCACACAAACAAAAGTCTACATTTCATATTTTCCTAATTGCTTGTTCATCACGGAAAAGAATGTGAGGAGACAGACACAGTAATGAAGGAGGCTCAGATGATTGCTATCTAAAGCAATAACACAAACAAGGCTGTTAAGTTAAATACATTGTGAAGATTACAAAGAAGTTTAAATATGTGTTTTATATTTGCTGTGGAAATTCCTGAGAACAAATTTGACGTAAATCTACATTTCTGAGTTTTTAACCATATACAGATTGATTCCTGCATGTTTGAGTAATTTGTATTTCCTACAGGTGATGCTCCAGTAGTCAGAAAATCCCTGTCTTCACCTACCACCTATCCCCGCCTATTTGTCTGTATTTACTGCGATTATTCAAAAATTCAAATTCTGAGTAAAACATGTAGTTCAAAATGTCATGTGTCACTTTAAAATGTGTGGTTTATCTGTTGCCTGGAATCCAGAAACCACACTTCAACAACAACAAAACAACAACAACAACAACAACATAGTCACATTAAAATCGTGTGGCTTGCAAGTCCATTTATTAAATTTGCGTGGCGTTATTTGCTTATAGTTGCAGTTTTTAACAAAAAGTCAATGACCTGCTTCTAAAACGTTTTAGATCAATTGTGTGTTTCAAACAACAATATTAATGATTGATCTGCATATGTCATAGAATGAACATTAAAACTCTTTAGCGGCCAAAATAGCAATTCTGGACTAGCCATTTCAGTATTAGATTCAGATTCTCTGTTTTTGATACGTTTCAGATCTTTAAAAAACCAAAGGCAACTTTGTAACAGCGGTTTTATAAAGTAATACAGAAAAGTTAGCTTTGATCCTCCAGGTGAAGTTTTAGACTTATATTTCTAGAAATGTATTTAATTGAAAAACTCCACTGCGGCACACCTTCTTACTTTAGTCAACATAAGTGCTCACTTACCTGATGCATTATTGGTGCGTCCAAACTGTTCACAATGATGTGTTTAAGCCTTTTCACAGCTGTTGGGACGAAGCGTATTGGAACTACAAAAGACAACAGGACTTATTAATGTAGTCAAGACATTGCAGACTCATTTCCACCTGAAAAATAATTTAACATGATTTCAGTGCTAGAGAGAAATGATCTTAAGTCATTTTTTTGCAAAAAAAAAAAAAAAAATTGGGTACATTCCCTCTAAGTTTGACCTACAGAGCTAAGGATTATGAAATGTCACCTTTTAACATGGAAACCTGATTCAAGTTTCATTCATATTTTCTAGAACTAAAATGAAACTGCAAAGCCCAACTATTCATTGATACATCTACTGAGACTTGAGACTTATAGGTCACGCTAAATCAGGAACACGAGAAGAGAAAAGAACATGTAATCTTTTCCACCATTATCTGTCGTAAAAATCAGTGGCTAATGTTCTCACTGGCAATGGAAAGATCACCGTCTGTAATGGCGTCTAAAATTACAGCATTTACCAGGAAATATGAGTTTGTAAAAGTTCACCGAAGACAATTGAGAGAGTTTTTACAAGAACAATCAGTGTTCTGTACTCAATAAGATGTAACAACTCTTCCTCTACTAAAATAATATTGTGTATTTCTCTCCGTGTGAATCCAACAAACAAAAGATACGTAGCAGTTAAATGGGCTCGTTAAGCAAAGAACAAACATATTTAGTCGGAGAAACATATCATTTGGCTGCTCAGTGCAGCTCAGTGGTCGTTTTATCTCAAAAATGGCCAATTTATTGTTTAAATTTGGGGTTGCAACAGAGGGATAATGGAGGAAATAAGAGGAAATAATGATAGAAAGAGAACTTGCACAAATGAAGAAATGTGCCTTCTTTTGAAACTTGTGAACTTTGTTTTGCTCTGAATAGGTTTCTTGCTAAGGGTAAAGGCAGAAGGTTTTGTCAATGTAAGCATAAAGTTCAAATAATCAGTTTAAATGTTACATGTTACACATTGACTTGTGAGAGAATGTATTGAAATAAATCTAAATCATATGCTTCTTAAACCGACTCTGTAATCAACCTTTTTAACAGTTTTATTTGCAGTGTCAATGACTTAACTAAAGCCAGAGCTTATGACTAAAAAGTTTTTTTCAGATTTCAGAGAGCTAATTTCAGATTAGGATACAATTTTATGTAAATTCCATTATTCATCATTAAATTCACCCTCTTTATTCCAAAACATTTGTAGTACTCAATGAACCATAAACAGTTTCTCATTGTAGCATAAATGTGGGAAAAATGGATGGACTGCAACCCATCAAGTGAAATGTATGTTATATAAGGATCACACACACAGGAGTGTGTGGCTGTGGAAGTGTACATGTGCATCTGTAAGTAATAAGTGTATGTGTGTGTCTTGGGCTCCATAGAGTGTGCTAAAAGGCAACATAGGAGGCTCGTAGAAAATAATTAGTGAAGCAGAGAGGAGGACCACAGGCACAGTGTAACATCACTCACTAACAACACCACTATGTTCATTACTTTATTACAAAACAAAACTTTAGAAGACACTCGAAGCAATATCTACTGTATGTTGTTTACTGCTAATGTGCAGAAAGTGTAATGGTCCAAACAAAGCAAAGATGCCTAAAGCAACACTGAGCCTGTGTCAGAAAAATCATACACTACAAAGGGATCAAAATGTCCCACAATGCAGGACTAGCATCAGTGGTCACTAGAATAAGATCACAATTCACTGCAAAAATCGAGAAAAACAAAGTGGCTTGTGTCAGGTCTACAACTGGAAGCAACACAACTGAATGAAAGTTGATAAAAGAGCTGTGTAATTGCATTGATGAGATGGGAAAATCACTGTATATGTCTAAAAATACATATTTTAAACATTGAAAGCAAATGCATGCAAGTTTGATAGATACAGTTAAAGGTGGTAGATCATTTTCACACAGTAAACTTGATTAGGTGTTAAATGTGACTACTTCCTCTCATAAATCTTTCGACACAGGCTTAAAATCGAAATGTGTTCATTTGGTTGCAATTACGGCTTTTTTTACAAACTGAAGAGGACCACCAAAGCACAGCCAATCAGAGGTCAGCATTTGGCTCCTAAACTAAAATTATTTATTATTCACCTCTGACAGTCCTCAGTGGTCTCAATTTTTCACAAAGTGCTGAATTTATCGTTATTTTTTAGTGGAAAACAAACTTTAGAACAAACTAACTAAAGAACATGGCGACATTTTAAGGAAGGCAAAGCATTCACATCTCCATAGAAACGAGTTAGAAAAGTTACATGGAGCACTTTTAAGAAGAAAAGTAATGTATTAGTAGACTTTGTGCACTTCCTTATGTGTGGCACTGAACACGGCAGATACTTCAACAAGAATTATGATCCATGATTACCATCAGGAGGCTCCGAGTATTTCCCCTGTGGATCCATATTATCAAAGTGAAAGACTGCGATTATCAATCAACTTCAGCTCCAAAATCACACTTTTACGATATTCTGTCTAGACCTTGAGCTCACAAAACTAAATTAAAAGTATTGGACATTCTTCTACATTGTCCTGAATGTTTCTTACAGAGACAGATATTGAAGCATATTGCACTTCACCATTCATTCCACAAATCATGCCTTTTCTACAAAAAACAAACAAACAAAATCTGATTAAATTTTTGTAATAAAAAACAAAACAAAAACACTTGTTAGAATCTACGTAAAGCTAAGACTTGTTTGTTGTTTTTTCAGTTGTTTAGTTAGCTGTACTTTGAATGATGACACATTCCCAGTGTTTTGTCTGTTTTGAGTAATGTAACTTAAAACCTCGCTCCTTACTGCACCACAAGCCACAAAAGACACTGAAAAAGATGTAAATCTACAGAGCTTGTCTCCATTAAGTCTGTTTTGAAGTTTTCTGAGTTGTTTTCTTCCATTGACACTGAAGCATAAACTCACTTTCTTTGTCTCTTTTTTACATCCACGTTGAGCATTCATATATTTGTTGAATTCAAAGAATTTACATTTAGTAACTTTTCTGCAGATGTTCATGTCATCTCTTCTTCGAGTTTTGTGACTTTCTGTGTCAGGATCACAGCATGTTGTTCACTGGTCATTTACAAGCATTATATTGATTTGAGGTGTTTTCAAAGCTTCATGCGCCTGCTCAATTTACTGAGCCAGATCCATGTTTATAGATTTGTTTGGAAATTAATACAGAGCAATTGAATCTCACTTCAGTTAAAAAATAACTTTAGTCCTATTCTATGTCATTTTTCTTTAACTTAAATAATAACTGTACAATGAAAGAATAGCAAATTGAGACTAAAAAAGACACACACGAAAGAAAAGAAACATTAAGAAACAACAGGCATCTTTCAAAATGTGTGTTTAGCTGCAGTTTGGAAACATTTGACTGTCCTGGAGGTGACCTGCTTTGACAAGAGCTGTCCATGGTCCTGCGTCGGTCTGGACATCTGCTGTCAGACACTGGTTCACATTCAGGACACAGCTCCTCCGCGTGAGCAGCAACATCAACACCTCTGACACTTATGTGGAGTCAGGCGTCAAGTAAATACAGGATTTTCTTTCTTTACTTTCCAGTAACTCAAATACTTAATACTTAAAATCAAGTCAAAACTAATGCACTGATAGATGTTTCCTACTCTAGTCCTTTTTCTAGTTTCAGTATCTTTTTGAAAAGTATTCAAATAACTAGAGACACAGCAATTTTGATTACATACATAGGATGTTTTGAAGTAGGCAATGTAACTAAAAAATACAACTGTTATCTAACAAAATGTCTTTATGGACCACTGTTTTCAAATAAATTAGCTGAAAAAGTAGGATGAAGAAAAAAGACTTAATTACATATGTTCCAAACTACTGTAGATAAGGTAATGTCAAGCCAGTTAGATGTTGGTTGACTGATTATAATTCAGAGTAAATAGGGATGGGGAATGAAGGACTTAGCTCTTTGTATTTTAATTAAGTTTATATTTAATTTAACTGTTCTCTAAAACACCTACTCAACTCAAGCTAGCCTCTAAAGTTGTGAAAAGCACTCATTGTGGTAAAGAATTATGGGACTTGGACTGCATCAAGCCAGTGAGCAATATCTGACTGCATAATGCGATTCTTTTTATTAAAATTATCTGTTAATTTACGTTTTAAAGGGCAAAACATCGAGCACAGCTTCAATCTTCAAAACTTAATGCTGGAAAAGTTCAAATACCAGAAGATAATGTATCAAGATATTGCATTACTGATGGTCTTCACATGCATCATCCAAAATATGACTACAGGTGGGAGTTTCAGAGAATACAAAGTGCTTAAAAAGATTAGGAAAACCAAAGTGAATCAAAATCACATCAAATATCCAAAGGAAGAACAGAAGCACATCCTCAGTGCACTCACCATAAGTTAGATTGTATTACTGCAAACTAGATGCAAAAGGTTTAGAAAAATAGTCAACAACAGACTGCTTTTGGTTCACACTTCGGAAGAGTGCACCCAGCTAGTGTGTGCATAGGATAAAAATACATTCAGAGAAGCTTAAGTACCCCCACTGGTCTGAAGTTTTCACACCAACTACCACCAAAAAAGTACCAACAAATCTCATTTCTGACTTAATGGATCTATATTTTGGCTTTTAATGCACTAAAATTAGGCTAAACTATTCTAAAATGAAACTAAATCGTTTCCTTGATAATTTACCCAAAAGATCCTTTCAATTAATCAATTAACAAAATTTAAATCAAAAGACAAGAACCACCACAACCTGAGTGCATATCACAAATGGTGCACATGCCACAGTATGGGAAACACGATTAGCAAAGGCTGTATTCAAATACTGTGTTGTCAATATCTTGTGATGTACTTATGGCAATACAAACATCAATACAGAGATGCATGACCTGATGCATTGACCATTCACAATATTTATTTTAAATTCACTTTGGTTAATTTTAGACAACTTTATACAACTATTAAGCTGCTGATGCTGCATGAAGGCTGAATCTACTTTGCAGACTTATTCATTGGACATTGTATTCTGATAAAAGAGACACTGGAACATGAGCTTTAAATGTCTTTGTTGCTCTACATAAGGGCCATTCTACTAGTTCAACTATATCCCAATATGTCTCAGTGTCTAAACAAACAGGAACAAACCAGGTCTAGAATTGTACCCAAATTTAAGAAGTAAAATAAATATTTGCTAATGTTTGGAAAAATTGGGTGGAGGGTCAGATTTTCATGGTTACGGGGCTGAAGTTGAATAGCTCTGCTCTACATAATCAATAGTTAATTAGTAAACAGTGGTTTTAAGGGATATCTATGGGTCAGGATCCAGCTCATTCACCATGTGATTTATAATGAAAAGACAGCGCTGAGTGTTTGTAGTAAATAAAGCAAAGGTCTTGTTTGAACACTAGCTAAAGCCTTAAACAGCGCTGTCAATCAGACTGGAGCACAGCAGCAGCAGCAGCAGTGCACACGACGCAGCCCTAATGAGCTCTAACGAGGACAGGTGTCAGCTCTTCGTTAGTAACACCTGTCCAAATCCTGCTCCACTATTTCCGACTTTTACACTTTTACCTGAGCTCCAACATGAGGCACAAAGCACTCCACTGCAGACTTACAGATACAGTATGTGGCAGACCTGTGAGTGACACTGCTACAACAAAAGAACCTGTTCTTGTTCCTCTGCGCGCTCGCTGAAAGCACCTTCACAGCTCAGGCTTTTGTTACAGTGCAGAAACTTCACACACTGGACGTTTGCTATGCCTCGCAGATCAAAGTTATACCCAGAAAGGCACAGAGAGCGCCAGTTTGACTGCTGCATTAGCTCTAACAATAGGTTGGTCAAAACTATATGCTTCTTTCCAAGTCAGTCCAAGAAATAACTATAATCCACCATATTGTATCTGCTGCTATTGCATGCTATGAATGAATGTGCAGAAACTAGTCAAACATCTCTATATAAACTGTTCAAATGTTATATCTATCACATCTAAAGCGTTGGAGCTGGGTTTTAGACATATAGAATGCAACAGTGGCATTTTGAAATGCTAAAAAGGCTTATTACAGCCACTTCTGCATAAAATGCTCCATGATTAGCATTTGGGATTAGCATAAAGGGCAGATATAATAGATTCTAGGAAATCTTGCATCTGAAATATAGCTTATGACCGTCGGAAACTTTCTGTATATGGTAATTGTATTCTGGTTTGAGATTCAGACTGCAAGAAGGAAAGATCGTGCTGTTTGAGTGTATATACTAGATAATTGTTTATGCACTATGTAAATAAAGCCTTTTTAAAGTGTAAAAAGATAATGTGCAAACACAAACAAAACAATATACGTATAAGAAAGTCCAAACACATGATGAGACTTTGGCATGTACATTCTGCAGTAGACTGTCTGAATATTTCAGATTAGGATTAATGCTAATCACTTTGAAAACTTGAGTTGATTACTTATTGTACTGCAATTTCCAAAATATTGACTTCAATTTGATGAAATATGACAAATAAGACTTTCATGAAATGCCTAAGCCAGGTGTCCATTGCACGATTTTGACCATCAGATTTTAATCTTGGGTAAAGCCTTTTGGATTTGTAGCTGGTTTGTAGTTCTTGTAGATTATTACACAATTAAAGATGAGCGAGTATTGACATCAAACTTCTGATATTTTGGAATTTTGACCTCGCCTTGTTGTCTGTGCATCTATCTTGTCAAACATGTAAACACAAGCTCCGCTCAAAGCAGCATATTCCCACCATGAACACAACCATACCCTTGCTTTGCTTTCATGATCGGTGAACAGTTTGACAGTTTGCTGCTTTAAGATTTATCATGCTCTCATCTTGAAATGTGACATCCATAAATCAGAATTTCTTGATCGTGGATGCACAATATTGTGCAGTGGACACCCAGCTTAAGACCTTCTAGTGTGGACGGTTTTAATCTGTGGAGACAGACTGTCCTTCACTGTTGCCCTCAGAGCTTCAGTCATCTCACATCTGGTCCAACACGCACAAGGAAATCGCTGTATACCTGTTAAGGTTATCCTCCTCTTCTTTTGTAATTACTCCTTCATTTGAACACTGTTTTAGTTTTACTTTGCTACGTCGTCAGTGTTTAGAGGCATTTGGACGGGATGAGCAGTCTCAGTATTACTTGTTTCTACAGCGCATACATTGAAATATGATAATTACATTTTAAATTATCAATAAAGGTATAATGTCTTCTGTTATAGGTTATATTAGCATGAATTGCCTGTCCAGTTGCATGTAAGCGTTGCAGTTTATCACGTTGTAGCAATCGGCAATCAGAATGACATCGCCGCAATCATAATTCTTATGCAGCCGTCAAAGCTTCACACAAATACAGACCGTCCATTTTTTGCAGCTTATCATTTACCTTTTTAAATGTAGAAAAAGAGAATGATCCATGCCAAATAGTACAAAAATGTTGATCAAATCTGAAGATAAAATAGACATAAGCACAGGACGTTATTTGAAAACTTACTGAAAGACAAGAAGAAAAAGTCTGGGGAAACTTTGTGAACAATTCACACAGAACAAGAACCACAGATGATGTCTATAATTATTACAAAGTCCTCAGATAAAACTAATCTCATGCAAATAGAACTTTAGATTAACATTGCCAGACCAGCTCATCTACGTAAACATATCCTTGCATTGCCTTAAACTCACAAGCATAGGTCTAATCACTCTGAAACGCCACCGAAACAGCTAAAGATTTATGACATTCAAAGGCAGCCGCAGCTTTCCAAAATGACCTTTAGCGCGCGGCTTTGATTGAACATTAGAAACACGGCAGTATAGTCTACAAGTGCGCTCTGAATGACGTGGGGAAAACCACTTTAAAGCCGTCAATCATTCTATTAGCAAACCCGACAGCTCTTTCACAACAAGGTCAATACAACCTTATTTTTGATCCACCTAAAGTTCTATAAATAAATGTCATTTTCTGAATTTAAATGACTCGCTAAAACTAATCTCGCAACATCAATAGCGGAGAAAGGATTCAGGTTTCAAAGCTTTCGGTGAATGCCATACACAACTATAGCCTTCAGTCAATATATTTAATAAATGTTTTCTTATCTACTTACTTTATGTTTGCCATGAGACGAATAGGTGGAAATCAGGCTTTTTTAAAATGAATTTGCTCACCTCACAACAGTCCCCCTTTTCAGCCAGTCTGAATGATTTATCAGCCCCTCTCCAGTACAAAGGATTCCTCCGGCGCTCTCCGCTCGCTACATTCACCGCCACTCAAATTATGCATTCTATACAATTAATTCAGTTGTAGTTAACAGACTATATGCAAGATTAATTTCAGATCTCTCCTTGATAGAATACAAATGATTTATAGTTCATTTCCTTTTTTTCTCAAGGGCATAGTGCTCAGTTTGCTCTTGGTTGTGGACCTTTTCCCAAGGCAAGATATGAAACGATAAAGAGCTAATAGATGCTTAAAATACATTTGTGCAAGAATTCAGATGTTATCAAACTATGTTTCTGTCATGACCAGTGTGTGTTAAGTGCCCTGAAAGGAAAATATAGAGTTTAGAACACGTTTTTAACCTTGTCCTCACCTACCATCTAGTCCCGCCCACTTGTCCGTGTTTAATTGTGATTTTATATATATTTAATAAAATCTGATTATAGTGAAGCATGGTTCAAAATAGTCACACAGAAACTTTACAAAACAAATGACAATTACACTGAAGAGGCAGGGCTTCAGTTCTGCAGCTTAAAAAACAAGATGTGAATTCCAGATCTACATATTATATTATAGTTTTTTTTCTAAATTCATAGAAAAAACGCAGTAGGTCCCAATTAATACAAGATAGATATTCAGAAAACAATGCTAGGGTCTTTTTTAGTTACATCATTGGAGTTTTGTTGTACTCAAAAGTTTACAGAACAATAGACTTCTACTTTTTTAATGTTCTGCTCTTGAACTGAAAACACTGTGATGACATTGTCATTTAAAAGCATGTTTTATCATCAAGAATGATTCATTAAAATGATTTTTGTAGAAATGACCTTGAAAACAAACGATGCTGTGATTAAACAATATGACCTAAACTTCTGGCTGTGAGTCAGTAACTAAAAACTTCATGACTAGACTTTTTTTGACATACAGTAGTCTTGTTTGTTTTTGGCTGCAGAGTGGCTGGCTCAGTGAACTGGCCTCGGTGAAGTTTTAATGGAGTGTTGCAGCTGATGCGGCAGATGTGTGAGTCTCCTCCACTGCACAACATCCTCCAGCAGCAGCTCTCTATCCTGAGTCCAACACAGATGGAGAGGATAAAACTCACTTTACACAGCCATCTGACCAATCATTGTACACCCTTTGTTTTAGCTGGAGCTAATCAATTTAGCTGAAGAGGAAAACCAAGCATCATAAAAGCATTCACAGTATACAATAACAATCTTTGCCCACATGAGATTTTCTGCCATATATTTTACTTTGGATGCCCTTCCCTGCACACCATCAGCAGATCTATATTGAGACTTCAGCCCTAGGTTACAATCCTTTGAAGCTTATTAACATCTGCATTATTCAGCTCTTCCAGTGTGATCCCAAGGCAATCCCAGGCCACAGGGAGACATAATCCCACCAAGATGTTCTTCATCTTCCTCGGATCATTCGCCTGTGGGATTTTTCAGAAACCTCACCAGGGAGGCTTTGTCCAGGATGATAGATGCTCATTCTATCTCAGTTAGCTCCTGTGAACATGGAGGAGCAGCAGCTCTACTCCAGATGACCTCCTCACCCTATCTCTCATGGCTGACCTGCTCATACCTCTGACTTGCCCAGCCCCCACTGTGGAGAAACCGGATAGACAAACACAGAAAGCTATTTGCTAGATTTTAAATGCTACAAGATTATATATATATTTTATGAGAAATGAAACATAAAATACTAAGGCAGCAGGGAGTTCAAAACTATGCATTTTGATCATGCAGATTGCAGCTTTAAGAAAAAAAAAGTGTGTTATCATCCAGACTGTGTCTCATTTTCAGTCTTGAGTTTTGCAATTTATGCCTTACAAGCACAGTCTACTGCTCCTCCCTGGAGGTTAATGAGAATATTATGCATCTTAGATAGATAGTGGATACATTTCACGATAGAGAACACATATTTAGGGGCAAAGCTAGAATTATTTATTCTAAGAAAAGTATTTGTTGCCTCAACCATTCTTGTGAGACTCAAACTTAATATTTATTTAAGCAAAATGCATCATTTGTTGAATGAAAAGGAAAATGTATGTATAATGAACACAGCTGGTCTAATGCCTTCGACACTTAAAACCACTCGACCAGTCATTCTCTGTGGCTGGTTCTAAGCTTTGGAAGACTCTGCCCCTCCATGTTTGATCAGATCCTGCAGTGGAGTGCAGTTTAAGAATAACTTTTATTCTCTGGCTTTTAACTCCACATGACCTCTGTGACCTCTGTTGTCCTTATTGTTTTGTTTGATGGATTTTGTTATTGTTTTGTTAAATTTTATTATTTACTTTGTATCTTATATACAGTAGCCTATATATGTTTTTTTTTTGTTTTGTTTTACTATTTAGTATTTTCAGAATTTATCTATTTGTTCATTTTAGTATGTTGTTTTTTATTCTGTTATACTGTTTTAAGCTAGTCCATGATGTGACATATTCACTTGTTTTTATTATTCTATGAGCTGCACTTTGGAAACTGCTTTGCTTGTAAAATGTACAATACCTTACAAAGAGTAAAGCATTGCCACTTTCTCAGTTAAGTCGTCAGCCCTTGTCCCTCTTCTTATTCCTGTCTCTCCCAGTTACTGCGCTGTGTATCTGTTTTGCTCTCACCAGTGTGAAGTGTCCGGCCCGGAGTGGCTCTGAAATCCTCCTTCAGCTCATTTACCCTGGGCCCATTGCTGCAGTGAGCACAAACAAACAGAGGCGAGGACGGCCGATCACTCATGATGAAGCACAGCAATAAGCACATCCATCGCCGCCTGGAAGGTAAAGAGAGAGTCAGCCGGAGCACATGGTGTGGCTTTACTCAGAGTGATTGAAGGCTAATCAACACAGCTAACACTTTGTAAACAGCTTGGTTTGTGCATAGCAAGGCCAAAGGTTTGGACCAAAATGTGTTTACAATAGCATTAGAATTAGCCAATAAAGGATATCAATTATGACTAGTCAAGATGTTTACATTTAGCAGTTGTTTGTTTGATTTGTAGTGTTTTAATTCAATGGCACTTTTCAGAACAGTTAAAATTCTGGCTGATCTTCCCAACAAATGGCTGTCGGAAATAAACCGCAACTCAAACTAAAGCGCTTTTGAACTTTTGGAGTAAACAACTGGCAAAAAGAGGAGAATTGAGTCACTCTGACGCAATTATAGCCTATAAAAATCCACCTGGGACATACTGATGCGTTTTGACCCCCTGCAGGTTTTAGTCTGGGCAAACAAGGCAATGCAATACATCACAGATGTTCTACAGAGTCACAGCGGTTATGTGACACACCAAGTTCATTTGACAATATTTTTTTCAAATAATAGATAATTTAAAGCAAGATAGTAAAGCATGGCAATGGTGTGGATACTCCAAGTTACAAAACAATAAAATCATACAGTGAAGTTGTTTGAGCTCAGACATAGACCAGAAAACTACAATTTTAAAAGACATATTTGTGGGTATTCAAAGTTGAAATATTCAGAAAGTATAATGTTTAAGAGTGACAATGTTGTGTAGACTGTAAAAGGAATACTAAGAAATCCAGTGTTTCATTTAGGCTAGAAAAGTGATCTCAGGCTGTGTTTTTGTCTCTGAAATGTGATGTAAATAAAAATACAAGAGCAAAGCTGCAGTTGGACAAAACAGACATATTGGACATTTATTTGAGTGATTCCTTTTTTTCAGAAGCTGAGGCCAATATCACTAAAAATTAGGTTTAAAGATTTTTCTTTAGGGTTATCTTTTATTTGTGGGCTTGGAGTACCAATTGATCTTGACTCCTGAAGAGGGTTATCGCTTTCTTTTTATACTTTGCTTGCAGAGTAGGTCGATAGTTCTCTTATTTCAGATGATGGACAAAATGGAAAAATGAAGACAAATTTGCCAGCGAATATTTAAATTATAAATGAACACAAAATCGATGGGAAAGAACTCACTGTCTCACACACATGAAGTCACAGAGCAGTCCAAGTGTTAAGATTAAGTTGTATTTTATTTTATTATAGACACCACTCCAGATGTTTGGCCCTAAGAAAAGACTGCTCAGTGTGGTGTTGTGATCTTAAGCTTTACAAAAAATACTTTGAATTGTAGTGAATTGATTAGACTTTGTCAGAACAGAGCTGGAGGATTTCACATAATGAGAGCGATCTAGGGTCTAAAATGAACACAAATTACAGAAGCAGACACACATTTTATTCAGTCATTTGGAGTAATTACGTCTCATGGCTGTGTCTTTGTGCTGGTTCCTGTGTGTCAGCAACACTGTCTTCCATCACCCGGTAGTGTTTCTGCTGTTATTGGTCCATTGGTTATCAGGGTTCACAAAGGCACCACTTCAACTCAGGCACTATGCACAGAGCCAGGCTAATTAAGAGTAAAATCAAAGTGTTTCACTCGATGAGCGAATGGGTGGTCACTGAGATGAAGGAAATTGCCTTTGGGTGAACAACAACAGCAGCACAGGCCTGAACTAATGTTTCACTTGTTTTAATCATTGTCAAAGGAACTTTAGTAACCTCGTTGTACTTGCGGGTGTTTCACTAAGTGCAATCTATGAGATTTAACCATTTGGTTAAGTGTTTCTCAAACTGTGGTATGTGCTTCACTGATGGCACTCTGCTGTTTGAATAAATCTTTAATGCTGAGAAAATCTAATCTTGTTTCTGTTTCTTCTTTTGGGTCATTTGTCATTTGACCTGCTTTCCTGTCAGTTGAAGCCATTATTAATTATTTCTTTAGGTCTGATATACAGTAGTCAAGTTTATATATGGTGGTATCAATCAAATCAACTAAACGGCACCATGTGTGAAAGGTTTGAGAACCAGTGCTCTAGTTGTCTTTGTTAGGCCTGCTCCTTGTCTACTCAGGTAGTTTTCCAGATTTCACTGTTGCACTGATTGGATCAGGACCCCCACACGTCTCGCAAAACTTAAAAAGTGTTTAAAACCAATGTGTCTGAGTACAGTAACAGCATTTTGGGAAAGTTGAAAGAAAGTTCACCAACACAGAATAACCAACAGAATAATAATAAATGCATGCTCATAATATTGTACATTTGTATGACTTTTAAATGATGTGGCTTTAATATTAATGCTTTGCTCCAAACATGCTTTGCTTTGAGCACATTTTCTGTTACACAATAGTAGCAGCGTAGCCACATCAGAGCCCTGTGTAGCAGCTCTTTAAACAAAAACATGCAAAGATTCAATTGAACTCATTATTCAGTGACTCTTGTGCATCTCCACTCAGACACAAACTTGTTACTTGCCATTGTGAGCAATTGTTGATTTAAATGTGTGATTCTGACAAAGACTTAGTCATCCTCTCTCTGCTGTGTATGTGAATGCTGCACTTCTCTGTTCAGATATAATGAGAGATACAGCATACAGCCTTTTAATATTAGTACTTGAAGAATTCACCAGTATCACACATCACAGGACATCACAACAAAACTTTCCATAAGATAAAGTGAAGCACATACCAGGCTTATGCACAAATGTCTTTTATAAGGTACTTTAACAAACATTAATAAACTAAAATTGAAATTTACTGCCAATCGTCAACCTTTGTTTTCTGCAATGCACATGAACTATAAAGTCCTGTCTGATCCCCCTGTGATGTCACATTCACAAATTAAATAAATGCAAACACTGTCTGAATAGAAGGCTTTGGGTCTTCTGCAAAAGTGTTGATATATTACTGACACCAGTAGCGGGCCGTGCATTTCTTGCCTAGGCCTTCAGTGGTGCTCCTTTTAAATATATTCACTTGTCAATAACCAGCTGATAGCTATTAAACTATTCTATTACGCAGGCACGCGATAAAGAGCAAAGCATCATTACTTCTATAGTCAGAATAAACGTATTTACACACACACCCAAAAATATTTACTCACCAATAGTCTGAATTACTTGTACACCAAAAACGCAAATGGTCCTGAATCTGGAGCTGGTGGTAGTGGGCGCGCGGATCTTGCGCTGGATCCCGTCTCGTCCCTGAGGCACCCGGCGCCGCTTCCAGTGGCCTCGTAGATTTGCTCATATCGGCTCCTCTCTCGTGCGCAGCTATGTTTCCCTCCACACTTGCTCGTTTAGCTGTAAATCCACTCTGGGTTCGCTAAAGGTTTTGGAAAGCACCTTGTAAGTGTCCCGCAGAACAAATCCCGCTCGTGACAGGCTAGCTCGGAGAGCTGCTAGGTTCGGAGTTGCCCGGTCTTTCTTGACAATGTCCAGCTTTTCTTGAAAAGTCCGTCTTGAAAAAGGCTTTACCAATAAATTTGCAACCAAATCGATCTCTTCTCTCCCTTCAGCCACTGTGACAAAACTGCTATCAAAACAACATTAAGCACAGACAGCCAATCAAATTCCGTAGTTATCGTGACTTTCCCGGTGGCCTGCTAGAAGGCCTTGGCGTCGTCAACGTAAAATCTGATTGGTTGAAGCAACAGCTTGATACGGCTTATGTTAAGAGACGGAGCCTTCAAAACTGACTGTGAAGGCCTCGGGCAGATTTCACTGACCCTGACAACAACTGATGACTGAAATATGATTGGTTAAAACAATATATTATGAACACACGCCTGAAAGCTGCGAAACGATCGGAAATGCTACGAAGAAGCTGATGAATAATTATTGAATTATTATTATGCATGCGTGCACTAAATATTAGTTGTATCAGTTTATTATTTAGATATTTTTAGGCCAGCAGAGAAGGCCTTGCAGGCCCGACGGTCCGCCACTGACTAACACACACTAAACATTCTGGCTAACGCTTATGAAAAGACATTAGTCCTTTCTATTTTTAGAAACTTTCTTCAGAGAAATATTTCACACTTTAAGCATTATTGTATAATCCTTCAATCAGAGAAATGCCATCGACAAACAACAAATCACAGAGCTGCAGAGTGTGCCAGACCTTGTGGTCATGATTCAGTGATGAAAGAGCAGTAAAACGCAGTTGTAAATGTCGCTAGTTGTCTGTGTGTCTCTGGGACAAAATGGTGCTGTGATTGGGACAGAACAGTCCTCATTCTGAGCTGAGTGGGTGGGACATCCTGAACACTTCATGTTATGAAATACTGAAAGCAACCTACTCTGAAATGCAAAACTATTTCTTTTTCTATTATACAATAGCACAACAGTAATCACAATACATGTGATAACAAAATGCAGTCTTGTCCAAAGTGCATAAACAGAAATATGCAACAACAGCAGAGTGCTTTGTACTGGAGAGACTTATGATGAATGACTTGCACACAAAAAAATGGCCATATATTAAAAGCGGAGCTAAGTTTGTAGTGATGAATAGCTACATCTGAGAGAACAGACGTTCTCATTAGTGCACTAACATGAGCAAATCATTGTGTCACACAATAAATAGTTAATTATTTGCATTGTACATACTTATATGCAGTTGCATATAAATGTCTCTCTGTGCTACTTTTTACAGTAATAACAAATTATATGAAAGTATTTAAGATAACAGCTTTTTCACTAAAACAACTAAAATTGTCTAAATTCAAACTGAAATGGTTTCTGAACCCTGTGGATCACAAACAAATGCCAGAGGACTTTGTGAAACTGAGGTTTTGTAGTTTTGGCATCTGATTTCTATTTGACTAAATTTTCTTAATCAATTTAAGCAACAGTAAAGCTGAAAATCACTAACCCTAACCCTAATTACTGTTCAAAGACTGAAAATAATTTAAGGTAAGTTGGTTGTTATTAGAGAACTGATGAAATAAAAAAAATCTGAGAAAAAGTAGAAGGGTAGTTACAAATAGTTACAAAACATATCTTCCCTTTTCACTTAGTTGGCTTTTAACATAAATTCCCTCCATTTCAACAAACACCATTTAAATGAATGTGTCTCCTTGATAACAGTAGATGGCCATTCATATTATTTATTATTGGACTTGTGGTTAATTACAGTACCACTCTTGTCAATACTAATCATGTTATTAAAGCCAATACCACAGAATCAATGGTGAAGCCTCAACTTGGACCAGTGAAGGAAATGATCTAATGATACAATCTGTTGTAAACCTCCACCAAGATCGATCCCGTATAGGTTTATTGCTTTTTCATATTTTGTAGACTCTCTGACTAATAACCTCATAAAAACTTTACGAGCCTATGCCTAACAGTAAACATCATGGCTGTAGAGTTCCTGGACAAAGGCCCTTCAAAAGTGGACAAAAGAAAAGACTGGTAAACAATACCTGCACAAAATACTGAAACATTTACATCTTACTATTACATTAATAGTAAGAATAGGCTGATAGGATTTACAGTATAAAACAATACTTAATCCAGACTACCTTTATTAACAAACATGGTCAGAGAGGGTTCTTGTCCCCAGACCTGCAGGTGGGGGTGGAAAGTAGCAAAGCCCAAAAGTAAAAGTACTTCATGTGCCTATCACAGTTAAGATATTTATACTTGAAATGTTTCTAAACATTTTATACCATTTTACTTCCTCATTATAAATGAACTTTTTTTTTTTATTTTTGTCATTTAGATGCCTTAGTTGCACAAAATAATTCATTAAAATCTGCTATTTTACTTTGAGCGGGCTTGCATGGCACAAAAGTCTATTATTTGGCTGGAGGAGCCGACACGTCTTTTCGCAGAAAGCAGTTCCTTTAGCTGATTTATTTATTTTTTCTTCATATTTTGGCGAAAAATGTATTCATCTCCATTCAGAAAGTCACAAAGTATAGTTTTAACTTTTTAATTCTACTGAAGTGTGTAGGTGACTTTTCACATCCAGAAAGTCACACAGTGCACCTTTAACGTAACTTTTTTAAAATTTAAATATAAATAAAAATAAAAATATTCTAAACTACATTAAATGTTTTCAGGGTCATAAAGTGTTTCTCACAAATGTACTCATGTCCTTAGTGTAATAAATTTAAAATTCTGCTTTATTGATTTACTCCCTTTTTTTGCCCAAAGAGGCAAAAGTATAATTGTTTTTTGTTAAATTAGATTTTTTCTTTCTGTGAATTAAGATCAATCTAAAAACTTGTGTCCTTACTTTGAGTGACCTTACATGACCTCACACATTGGCCCCTGTACATCCTGGAAGAGGGGCTCTTTCTGCGTGTTTACATAGAAATCTTGTGGTTGGAGGTGCATCAGTGTTACAAAAAAAACAGAATTGACTGATCTAGGAGGGAGTTTATAGGTAATGTGTTGTGTAGGTTAAATCTTCTTGTTATAGTTTGTTTATGTCCATTATAAGCAGAATAACTATTTTTAATTTTTAAAGCTGCTGCAATCTAAATGTTGTCAAACCAAATAATGATGTAATTTCCCTTGTCCACTGTAGTCCACTCTTGCCACACCCACACAGTAACATGCACAGACAGAGGATGATGTAACTGGCTCCGTGCAAATGAGAAAAGGCAAGTCAGAGGAGGAAGAGGAGAGATTTAAACACTGCCCTTTGTCCCAATGATCAACGTCCTCCAGTGACTCGGCAAAAGATGAAAGTCCAAGAACATAACTTACTGATATCATCTCATTTTTAGCAGGTTTATGGCAGGGCAAGTAGTCCTTGGACCTCCGGCACCTTAAGGCTTTTATCACCAAAGTCCGCCTGAAATGGTCTGCAATCTAAATAAAAAAATATGAAATGGAAATGTGTATCAGTCTGTGCGAACTCAACATGTCCTCCAAACTTTACCTGAGTTGAAATAGAGAAAATAATCAACTAAACTGACTTTGCTCATTTTTAGTTTTCAGTCTCTACAATTCACAAATACTAAATACTAACACATAACAAACGATCTTTAGGCCTGAGAATATTAAATGGTCTTAAGGTCATCGCACACCAGGACGCTCTGCCGTTATTTTCTCTGATCATGCACACAGTGAGCATGTGCCTGATCACACAGGCCCTCAAACCCTCAGCTTGATCCTGGTTGTTGATTGACTGTGCCTGAAAATGGCCCTGCTAGTCCTCGTATTTTCTTTCTTTACAGATTTAAAGAGCCCAATAGTGAGCAGCTTGTACCGACTATTGTTGACAATTATACCAGACAATCTTTATTATTTTACTCAATCATTACGACCGTGGGGTTGTTGAAAAATAAATATGTTAAGACATAGACTTAACGCGCAGCTCGTCGATATGCACGGCAGTAGGCTCCACAGGACGGTCTTGAGTTAGGCTCGCTCAGAATTACTGTGGCTGATTTCACCAATGGCGCCTGAGGGAAACCAGAGAGTCGCTACACAGAAGAGCCACCATGCTGTTAAAAACTTTAAGGCAGAACTATGTACCGCAAGAGCATTTTGCTATGTGGGTTTTTCATAAAACTTTGTGTTTTATCGACCCTAAGAAACTTCAAAAATAAACTTTTAAAGCACATATGATAGATTATCACATTTTTCTCATTTTGACTTAGTTTAGTGTGATAGTCCTTGTGGTAAATATTGATCATATCTTTACAGCAGTTAAATGGCAAATTCTGAAGAAATTGACAAACAAAGTGGAAAAATACAGAAAGTCTTTGAGTTCCAAAACAGAATCCTTTCACATGTGTCATCTAAAAGTGCCAAAATGCAAAGGCAATTTACACATAACTGGGAGTTTAAACAACCATTTCATACAATTAAAGTGTTACGAAATATTATCATTTGTCAATTCATAACGCCTGTGTCTTTTTGGGGGGGTTTGACTCACATTTACAATGCAGTCGCTAGGAATCTAGGTAAAAACAAACAAATTCTTTGGTGAAATTAATATAATAATGTTCACTGTGTTTTACTGAAAATATGGTCCAACCTGTAATACACATTTTAACAAGGTTGATTAATTTGAATGGTTGTAAACCTGAAATTTGCTGCTCTTTTTTGCCACATTGATATTAACATTTACTGTATATTTTTGGGTGTGACCAATATTGTGCACATAAAGTACCACCTAAGAAAACATTTGACTTTCTGGGTACCACCGGCTCTGTGCCAGGTCTAAAACAAGACTATTTCAGGTCTGAACTAAGGCTAAAGAAGGTCTTAGTTTGTAACATATCATAACTACAGAAGTTCTTTCTAAGATGCTATGCAGGGGGGACCAAAAAGTGTATCAATTGACTCACAATAGGCAAGTATTAGAACTGTAGAGCTCCTCGCATACCATCGTTTGCAAAATACAGTTCTGTGGAGTAGAGTAAATTTACTAAAGCTTTGAATGCTGTATTTCCAAAGTATTTTTCAGCTATGTGTAAAGGCATTGAAAAATATAAATAGTCCAAAAAGGGCCGGTCCGGGTCTGCGGAGGTGCAAAAGGGAGCATTGAAGCCTTGTTTAAAAGCGCCTGCGCCCTCTATTGAGGCAGGTAATGACACTTAATGGTATCCCTTTGAAACCCAGACGCACCCTCAGTCGATTTGGTGTGGACTCGGCCCTGCAAAAGGTGAATTTTAACAGGCATCATAGGAATTAAGCATAAATGTGTCTCATACTAGTTAAATGCCTTCTGAATATTTCGACCTTCCATAACACTGCCATATAAAAGTTTATAATGTGTTAGTTACCTTGCTGTCAAACTAGCAGGTCCCCCAACATCTGTAAAAGCAGCGCGTTTTTCCTGTGGTAACGACATTTGGTTTCCATGCAGTAAATGAACTAGACGCCTTTGGCACATTTGTCTTTAAAATAGTCTTATAAAAAGTTAAGCTTATATTTCAGGAACTAGACAGGAAGCCAAACTTTCTTTTTCACAGTCCAGGAGCCATAACTTTTATTAATAAATCTTCATGCTCATGTGCCAGAAGAAAAAACAAAGTTGAGGAAATATCTTTGCTAAAGGTGTTGGAGAGATGTAAAGTTCAAATGAGAAATCACACTTTCTTGGTTTCTTTTCATAAATCTGGCAGAGGAAAGAATCTAGGTTTAAGCTTAATCTGTGTTTATGTACTTACAAATATAACACCTGGATTTACGGCTTCATCAAGATTTATGCAAAGATCTTGTAAAGAGAAGATTTCCACAAAGACATTAGCATTTTAAGTCGCCTCATTTGATTCCAAGATGTTCTCAGTTTGTTGTGCATTGCATAGAAAGGACATAGTGAAAACATCTTTCATGAGCTTTTAATCTAGCTGCAACTGAGCTTCTTCATCATTTACTCAAAGTTGTATTTTTTATTGATTTTTGCATGTTTGAATAATCTTGTTTTGACCATAGTGATATTCGTAGGTAGTATAGTAGTCAAGACCACACTAATCGAGACACTAATCTAAGGCCAAAGTGTCCCAAGACCAAGACTTTTAAAGGAAGACCGTTTAAAAGTCGAGGGTCACCCGTCTGAACTGGTTTGGCAACTTTTGTGTGTTTGGTGTGATTGAGGCTGTCGGGGGTCTGAAGGGAATGGAGCAGGTCGTGTACCTAATAGTGAACCAGTGAATCAGTGCGCAGGAAAAACGTGTGGAAAATCGAAAATGATGCTTACGGAAAAACAGTATTTAGCCAAGCATGGATTGTTATTTGCCCGGGTTCAAATGGGACATAAGTATGGAGGAGAAAGGCTACTATTTGGTCCAAGGAAAACAAAGACAGAGAAGTTGCAACTGAGGAGTAGCAAGACTGAACTGTGAAAATAAAGTGGAAATCAAGCATTACATCACACGCATACTCATTCGGCATATATTTATTTTTTGACATTGTTGGCTGTTTCGATCGTGTTTGTGTGAATATTCTTTTACATCAGTGTCCAGAGACTAGAACAGCCTGCGTCGCTAACTACCGACAGCATCTGGAGGTATTGTAGGTGTGAAAGACTATTAAAGGTCAGGATTGAGCCGAGACTAAGACCTTGGTCCATCAATTCCAGATCAAGATCATCTTTGTAATTTTCTACATTTGTCAGTGTCTACTTTATGTTATTGTCCAGGCTAGAGCCACTACTGTTTTGTGTTTTTTTAATGAACTTTGAGTCTAGGAATAAATAAATGATGATGGCGATGAAGTTTGTGGGGGGGTTTTTGCTTAAAAATCACAAAAATCAATAATAAAGAAGAAAAAAAACACACATTCATTACAGTGAATGGGATTAGTGCCTATTACCATAGACACAGATAAGTTGAACACTGTCCCTAAAATCACTTCAACATGGCAGAAAAGTTACATAGCGCTTCTTTCAGTTTGTGATGTAGAATAATATATTGTTTGTGTCCCAGTCGTATTTAAATCACATTTAAAGCACCAGAAATGTTGCCACACATTTTACGGCACCTCGTGAGCTTGACAAGCCTCTCAAAGCGCTACACTGAGGCCATTATTCATTTATTCACCACAAACACAGTGAGAGCAGTGGAAGAGAAGGAAATTGCTGTTTTTTCACAGCAGCAATAGAGACTCCATATAATTAGACGTGCTTCAATTATTTAAAAGCTCATTGGGCCTTAGTTAAATATCTATTACCATATTGCGCGAGTACACCAGAGGCACACAGCGGTCACACGTCGTAAACCTGTGGGAGTTACACGCACTCAGGGGACTTTCATATACTTAGCTTTATAATTAGTTTCACTTATTCTCAGAAAGATCAATTACTGCAATCAATGAAGCGTCTACAGTAAGTAATCGATTTGACTTGAGGAAGAGGAGGAGCCAAAGGGACTGCTGGTCTGAAGAAATTCATTCACTGGTGCCGGAAAATATCATGCACAACCAAATTAAAAGTGAGGAAGGAAAAACTATTAAGCATTCAGCAACTGGAAAGGATTTAGCCCAATATTGCTGTAAGCCTGATGTGCCTCATCACAAATTTGGGCCTGAGTAATGATTCTTCTAAAATATTACTTGTTGCATTATTTGTCAAGCAGCTGGGAGTAGATAACATTTACAACCAATCAGAGCAGCCACAGTGTCAAGATACACTACCCTGTGAGTTTTTTTTTTTAATGAAATAGCCAAACAATTTGTACAAACTTTCTTATATCGTCACTTACACAATATGTCGGAGTAACCAGACCCTTATTTTCAATGATTAATGATGTAGTCTTTACAAGTGAGTTTAATCAATTTAAATGCACAAATCATTGTCTTGTTTTATCTTATAGTAAATACGGGTGCATGTAAAGGTAACTCATGCTACTTGCCTCATCCTATTTGTTTCTGTTGTGACACTGCATTCGATCGCGTGACATGTGGTCTTCTTTAGCGCTGAACTTGGCATGTCTCTGGTGTCTCTGTCCTTTCAATGACACGCTGACTGACTGTAAGACAAATAATTGTTGCAAACGTCCTTATGTTGGAGGAGACTTTGAGGTAGACGCACTAAATTTGGACAAACAGTGCTCTCTGTTGAAGGGACACATTATTGAATTTGTTTTCCTCTGACAATAAGAGAAAGCCCATCCTTGTTCACATTCAGACTGCATCTTAAACTGTGGCTGAAAGAAAAGCCACAGTTTAAGATGCAGTCTTTTAGCCCTTTTTTATTGTACAGTATTCTTGTATTACCCCTGTTGTATTTGTTATCTCTGTAGGAACAACTGATGGAAACTAGCATTCTTGCTATAGTCTAGATTAATATTTACCTTGTAGCTGCTACATTAACCCCATAAGGAACGCCTAGATTTTCTTTGGCAAATATAAACAAAAGTAAAGCTGGTGGCAGCTGCAGCCAGAAAGTTTTGACAAATCTTTAAAAGTTGAAGGTAATTTAAGGTTTTAAGGAAAAAGTTTAGCTGGAGCCCATTAGAAAGTCCTAGTTAATTTTTACCTATTAAATATTTTAATTATTTATATATTTTTATTATTTATATATTTAATGTGTCTAAATTTAGCAGATCATTTTAAGCTGTCCTGTGTGCGCCACTACTTAAACACTTCTAAAAGTTGATTTTGCATAATGTCTCCTTTAAAACTTGGTGGCAAAAGTAGGGAAACAAAACTAATCAGTGTAATCGCTCATTCGTCCTGCAGTGGTCCGTGATAGAAAATGTTTCAAAATGACTTCTGGATGGGAATCAAAATGTCACAATTTCGAAAACATTATCCAGATGACAACCTTTGTTTATGCTGTTGAGAAAGGTCAAAATGAATGTTTTTGTTTGCAGCCTCATTAAGTTTGATGGGACTGAATGAATCCAAATAAAATATACAAAAGGTAGTGGTCAGGGTCAGTTAATTATGGAGGACTCTTGTGCAATGTTTTGATGATGAGCAATCTGTTCTAAAAAGTTTAACAACCACCCCAGTCTCCCCTAATCTTTCTAATGGGTCCATATACTGTTCCAACTGTGAGTGGGCTTCGATAATTGTGTTTGCAGAAACATAAAACCACTTTGATGTTCTGCACCTGTGCTGACCTTCACCATTGTTTTTCTTTGGAAACAGAGCAACACTTTGAATGTATTAGGCTAAATTTAACACTCTTGAATTAATTAGCAGCACCTACACAATAAGTTATTCATATGCATACAGCCCATCTGAAAGAAAGAGATTATCTTTAAGACTCTGTATTCAAATTCAGGCTTTAGGTATCATACTTGCGCATTATAGGAGCTTCCTCGGCTTGTGAATCAAATATTGAAACAGAATGTATTTTTACTACAAAAAAAATCCAAAGTATGAATACTGCTTCAGATTACACATCAGCTCTTTTTAGATCAAGGTTTTAGACACTAGAATTTCAATTCAAGGTACTTTCTTTATCAAACCTTGTGGGCTCATACTACTTTTGAGAAAGCTCAAATTAATTCTAAAACTGTTCAGAAAAACACATGCAAAGTTTACAAAATGTTCTCTTCGTTTCTAATTTACCAAAATATGCATCTGATACTACTTTTAGTATGTTGATGTAGTTTTGATAGATTTATTGATAGATCATATTTTTTCTTCTTTTTCTTGTACGAAATCAAAATAATGCCCACTTTAGTGATCTATAAATAAAAGAAATTGTGATGTTTACCTAAAGTCAAGTCAGTCAGTCAATGTTAGAATCCTCACTGAGATGTGATTGATATAAAACATATGTTAGTTTAAAAACCTGCTGTATAGTGTATCTTCCTCACCTGTAATAATTCATTCATAATCCATAATTTCTCAAATTTTGCAATCTGACATCCAAAAAATAAGAGTTATTTGGTCACAGATGTGTAAGACTTTGTACAGCAAAAGCGTGAAATGGAGAGAGAGAGGTAGTGTCATTCGGACCCAACCTTTCTAACCTATAACACTATGATTCATGGTTAATTATTACAGTAAAAACAGTGGCCTTGTATTCAGCACCATGGACAGTTGCACTGGTTCAAACAGCAGATCCATGTGAATCACTGCATCCTTGATGGTGCAGCAGGATTGTGAAGGTTATCGGTTAGCCATGCGTATTGTTGAATTATGCAGCACTTTGGAGAATTTCTTAATTGTGAATAGAGCTGAGGGGGAGGGAGAAGAGGGAGTAGGACTGTATATGAGTGAGAGTTCAGCACAATGGACCAGCACAGCAGGAGGGAGGCGTGCTATAGCTATTTCAGAAAGACTTTTTCATGTAAATTACAGAAATAACGGTGTGAACATGCTATAGACCATGACTAAAGCTTTTGGTTGAATAATTAAATGAAAAAGACGCATTGAGCCGGTTGCCATAAGAACTGGTTGCCATGTCGACGTGCCTCATGTTGACGGTGGCAGAAATCCCAGTTATGAGACCAGTTTACATCCTGCTGTGTCTTTACACCATTACTATAGTTACAAGTCCAGGAAAGAGAGACAAAAGAGGAACATCATTGAAAACTAAATTAATATGAACCTTTTAGTGCATATTTCCATTGGGACTTTTAAATTCATTATTAAAGGTGGGGTAGCTGATTTTCACAGTGCAAACACAATTTAGGTTTTAAATTTGACAACTTTCTCTCCTAAATCCTTCGACACATTAACATGTATCATTTTGGTTCTAAATATGGCTTATAAACTTACAAACAGCAAAGTGAAACTGGAGAGGACCACTCAAGCACAGCCGAGCTGCATTCGGCTCCTGACTAAAATTAAAAACTTTATTATTCAGTTCTGACAGTACTTACTAGTCTCATTTATCATATACTTTTTAGTGGAAAACACAAAATGTACTAATTTAGAAGTAAAAAGGTTTATTACCCCAACTTTAAGCAAATAAAAGCAGATATTAATATTACTAATATTATATTTTGATTAATTTTGATTAAATATGCCTCTGTCTTTTGTTTTTTTTTGTTTACAAGATAATGATTAAAATGATCAAAGACAATGATTCTTCTTCATGGCCACAATTAATCAACTAGCTTCTGTCTCCAAGGAGACACAAAGCTCCACACTAGGACATTGAACCTCTCTACCTTCACAGTAATTTTATAGGTCAAATCTATGGAAGGTTGACCTTCAATGCCACACTGAACATCTCCATGGAGACAAGCAATTGGCGAACTCTCTACCAGAAGTTATACACTTCTGGTCACTGTTTAATTAGCATAGTGGAGTTTCGTCTTATACTTGCTGTTATGAGTATTGTCTTCACTGTTATTGTCCAAGTGAGACACACTAAAATAATTTTATGTTTTGTATTAAAAAAAGTCTCACAGTTGGCTTTATTCCCATGTGCATGTAGTAGAGTTTACTGTTCTAATAAGTGCACAACTGACATTGTGATAAAGAAAAACTAGATTCTAGTTTGAGAACAGGCCAAATAATTATAGTTGAAGTGTCAAGAGACTAATGATACTTTCACATCTATTAAAGTCTATTTGTCTTTTGCCGAGAGCCAGAAACTGATGAAAAGGATCTGCTCCAGCTGTGTGCTTTAGCATGTAAAACACACCAAGGAAGATCGAACTGAGTCAAGTTTAAACCAATCACTGAGATGCATTTTAGCCCAATCAATACAAGATGACTTTTGCTTATGTAAGGCTGTAGGCCCGGGCCATGGACTTATTGCCATTTCCATGTAAAAGACAGAAGAGACGGGACTTTTAGCTTCATTAGTGCTTTCCAATGCTCTGCACACAATCTCATCAATCGAGCCCAGGCCTTTTCTGATATTGACTTACTGCAGGCAAAGCTTCTATGTTTAGTCTGTATAAAACACAGCCAACTACGAGCTCCTTCAGAACAATCCATAATTAATCTCTAATGTATTTATTGTTGTTGGTGTCAGTGACAGATTAAAATGTACCAAGAGTCTGTCGGTTCAATCTAATGAACATCTAAGTGCAATGTTTCTTTTCCACAATGGTCGATGTTTTCTTTAGGTTTAATTACCACATTTATTCTCTGTCTGACTAAAAGCTTACTGCATAATGCAATGTGCGCTGGGTCGTGTCCTAAATTTGGTTATAGATAAGTCTTTGGATCGCAAGAAAAAAGTTTGATCACTGTTGCGTATAAGTTCTCCTCTGGAGCCAACAGTATTTCTGGCCTCTTAAACTAAACTCACTAGATTATTAGACACAGCAGTTCTAAGGCTTATAATTTTATCTGATCACAGACACCTGACAGCAGCTCTGCGAAAGTGTAAGTAGAAAACTAAAGGTCAAATTGAGCATCAGAGTGAGAAAGATGTATATTCATGCATTATTAACGCTCTTAAACACCTTAGATTTTGCATTTTCAAGTTAAAATATTCTGAGAAATACTAAAATATACTGCATGTGAACACACGGAAAAACCTACATTGTTACGTCTAAATAAGAACACATTATCTTGATTGATTTATTTCAGCCTTGACTTGGGCTTGTTGAGTAAAACTACCTATGTAACAAGACTTTTTGTATTTAAAGCTGATTCACACAGTGCGCACTAAGGTCCAGACTTGTGTTCTATTATTTGGATTTGGTGTCGACTTTTAGGCATTTAGTGAAGTCTCCACTTCCATCAGGGCAACAGGAGAGTGCATCATGAATGTGGAACATACAAAATATAAAAAAAAAATCATCCGTTTTGTTTTGGGAAGTCAATGGAGTGTGACAGTGATTGCCTAAAAACACAGATTGACAGAAAATTTGACCAACCAGATGGAGCAGATGACAGTAATGAAAGGGTCTTCTGCATCTAGAGTTTATTTTCGCAGAAGAGACATGAGCCAGAGCTGTGTGTCTATTATAACGCAAGTACTGTGTTTTCTTTAGCAGTTCACCCTCTGGTTCGATCTGCACGAAAGACAAAAACATAATAAATGAGAACTGTCATTTAGTTATTAAGTACGTATGTGTTTAGTAACATTTGCTTTAGTGATGCCGAGTAATGCCGAGCTCTGAGAATAGAATGTAATGTTGATTGTTGGTGTATTTGTGGTTAAACGCCATAGAAGATAAATCTTTTAAGGGCACGAGTAGTACGCTGTATTTTGGCTGGTGTGTTTTGTCTAGGTAGAGTACATGACTTCACAATAGTTTAACTTTTCAGTCTTCTTCTCCTCATTCTTTCTCACGTTCGCTCACATACAGTATGTACAAATGTCTGTCACTTTCTGGGTTTGATCTTAAGTCCAAACTTTTGCTTTCACACTGCTCGGACAAGTTTGGTTCTAATAGTGGGACACATTTTTGCGGCTTAAAGAACCAGCTGTGGTCCACAAAAAACACACACATCTGTACTTCTGAACCAAAGCACACCGGAAAGTATCAACGTTTACTTGTGTGAAAATGCCCAACTATATGCCCCAGTACATGCATTTGCTGCTACAAAAGGGTTCAAAAAGCATGCTTAAAGCCAAAAAACAAACAAAACAAAACAAAAAATTGTAGCATTAGCAGATTGTCAAGTCAAGGAACTTGCACTTATTGCACTTGTCGATAAGATACTTTTTGCAGTGAAGTAGTTTGTATGATCCAGGGTCTCATTAAAATTCATAAATGCACTTGATGACACTTTTCACATAAAAAGACAATTTTATATCCTCAAGTTTTCAAAGATTAGGAAGAAAGAGATTTGTGCTCACAGAGATGAGAAGTTTGTTTTGTTGGAATGTGCACTTTTAGTAAGCATTTCAAAGAAAGTTTTATAAATGAGACCCCTGCTGAATGTCAATGGGCTTAAAAACATCCACTGTTTATAAAAAGCACGTCTTTCACAGATTAAAGATGAATATTAGAAAAAAAAAAAAGTTATGCAATATGGGTGTGAATTACTGCAATATCATTACAAATTTATGCTCTCACTCAAAAATACAACTTTATTTAAATAAAATATACCTTTAATTTTGCATTACTAGCTTTGTATATACAGAGATTTAATTAAGTTAGAGTATTATTTAGCAATAGACAGTGTTGTAGGCTGTACTTCTAAAGAAATTATCATTATTTGCTTTTGCTGTGAACTGTTCTGAAGCTGGAAGAGGAAACCATTTAATGGACATTTGTCTATGTTTTCTGATGTATCAATCTAGTGTGGGCTATCTGAGTTCATTCAACATAAGACTCGTTCTGAGATTTTTACATGATTTCACATCACAGGAAGAATGGAATAGTTTTTCACTTTCACACAATAAAACATTGCTTGCTTGATGTATAGTGATTCTTACTTCTTAATGTTCAACATAATAATCTATACAAAACTCTCTACAATAGTCTGTCCTGGGCACAGTGGCTTTATTCGTTTATCAAAGTGCAATAAGCTCTAATTCAGTTCCAACAGCGACCCATATGGTGTGAGAATCAATAAGCAGTTTTTTTAGTGGGCGGAAGGGACACCTCATCCTCAGAATCAATCTCAGAATCACTTTAAAGACTCGACTTTTCATACCCATAGGGATATTACACAGACCTCACAAGAATATAAATAGCAGAGTACAAACAGAAGTCCATAGGGTCCCAGCAGGAGACAGAAGCACAGTCCGGTCTCTCACTTAAAACAATGGCCACAGGCGGTTACTCTGCATCTACAGATCTCTCACTTTATCCTGGAAGCAGATCTATTATATTACATACACACACACACACTGAGGCAGCAGGTAAATCATTTGTGACTGTCGTCTTTTCTACACAATGCTTTGAAATGGAAAATCTTTGGGCTGTGTATGTGGGCGTGTGCCTGCCAGGAATTCTCAAGTGTGAAAATGTTTATAATGTCCTATTATGTAACACACACTTCCTGTGCTTCATGCTTTTCAAATCACCGAATACTGGACCAGTTGAAATCTTGGTCATAACTGGACTTCTTTTAGACCATGAACAAAAAAAGATGATCTGTTTCAGTTTTAGCCAGTGCATTACATTACATTAAATCAGATCTATTTTTTATTTTTCATTGTATTTGGGTTGATTCTTACATGTTTGAGTAATCTTGTATCGATCTGAAGCTCAGAAAATCTTGTTTGTAATTACTTGTGAAAAAAAAAAAAAAATCTGATTCCAAATGAAGTGCTGGTTTACATGTGTCAAAATGTATTACTTAATACAGAGAAAAAACACAATAGTTTTTTTTATTTCAAGCCTTTCTTCTTGCATTTGTTTATTTATTTATTTATTTAATGTGATAGCAAGAGTCTGGAGTCAATGTTAGAGCAAAAGTGTCTAGAATTACTACTACCAGCCAATAGACAATGAGTTCTCTAAAACAGCTTAAACATTATTAATGACAGCAGTATTTGTTTTGCCTACAATGTCTACACTGCACTTCCAACTGAGTTTAATCCAAGCATTGGTCAAATGCTATAGAAGCATTCTCAAGGCTAATGCACACTAAAGCTGATACTCAAGTGCTCAGAAAAGTCACCTATCCAGGCCCACTTGTCTATATTTAGGTGTGATTACTCAAAACAAATTAGACTTTGACTAAAACATGTCGTGTTCAAGGTTGTCATGGAGCCATATTCCAACAACAAAAAAGGTCAAATGTGCTGCTAACAGTTATAAATTCTGCACTTTTGAACAGAGAGTCAATGGACCTGTTTATTCGGTCTATACTGTACTACTTTACAGTGAACAAAATGGAAATTACTTATTTTCATTAGTTCCTTACTAAACGTGAATGTATTTAGTAGAGAACAATAAGTCTCAGTTAAAATAAGACAACATAAAGGATGCCAAAAGTATTAAACTAAACTTAAACAAGCACAAGTGAACCCTCAAAATGTCGTTTCTTCAGACTCTACAGTTCGATGTCTTGTTCAAAAGGGTGACACGGATCACCAACCCAGTGGGAGGGTTTCAGAGCTGGAGCCAGAGCGGGACCGCCTACTGCCGGTCACTGTCGCGGCTCTTTATTGGGTTAGTCCTATCAGAGGCCAGGTGGTGTGCAGCTGCAGGACACTTCTGGTAAAGAGAACATACAACACACACCACACACACACACTGTACATCTTTATCAAAGTGGGAATATCTCACAAACAAGACATGATTTACAACTACTGTCCCACATAAAGTAACCGAAACTCAAATGAGACGGTTATTATAATACATCTAGATTCAAGACATTCTAATCTCTGGTGTTGTGAGAAATAGGAGAAACATGCGCCCATCCAGGTCTAAGACAAAGTTGTACAAATATATTCTTGTAAAATGTTGCTTATAAAGGTAAACAAACATAAAATACAGTATGTTAAGCTGAAGTATGTTGGTGAACAAACTCAACAATAACAATTAGAAGAAGACAAAGTGCAAAGTTATGAATCTCATTTTTAACTTTAATGATTGTCTGATTGATAACTACGTATTTGTAAATACAAATCATAATATGCACCATTCCATGAACCAGAACCAATAAAAAAGTTTAGTAAAGCACACGAGTCATGTGCTTCCTATATCTGGAATTCTGTAAAAGCTTCATCTGCTGGCTACAAAGGAAACTACTCAAGGGAGAAAAATCATATCAATCTTGCCTGATATGCTCAAAATGAATCTGAATAAGACAGAAGATTTCAGAGAACTGCCTATGACATCACAAATCTGGGACATTCTGGGATGCCAATACTGTATTTCCCAGACAAAACTTCAGTCTTTGATGTTACGAATAAAAAGTCAAAAAGTCCATTATACATATTATGCGTCTTTTGAAGTTCTTCCTTCAGTCCATAGCTGCAGCTCAGGTTACTTTCTAGTTGTACTCTTCATTTTGAGGATAAAAGTTCTCCAAATGGCAAACAGAAATACTTTTTACAATTGACTTGTGCAATGTGCAGCTGTTTCAGAAAATATTTTATTATTGCTGTTATTCTCTACAACTTACAATCAACACTTTCTTTGCAGACAGACAGACAACCTCATGTACATTTGCTTCTGAGGACAAAAATAGACTTTAGACATCTCAGAAAAGTTGGCAGTGTGTGATTGGGATCTTGGTTTTTTGCTCTTTTCTTTTTTAGGCAACCATCAAATGTTTCATGCCTCGAGAAAAAGGGTGAAATGAGGATGAGCAGACATCCATCCTGCTGAGTGGAGACAGGCCGGGCCAATGATCCCCTCTTTTCCCATACAGCGCAGCCTGATTAAACTAATATGTCACCACGGCCATCTTTCTTCCTCCGTAATCAGAAACACGCTCACTGCTTCTGTGCCAATTTCGCTCCATATGTCTCACATTTTCTGTGACCAGTTGTCTGCACTCAACCATGTCTTTCTCCAGATCAAGGTGTTATTAGGATTGTATTAACTTTACTTGCATGGATTCTTATACAACAGTGTTTCCCAACCTTTTTTGTTTTGAGAACCCCCTAATCATTTGTCACACGCAGAGTGCATCATATCTCTAACGTACTCAACAATGTTTGTAGATATTTTGCTTGTCTGTTTGGAAAGGAAGTCGGTCTCCGGAGGCAGTTGATCACGTAAAACAGAGCCAACTGCAATGGTCAAATGACAACAATATGCACATGCATTTACCGGTCATGACACATCCTCTGGGTCCTTGTGTTCACCCAACTCAGCCATCTGCTGGTGAATCTTTGGAATTGCATCATGTATTTGACTGTAGACAAAGTCAGCACATCAGGCTAAAAACGGAAACATATGTCGTTGGCAGGCTGCAGTTCGATGTGCAAAGACTGATATTTACGTCCTTGGCAGGGAAAAAGTGAATCTAAAGATTGTTAAACAATGCAAATGTGCTACAAAGAACATTTTATTCAGCTACTTTCATTTCTGCCAATCTTTTAAGTCTGAAATTTTTCCATGGTGCTCCCTGCTCAAGTACCTCCAGGGGTATAACTAATCATAGGTTCAGTTTCTTCTGATATTTGAGAACTCCATGTTAATTGACAAGTAAATGGCAATGTTGCCATGTTAACACGCATATCAAATTATCTGATTTCTGGACCTTTAAGATTATCTAAATGTCATGCAAGCCTCAAAATCTGACATGACTAAAACAAAGCAGATGTTTTTGTTGTTTTAAAACTATCTTTTAACAACAATTTGCGAGAATCAGATGTTGCAAACACATTTAACCACAATGTGGCTCATCATTCCGAGTTCTCATGGAAAAAGGAGCATTATGTAACTTTTCTAGTTGAAGGTCAGTCAATTTACTCACTGCATCTTTAATTTGCTGCATTTAAAAAGTGACTATTATTATTGTGGTTTTCTATATTTTCTCTAATATTGTGATTCTTAAACTTTTCACACAACCCAGGCTGTCACCAGATCCAAACCGGGTCTATAAAAGTTATTTTCAAGTTATTTAACTACTAATTTAACTACCAGTACATAAATTCTGCATTAGTTTTGACCAAGTAGAATTACTTAAGGGAGGATGAAAATGTTTGAGCGTACCATGGTTCAAAAAACATTTCTCTACAGGACGATAAAATACATCTGATTTGATAGTTTTGCAACATTTATTCCCACCTCAGCCGCAGGATCTCATTTATCAGGTTGAACCACATCGACTCGGTTTCTCATCCAAATTATATTGCAGGTTCACTTTTAATCGATACTCTCTATTGCAGACTGAACACTCCACAAGTTTTGATGATTATCTGACCCAGCTTAAGCCCTTGGGACTTCTTCAAACTTCACTTATCCAGATAAAAGTTTTGTCCATTTGAGTGTTCGTTAAGATAACTTTGAGGATATTGTTTTATTGTATTTTCTGACTAGTATCCAACATGCATGAGAAGTAATTCTGTCTGTTCCTGTTACATTGTATTTGAATGTTAAAGCCATTACACACAAAAGACATTTAACGTTTTGGCCCATTTCATTCTAGTTTGAACATATTTAACCCGCTTGCATTATAATTTCTGATGTAAACCTTTAGGCAAGATTCACTCTGGCCAGCTGTTATTGAAAGTACACAATGGACATCCAGAAATGGACAGCACAGCCAAAGGCATTTCATTTGCAATAATTCAGAAATTCTAAACAGACTTAGTGGAATATATTGACCAGTATATAACATCCATCCTTTGTCTGTGTGACTTAATAGCTAAAGCGGAGGACAGAGGCTGTGCAGGGAATTCTAATTTTCATTTCAACCTTTGCCCTTAAATGATTCAGTGGGATTAGAAAAGAAGTGGGAGAAGGATAACGGGAAAGGTTGAATATAGAACATGCTACAGACACAGGAATATAAAACGTATCACAGACTCACGGGTTCAGCTAACGGAGAAGGTTATAGTGTAGTTAAAGGAACTATTGGAACCGAATGAGAGGCCTAACTCAATTGCAATGTATTGTATAGGTTTTCATTAAAGGTTTATCTGGCCTTTGTAAGGAGGAACAGAACCTTGGGCACACATAAAGCTTCATTATTTAAAATCTATGGTTTGGATTCAATATTGATATGTTGCCTCATGGAGCGTATGGTTCCATCAAACAAGGGAAGGTAAAAACAGATAAAAACTACTACTGTACATGCTTGAAATACGCAGTATACACAATTTCCCTATTCAGGGCCACACACATTATATAAAATTATCTTTTCAGAGTTTTAAACTATGTTATAACAGAGTTATCTTATCAGTTACTTATGGTGTAGCAGAGTAATATTAATTAATAATAATGCACTATATTTATATAGCGCTTTCAAGAGCATTATTCATTCATTCCATACATACAACCACCACCAACACACAACAAATCCACACGGCAATGTGGGTGAAGTGTCTTGCCTAAGGACACAACAACAAGTTTCTCCACTGTTCGCCCCACTGTGGCATCTGAGGTTGCCTTTGGAGCAAAGCAAATATGTAGTTTTAGCTTTTGAGATGCAGAAGCTCGCATCAGAAGTGAGGACTTTCTCCACACAACAGAAAAATGCAATTTAATCTCTGCCTATTACAATGTTTGAATTTTGGGAGCATTTTCTTTATTTTAAGTTTATAGTAGAATTTGAATGGCTGATTTGACTCTAAAGAAGATTACAGTGTTCTTTTTACCTTTAGCATTTCCAGGTGATTCAGTTTGTTTTTATCAGACACTGAAGAAAACAGCCCTCCAATGGGACATAGGAATGAGAAAAGGCTTTAAGCACAAACGCAGAGATGCTTGTACTTGCTGATTTCTATATGTAGTCCTGTGGAGGGGAGAGGGGAGGCACAATGGACATGTTTTTGGTGGTAGAGGAAACCCCAGCAACTGGAGGAAACCTATGCAGACAATGGGACAACATGCAAACTACACATAGACCCGGACCGCCCGTGAGTCGAACCCATGAGGCCAGAGCGCTAACCGCTGTGTCATTATGTCATATTTATGTTGCTTGTTTGTTTGTACTACAGTTGTTTATATAACCACATGTAAACTACTGATCTACATATGCCGTTGCTTATGACTAAATAGATGCAAAAGACACAAAATCTCTCCTTTAAAATCTCTTTATAACATAACATTTCTTTCAAACTTTCAGCAATTTCACTTTGACTTTCTGCAGTCTGCTTTCTCATTGGTGCAGAACAGGAGCGGACATGACAGAGGTCTGAATCACACTCAAAAGCTCTTTGACTCAGTGTGTGTTAACATCCAGGACAAGCCCCGGGACAGTGCCTTTCATAAGACACCACATTCCTCTGGGACAGTCCTGATGCTCTCTGCAGTGTATAAGACAGAGGACCATGCAGGGGATGTCCTCCGCGTCTGACATTCATTTTTATTTACGGTCCTGCCTCGAGCAGATGGCTTTGGCGGTGACCCCAGACTGAGGTGTGTCTTAGGTGGACAAAAGACCTCAGACTGACGTTGCTATGTTTGACAGGGCGTGACGAGCAGGGCATTCCTCTAAAAAGAGAAAGCTCAATCACAAGAATAAAACACTTCAGTTTGGCTGGAGCTCTACTTTATGTGATGCAAATATACAACTAACAAATGACTGACAAGCTGTAAGTTAACAAGGTAGTATTAGGAGCCATTCACAACACAAACATCTTTACTCAGACTTCTCTTTATGCTAGAAGATGTTTCAAAAATGAAAACTTGGTCCACCAGAGCAATTTTTAATCAATCAATGAATGTGGTTACAGAATGTAATGTCCAAAAATGTTTAATCAGAACTTAGACAATGTTCAGTCTCTGTCTTCCTGTCCAGAGTCTCCCTTCAGTTCTTATGATGTGGGACAGCAAGTAAAATTGCTTGCATTGTCCATTCATGTATTCAGTTTGAATAAATTAAAAAGATCCTAAACTCTGAATAGGAGTATGCACGTTTTGATCCTTGCAGCATTTTTTGAGTGTTCTGTGATATTCTCACTCATCCATCCTATGTTCTATTCTCAAAACTAGTAGCCGAATACAAAACAATTGACTTAAAAACACATTTGTCCTATCAGCTACAACACTGCTGAACAGACAGAAACTGTAATTAGGTTCTTGAGCAGGTGAGCAATTTAAAAAAGTTAAAAACTGGTATGTCTGCACTGTTAAGACAAGGGGAAACAAAAATAACCACAACCAGTGAGAAAATGCATAAATAGTCAAAACAGAGAGTGCAGTCATTTCTATTTTTTTGTGACATCTTCAGAGTTTCATAAATACCTGCTGTTAAACCAATAACACTGCTCCTTTCTACCTTCACCCCCTCCTTTCACTCTATCAGCTCTGCCCAGTTTGCCAGCTTGATTTAAAATGTGGCTGTGGTTGGAGTTTAAGCTTGGACCAAAATGTCAGAAAAAGTTGAATGGATGAGAGTTCATCTTAAGACTAGCTATGCAGCTTTAAAGTTAAGGTCACTAACTTGTAAGAAGTTTGTGTTTTCCAATAAAACATACAGTATATAATAAAAGCAGCAAAAAATTAGATCATAGAGTACTGTCTGAAATGAATAGTATAGAATTTTAGTTATTATCATGAGTAGAATGCAGCTCTCTGATTGGCTGTGGTGGTATGTTGTGGTTCTCTCTCATTTCTCTTTGTTGTTTGTAAACAGAAGTTTCTTGGTCATTGCAACCAAAATAATACATGTTGATATTAAACATGTGTTAATTTTTCAGAGAAAGTTGTCCAATTTAAACATCCCAGTCTACGGAAAAAACATAGATGTACAACAAAATGTCACGCCTTTTATTTTTTAGCGTCAATATAACCAAAACGTAAAATAACCACAAATTTTGGTTGAAGCCACGTGGTGATATTTTCTTTAGGTTCAACAGATAAATCTTAACCTACCACAAGCCCTGATCCTAAACTCACCCATTTTTGTAACTTCAGACCTAAAATTACCCGTTATACACTAACCTAGCTCACGCCAGATGGATATGTGTTGAACTCCTATCTGAGTTCTCACTATATCCATCTGGGACTTTACTAGCTGAAGGCGTTCGAGAAAAGGTGGGGTTTTTAGTGAAATACTTTGAGCTGATTGGGTGTGGGGCTACCTTATTTGTGCTTAGCCAATCACAGCAACAACTCGTCCGCATGGGATAGAACAAGTACGTGTCACACATACTGCTCTTCTTTCAAAAAGAAATTACTCTGTATTTCTGCTAAAACTGCATCAAAAGCAGCAGACAACACGTACATCCACAGGAGCCGCCATCTTTGTTTATCTTGAATTAGACTCGGCGGCGCCGCAGGGGCGCTGACAGCCCGTGTTAGCCGCCCTGCTACGATGTGATTGGGCCTCAAAACCATGCTGCTGTGATGTGATCGGGCCGAAACACAGCTGTTTCGGTTTATCTCGTGTTTGTGAATTCACAAATATCGCGAGATAAACCATGTAGCTGGCCAGGTTAGTTATACACCGTTTTATTGACAAAAAAAAAGGGCGCAAATACGTACTTATCATACGTTTTGACATTTCTTTACATTTTCTCCAGTGTTGGATTTAAACCTATAGACTGAAAATCAGCTACCTATGCTTTAACTCTTAAATTCAGACTATTCAAAGTACTAAACAAATGACAAAATTAAATCCCAGCAACCAAATTACAAGCCACATTTCCTTTTCTCCCCTAATACTTGTCTTTGCTCATTAGGTTGCGCTCAGGTCACATGACACATCACAACATTCACTAACATTAAACACAAATGGAGAGCATTCAAAATAACTATGCATTTACTGCTGTAATACAAAAAAAGTTAATGAATGTAGTCACTATATCACCAGACTCAAACTGTGTGATATTTCTCTCGCTCACCACGTGAACTTATGACATCATCATCACACCTTTACACACATAACATCAATACAACCTTTTCATCTTCCATCTTCTTGCATTGCTCTTGGATTAGTTCTAAGCAATTATGGGGAACGGCTATTATCCTTTTTGGTCCAACAGTTTCTGCTTTAGGCTCACAAAGCACCCAAACGCAGGACATAATATAGATGGATGACAAAACTACTATTCTGTTTTGTTGTTCTATTGTTGTGACATTTTACCTAATTAAGCTCATTCCTCATTTCTCCGTGTTTACAACTGCATGGATATTTATGTATTAATGTGGATGTCGTCAAACAGATAAAATGTAAATGAACACAAGCATACATTACTTTAATGAGACTCACTTGAACCAAATTGTAAATCGCTAATTAGTATTTAACATTATGCAATTATTACCCATGTTTTTTACGAGATAATGAACACTTAACGGTGTTACAGCTGCATGATCCGTGCACCTGACCATTAACAGAATTTATCATGCTTGAATGAGCCACAGCTGCAGTGGTTCTGTGGAAAGAATATCCATCCCACTTGTTCTTGTACCCACAAATGTGAACTTTTGTGGTCATTGTAAAAATATATCTTTATGTTCTCGTCCCTCCTCCTCAGCTCTCCTTTCTCTCTCCCACAGCAGACAGGACACTGACCACACAGTCTTTTGAGCTGTCCTCCATAGAGACATACGCCTACGCCCACAGCAGCCAGTGGTCACTCACTTCTTTTTGAACAATTTGAACATCTTCAAAATCACGCCATCGAAAAAAAAAAAATATGAAAATCAAGCCTGAAGGCTGGACAGTGCAGTTGGAGTGTGAAATTGGAAGTTAGAGGAATAGACAGTCAGCAAATAACCAAGACCTAAACTCAAACTCTAGACAGCTTGAGTTTAAGGCTCCAACAAGTGTTTTTGAATAATAGCACTTTATTGAATATTGAAAAATCACCAATTGAGTCGACAAATAATCATTAACTTGTCTTTACATAGACTTCAAAACATGCCCTGAGCCTCAGATTGAACAAGAATGACATGAATATTCTGCAACATTTGTGTTTTTGATGTAAACTCTAGTTTGCCTATTGGTCTGTGCTCCCAGAACTTTCTCAAGCAACACTACCTCAGCTTAAATCCTGTTAAAATCTTGAATTCAAGTATCTTTTAATCAATAACTGCCCAATCAAACCAATGAAAACAAAAATAATACAAAATCAGTCTTTCAAGGTGTAAGATCCTTGTGTTTAGCTAATCAATGTCCCTGAAATGTGTCTTCAGGATAAACTAAGTTATAGATTTCCGATGCAGTGTCTAACACTTGCAATAGAAGGTACAGAGGGATTTTCGGTCAACATCACTTTGCGCCCTATGCACATACTCCGCACATGCTTTATACAGAAGGAGCCGCTCTCCATCTGGTTAGTTGGGGAAACTTATTTTAATAAAACAACGAAACGGGACGACAGCTAGTTGTTTTAATCAGGTCTGAACTGGTCTGACACACGTCTGTCTCCTGAAGTTTGAAACGGTGTTTTTCTTCAACGTTTTTTTTTCACTCACTTGAAAGTAACCTTTAAGGGTCCTAGGGTCAAATTTCATCCACAAATGTTGACTTAGCAGCATAACTTTTGTTTTCGCACAATGATTAACTGTTGTAGTTAGCTGACAACGGAGCTTTTTGACTTGTTTTCTCTGTTTGTGTCTATGAGAGGCAGCTCTTTCTGCATAACGAGTGCGCGGCCATGCTGATTGTAAACAAAAAATCTCTCTATAAGTTAATGTTTAATGTATAAGGTAAGTGATTTGTTTGTTTGGTTTTTTAAGCTTGCAAATTTTGGCAGAATTCTTTCAAATATCTATTTACATGGAGACACATATGGTGACACCACCAGGCCAATGATTAGATAGATACATTTAAAGTGACACTGTGTAACTTTCTGCTAGTAGACCTGCATAAATGTATTGAAACAGAACATAGTTCATTGTTGTAGATCAGTTTATGTCTCACTGTGTAAAGTTATAGCTAAAAGAACAATATTTTTATGGAAACAAGCAGGAGAAATCAGTCTTCCAGGCTATAAAAGAATCAATTTTGAGAACATGCAAGAGTAAGAACACACATTTTAATAATATTTAAAGTCCAACAACAAAATCTAAAAGACAAAACAAAAAAAAAACATGCTTTTATCCAACCACGTGGAAAAAAGTTACACAGAGGACCTTTAATACTCATCAAGAAATCCCATCTCCATGTTAGTGGCAGATACAGAACCAAGTATGGTTCCACAGCGCACCTTTAAAGTCCATCTATAGCAGTATAACACTATTTGTTCACACATCACACAGTGAGCTCGGGTGTAGCAGGGCAGACTTGTCGTCTGATAAAGATGCATTGTAAGGTTGTACTGTAGAGACACAGTTGGGAACAAAAGCCCTTGAAGCAGCAGATTGTTGCAAAGTTTCACTCATACAGCTGGATTCATATAGAAACTACACCGTCTTGTCCCTGTGGTCAACGGCAGCCTAGCCAACATTTGTAATTACCAAAAATGTCAATCTGTACTTTGGCCTCTCCAGTTGTGCTTTGGATGAAAGATGAAGGCCATAAATGGGATGGTGCCGAGCGCAGGGCAAGGTTGTGGGCTAAAGAGGGATTTGAGGGATAGAGTGAGTCGATAAAGGATTTGTCTGAGCAGAAGTCCACAGTGTAAATTCACACTCAACTATTCTGTATCTATCAAAGCAAACAGTAGGAAGAAAAACGATGACTCCATGTGAACATAAAAATGCTTAAAGGCAAAAGGCTGGAGTGTACTGTAAGGTTAAAACAAAACCACAAAGCAAATCTAAACATGCACTATATTTCAAATTAAAAACTGCCAACTGTTTACTGCTTATAGAACCAAAGAAGTTGTACTTTCTAATATTCTAAAAATATATTTGTTGCAGTAGCTTAGTTCAATTGTGAACTGTAGCTTAGCTCAGTTCACAAAGGGGAAATTCCATTGTAAATAATTTAAAATGAGACTTAAAATAGACAGTGTATTATCTGAAGACAGTGCAGCATATACGTATGTACATCATATGACAGAACAAAAAGTAAAGTGGCCTCAGTATATTATAATATTGTGCAGCTAATAGACAGAAGTGTAAAAATCTTCAATACAATACTGATCACTAAAACTGGGTACCTGATTTTAGATAGATAGTTACGGCTTAAGATCATCTTTTTACAAACAGCAAAGTAAAAGTGGACCAAAGTGAAAGGAACCACCCAAGCACAGCCAATTACATCACTGTTTTCAGAGTGTTTTTAGATGCGCACACATATCCTGGTTATGATCAGGATTTTAAGTATTCTGATTTTGTGTGTGTCTATGTAAATATTTCTATAACCTGGTTATTTGAATATCTTGATTATGAGAAACCAGGTTATTCTCACTGGAATCTTCTGATAATATCCAGAGTATGGTGCCATGTAAACACCATATCCTGATTTCTCACTGCTGAAGCCAAACTGAGCTTGTGCTGGCTCACATAAACTTACCTGAACTTAAATATCTACAGTGTGCAAAAACACATATCCATTGTCTGTATATCTGCCTTAAATGAACTTAAAAATCACTATTTTTGCCTCTCTGAACATGTCTCTGAACATGTTCCTTGATGTCTATTTGATGTATTTTTAGACCAGTGTACTGTATGTCTTCGGTTTTGTTCTTTGAGCAAAGCAATTTAACTGTTTACTTTTAATCTGTGTTGTTATTTATCTTCTCATCTTTTCTCTGTTATAATATTGTTCTTCTCCTACCTTGTTCTACCTTGCAAAACATTTGAAAAATTTCAACCTGTGAACTTCTTAACTTTGAAGCTACTCCTGTTTTAGTCTTATTTAAACTTATTCCCTCCTGTCTGCAACAAAAGACAGAAAACTGTAGCAAATTCTTCTCATCCACTTCTCATCAACTAAACTCTTGCCATAACGGCAACAACTTAAGGTTATGTTACTGTGTATTTTAGGTTAAAGAGCATCAAGAATTCACCTAAAGTTAAAGGTACAAGGGATGACATCACCAGGTAGACAGGGCATTTTGAGTTTTAGTAATCTCAGCCTAGAAAGAAAAAGTACTGCGAAGAAAAACAAAACAAAAAACAACTCCAGGTATGTTTCTGATGACCTAACAACATTCCTGACCCTAACCATATTTGCATCGCAAGTTCAACCCAGAAATGAATGCTGGAAACAGAAGATGGTCCCGCATTCACCCTGAAAGTAGACAGAACGTTAAAGCTGAGACTAAGCCCAAAGTAAACCACTTTTCAACATTTGAACATAAATGGCAACTTGTCTTTAAGCAACTTCCGCCTAAAATCCCCTGGATAGTTTGACACAAAACGTACACCAAGTAAGGCATTAACTATCGCAAAAGCGGCTGCACATGAATGACCTTCTCAGGCTAAAGCTCCACACTTCTCTATCTGACGAGTGTCTTTGCAGAGCTGTTTGTGAAAGTAGTTGAGTACCACACCCCATTAATATTAAAGACAGCTGAGAAAGTCCGGCGCTCTGATGAAAAATCACACCCTCGGTATCGCGCCATCCCCACGGTGCGCGTGCCATGTGCGGTGACATTTTGTTCTAGTACAAAGGAATACATCACAATGACAACGGAATCAGGGATTGAAATTGACACGGCACTCTTGGCGTATCAAGACTGATCCCACAAAGTTGAAACGCAGCTTTTAAAACAGTCTCTCGTGGCACAGCTCGAATAAAGAGAAGGAAATGCTTTTGATTCTCTCGGCTGCATTAAACATGTGAAGACTGGGGTCCATGGGGAGTTCACAGTAGTGCTAGCAGTTAGAGGAAAGACTGCAGCTGATCCCCCCCAGAGAGTCACACCTCGAGGCTGTCCCAGGACATCAGCAAAGAGCGCGTGTGCAGAAGTCCTTTATGGTGCAAAACGGTGTCTATGCACATATCTTTGTGCTCCGCAAGCTTTATACGGCAAAGTAATGTAAATTTCACACTACTATAAGGTTACTAAACAGCCAGCGCTGCAACAATTCAAATATCTTTCAGCTCATATGAGATCCACATATACCGTATACTCCTATAGATTATTACATATTATTGTTGTGTGCGTTTGGTTTCTGGATCAGCAGTAGAACATGAAACCAGAGAAGGAACAGAACCTACAAAGTATTATAGTTTTAACATTTGGCAATGTCTTTACCATGTTTATTGTCAAGTTTGTGACTAGTGGCATTTAACAGGTTAATGTAGCATAATCAAGCAATTAGGCTCTTTTCAATCATCTTTGTTACTCAAGATAAACATATCTAAACTATAGCTGTTAAAAACTCTGGTAAGTACAATGAATAGTAAATTTTGTTGTGTCTCAGGGGAGTGTTGTACTGATTTATCTTAGCAATACTAGACCTCTAAAAATCACAAATTCTGAAATGGAAGCGACTAGAGCAGTAGTCACCAATCTTTTCAGCTCGCGAGCTACTTTTATTCTCAGCACAAAGATCTACCTTTGGATTAACATAATTTTATTTAATTATTGATGTTGAAATTTTCAGACTAGTCTTTAGTCTATTGAAACACTGTCGGCCTATAGACTTTCTTTAATATTATAGTAATAATATTTAATCAGAATGTAAGTTAGGCTATATCTAAACCTGCTACAATGAAACAGTAGGCTGTATTTCAAAATAAATTATTGTGGCTACAAAAAAAAAAGTTAGGATAGAGTTGAAGCTGTCATCACCTCACTTGTAGCGCTCTAAACCACTGTACTGTATTATGAGTGATTGGTGATTACCATGGTAACAGTGAGGGGAGGGGCTTAAGTCAACATTCCTTTGACTCACATCAACAACAAACAAGAGGCTGAATTGGACAACCCAGCGTGAGCAGGTAGGATTCTGCAGCACCACCTGCCTCCTTCTCTCCCTGTTCTCTCTCTTTTGAGTGCGTGTGTTCAGGAGCTGCGCTGTTGGCTTGCGCTGTGCCGCATTTTGCGCTTGTAGATTGCATTTGAATTTTGTGCGTGTATGTCGCGTGTGCAGTTTGACTGTAGACTTTGCGTGTGTAATTTGCGTGTAGTTCGACTATATGCATCGCGCGTGTAGCTTGCGGTTAAAGTTCGTATAAACAGGCAGGGCTTTGAGATCTACACCCACTGCCTCAAAGATCGACTAGCAGATTGCGATCGATGGGTTGGTGACCCCTGGACTAGAGGTTATATGAAGTACACCATGAAACGTTTTTAAGAATTAACTGAAAAAGTGTGACAAAAGGAAATCTCTATATGGACTTTTTAGTTTTTTGTTGTTTGTGGGAAATTATATAAACAATCTGAAAATAAAATAATACATATTTGCTTGTATTCGCTTAGTAAAAACCTAAAAATCAAGATTTTGCCGATATAAAAAGGAAAGAGTATCATAAACTCATGTAAAGAATACATTTTTTGTATTCATTCATTATACTACTGCTTGTTCCTGTTAGGGGTCGCGGGTAACTGGAGCCTATCCCAATGACTTTGGGCATTAGGCAGGAAAACACCCTGGCAGTGGCCAACTTGTCACATAGGATACATTTTATTTTGCCAATATCGGTTGTTTTTTGTATCTTTGCAATATCTTGATATTAATTAAAAATTCCCAATTGAATTCACGTTATGTTCTGCTTCACTTTAGCTACCATCCTGAAATTTTATATATATAATATATATATATTATATATTATATATATATATTTAATATCTCTATGATCATTTTCTAAAATCATACCACATTTGCCTTTACCTCACAATAGATTTCTACAATCCAGTCTTTTTAGTTTGAATTTAAAATCTTTTCACAACACTGTGCTCTACATTCTGCTTTATTTCTGTCCTTGACCTTCACTTCTGTGCATTGTTTTTCCCACCACAATGAAACAAGCCTGTGTGTACATTACCCCCTGAGGAGGCCAGATAATCCAGGGAGAACCCGACCACACACAGTATATATAATAATATTTGAACCATGAAAGGATGGGGGCTGCGTTTGCGGGCAGATGTAATGAACAATAGTGCTGCCGACCGCGTGAGTCTAGGGCCACTGCTTTGCTTAAGTTACTTTGTCACAGAACTGTCAGGGAGTTAGCCAAGAGGCTAATCTATAGAGTCTTTGCACGGGGTTATTCAGGAGGCACAGCCAGCTCAATCCAAGGAGATGCCAAAATAAAAGACTTTAATTTGTTATTACGGAGGAGTCGACATGTATTCTTTTACAAAATGTCTTAAGTCGGCACACAACTCCAAATTGTCATAGTGTGCTTCTGTTTGTAGTTACTGTTTGATAATATATACAGTAGTTGTTTAAATGCTGCCACATTGTCCTTAAGCTAAGTTACCAGATTTTTTATTTTCTTAATCTTTGCCTCCAAAAAATAAATGGCAAATACAGCACTTAATGGCAAAATGAAACAACTTACTGGCTGACTCCATTTTTTTTTATTAATCATGATTAATTCCGAGATTGCAGACTTTCAAAGTTATTCTATAAAAGACCACAAAATTTTGATTTACTGTTAGAATGTCATAACATTCAAATGTTTGTTACTTGAATATGTCTATTATTATTTGCGCTAAACAGTTGGTTTATTCTCGTTGGGATTGTTTTTCTGGAAGGTAACTTGTGGGATCACCTGTGGCCATATGCATGATATTTTGCATCCCTTGGTCTTTAACAATGTTGATGGGTCTACATGCTGTGGCTATTCATTTAGCAAAAGCGTTGCTTGACTTAGCTGGGATGCTTTTGTTATCATTGCCGTGCTCGGCTTGGTGTTGGCATTCATTTTTTATGATTAATCACATGATTATTGCGTTAACTTTGACAGCTCTAATAAAAAAGTAGTTAATTTCTCATGGATAATCAAAAGCAGTGCTCTGATGGCTGTGCTTGGGTGGTCCACTCCAGTTTCACTTTCCTCTCCAGTTTCCCTTTCCTCTCCAGTTTTTGGGTCAAAATTGCAGCCAAAAATAAATGTATGTGGATATTAATCATGTGCTGAAGAGCTTTTTTGAAACATGAAAATCAAATAACTTTAACCTGCAATTAAAATAAGTGGTTAAATTACATTAGGATTTGGACATTTTGATACATCAGTAAAATGTTCCCATGCTAAAGACACACCATGTAAGCTAGAATGCTCCCTAGTATGGCATAAAATACTGTATATATCTAGAATTTATTTCACTATTGGTTTTTGTCATTGTCAAAAAATACATAGAAAAACATGATATGATTGTGGTGAGTGGGTATGCCTCTTTACAGACTTTCAGCTTTGCTTTGTAGTGCCATATCTCTCCATGGAGACATCTAGGTTTTAGGCCATGCTGTTTTTCGTTTTTGCTTTTTTCAATTGTTTTTCATTTAACCAGGAAAGTCCCACTGAGATTCAGAATCTCTTTTCCAAGGGAGTCCTGGGGGATAGTAGAGAGGAGGGTAAAGCAGCATCATCTCCATGAAGGAAAAAGTGATTACAGTCAACCCACCTTAATAAGAATGTTTTGCACTGGTGCAAACAACAAGCATAATTTCCACAGCAATGGAATTTATTTTATGTTCCTTCCGAGCTCTAATGGAAATGTTAAAGGCGCATTCATAATATATGATGCCACAATAGGGAATGAGATTGTAGCTGATTTTCTGTAATTACCATCAGAAAGGAAGATTCCCAATACATACCATCTGCACCTGATTTTCAACCGTAACAGGAGGAGGAATTTAAATTAGTTTACCCGGTTCTCACCAATCATTTAGCACAAAGCTATTCACATGCCTTTGCTTTTAGCCAGATAAACAGCTTTACAGCTTGAGGACTGTTTTTTCAGACAATGAAGTAAAGTCATTGTGCAATCTTATGCCATTTCCACATTTCTCAGAATTAGTTCCAGAAAATGCACCTTTCCAATACTTTGTGAAGAGTGGACTTAGTCATTAATCTTTCTTTCGCATCTCGACTCAAATTCACAGCATTCCGTAGATTCTGGTTAATTTATTTTCGTGGTACAAATGAAACAACATTGGTCGTCTATCGTTTAGAACAAATCGAAGGATTACGGTTAGGGTCTCACCTCAATTTAAACTGTTTTAAGCTTTGTTCATTCAATCTGCATAAATCTGAGGTGCTCTTCGTTATAAACTCACTTGTCATTCACACTCAGCTAAACTAATGTGATGTGGGGACCAGGCTGATACAGAGATGTACTAAAATGCTGGCTTTATTTACAAAAATACTAAATATGGCTGTGGCTGTTACATGTACATCATTATAAGACTGGCCAAGTCCAAACATAGAAGTTATGCACAAACATTCTTTTATTTGAAAAAGCTTGGACATTTCTTTTTTGCCCTAATTATTTTTCTGTTGTCATGGGAACAGAGCCCTGTATTACGAAGCTAGATTTGGGGTTTAGCGGGGTAAATTCTGGGTTAAACCTGGTCTGGTAGTCCTACGAAACTGGATCACGTCCTATCGGGGTCGATAACCTGCTCCGGACCAGGATAAGTTCCCAAATAAGTTAAAAAGACGAGGCGCTGGCCAATCAGAGACGAGAATTAAGCCGTTTGTGAAGAGGGGGAGAGAGAGAGATGAAAGAGGGCAGCGGAGAAATTAGGAAATGTGAAAGTTACGGCGTTTTCTTTTATAGCGAAGCGATGCGCACAGGCCTGGCACGTAACCTATTTATTAAGAGCAGGATGAGATCTTAACAGTGACTGAAGGATCCCGTTTAATCTGTGTGATGATTAATAAATTCTTTCATTGTCAAGAAATAATGAATGACTGCACTTTGTGCACATTTGGCTGTGGATTTTTATGCATCACTTTGACTCAGATAAAGGACACAGCTCATTCAACTAAACGGTCGATCTATTAAATGTTTGCACATTTGTGCTTTAGTCTGTTGTATCCATGCATGACATTTAAATGAACTCTGTAGCGTAACTTCTTTGTCTGTGATTGCTGATTAATCGCAGACTTCATTTGAAGCGTTTCCTTCGCTTAGATTTTAATACTCGTATATTTCACTTCATGATTGACGTTTCCTCACGTTTGAAGTCCGCAACTCGGTTGTTCTGATTGGTCAGTTTGCGTTAACCCCGCCTCTGCTCCGTGAACGTGCACGGCTTCATTGACAAAATCTAGGGTTAACAGATCCAGTTGTGAACTCGTTTCATAGGACAGCTTATCCAGAGAGCCTCATATCTGAGTTAGTCAACCCGAGTTAGAGAAACTTATCCAGGATAAGTTCAGCAACGTTCGTAATACAGGCCTCAGCTCACACTTAGCTAGCTTATTTGATACTGGCAGTTGGAGATTTAGAACAGAAAAAACGTATTAAGCAAAGAAAAGTAATGAGCTGAACTATGTGTGATCCTGAAGTTGGGTTTCTGTTGTTTTTTCTGCTTTTCATTCATTATTTACCTAATTTTCTCTTTTTACATGTCACATACAAACTCACAATTTAGCAGTAAATTGTAACTTGACTCTACTGACTCTCATTAATTTTTCGCCTCACATTTAGAATGATGTGATGTCAACTGTCTAACCTCTATTATTTGGCTCTGTATAAAATTGTAGTGTTATCGAAAAAACAGAATTATCCAATGAATGCTTTTACTCTGTGATTTATTACTGTGTGCTTGTTTATGAGAACTCCCACTGTACCTTGGATAATATGGCCACACATGTTTCTCTCTCTCCATTGTCTTTCTCTCCTTAGTCTCTTTCTCTCTCTCTCTCTTTCTCTGTGAGAACAGAAGGCTGCGTCTGTGGGTGGACGGACACAGCAGTGCTCTCCAACCCAGGGCTCAAATCAGCTTTGAGCATGTCAGGGGTTATTCATTCAACAATTTGCACTCTGATCCGCAAATCAAAGCAAGTCAGCAAGAGTAATATATAGTTCTGTTTTAACATCGTAGCAGTGTTACTGACAGAGTTCACCGGCCAGTTGATGCAGAAAATTGCATTTCTGGAAGAAAAAAAAAAAACATCAATAATGCAGGAACAAGCTGCTTACTACTGATAAATGAGATTTTTTTTCTTCAGTTTTAGTACAAAACAGACAGCTACAGGAAAAAGAAATTTAATTGAGTGCAAAAAATCAAAAATACAAGGAAATTGAACAAAAAATAAACCCCTACTAATAAAATGTATAAACTAGTCAAAACTATCCACAACATTTTTGAAATCACACATTTTATTGAAGATCAACTTTAATGAGCTTTGTGAAGGTTGTATTTTTATTGATTCATGTATGTTTAATTGTGTTGCATTGTTCAGTAATACTTGGTTCTGTGTTCTATTTGACTAAGGTCGCATGGTTGGCAAGCGGCAGTTTATCCTAATAATCACTTTGCCACTAAATTTACCATTGTAGAAAGTTGTATTGTCACATGAACAGAACCTATTGAACCCCATGTTGTGTTGTAATATAGAGAGTCAATCATAGATTCAACCTTTATCTATTTAGATGTATGAGAATTACTTGAGGAAAAAACAAAAAACAAAGCAACAGCAACAAAATCTGTTATTATGGCACTATGTATGAGAAAGAAACAGTACTTATAGACTCGCACTCTGCAGTTTCTTCTAGTTTGATTTATATTGGACATTTTGTCAAACTCTGACAACTCAGACGCACTCACTTTTCCACACTGGCAATAACTCACAACACATTATATTTTCCCAAACAATATTTACTCCTACGGTGTTCAAAGGATCCTTTCAGAGCGTGGTATCGAGCCTCTCAGATTGAACACAGATGGGGGATTTCACTCCTATTGCCCACACCTTATTGTCTCTGATTCAGCACCACGGACAGCGCCAGAGGCTAAATTTGCTCCACGGATAAAGCAGAGCAGGTTGGAAAAGTTTCCTCATGAGAAGCCCTTTAGAAAGACCAACACACAATCCTCCACAGTGGTATTTAACTCTGTGGATCCATCTGTCTGCTCCGTGCCATTATCTCCATATGTGAAGATGAGAGCGGAGGATAAGGGTTTCACTATATGGGCCCTCTCGCTGCTTTATGCATATGGTTTGTGTTTATGCCGAAATATAATGTGATTTTACAGTCCATTTCCGACCTACACAACTCACAGAAGTGCTTTTCTCCATTGCTCTGTCCCTCACCTGCCACTGCGCCTCCCGTGAGATGTAATAATCGGAAAAAGGATGGTCTGTCTACCCATGCAATTTCAATGTTTTCACTCCGAGAATGGATGTCATTGCGACCCATTCACTTCTAACAAAATTCGCCTATAAACGAAAGACTAAGTCATAAATATGCAAATGGACTACATTCTTTCCATACAACAAACTTTCCAACACTAGTTCATCTGCTGCTATATATATGTTTTGTACATTTTTTTTTAAGGTGAAGGGTGATCATTAAAATCTGCCAATTTCCAAATTATTTTATTTCAAAAGAAGGTACCCGCCCCTTTTTGGTTTCCATGGTTAGGTGCTTAGCAATGAACAGTAATTAGCTGTTAGTCAAACCTGTTGCTAACATGAACAAGAGAGAACCTGGCACCCAATTGGTCAGTTACTATTGTTCGTAAAAAAGTAAGTACCACTTATAATATCTGGATCTCCAAGTACACCAGTGTAAACTCAGACTACATTAGGTCAAAATCAGAGCTAAAGAAGGCCTAAAAACATACATAGTAGTTCTGAGCAATTAATTGAAAAATCGAGAGATCAAGATTCTGTCATGTCAATCGTCAATTTTTTGTTTGAACACGTATCACAGTTTGAGAAATGCTGGTGTAGGGCATTTAAAATTAACATTCCAAGGTCAGAATAACAAATCTGACAGCAGCGGTTGTATAAAAAGAGGCACCGAAGTTTCAATAGACAGTGAATGGAGGACATAGTCAAAGACACCAAATCGCAGCAGTGCTCATGTCCTATTTAGAATGTGGTGGCTAATGACTCTGCGCTGTCTACCTTTAATTAGTATTTATGGTCCAGTCCTTGATTATAAGTGCAGCTTGTATCATCTATGTCTTTGTAATGTCGTTCTTTTGATTTGACAGAAACTAAATCACACATATAAAAAACAGACTTCCCATCGCTCTATTCTTCCCATGCAACTGTCTTTAAAATAAAATACAAAACAATGCTCTTGCTGAGGCTGACATCTTGACATTTTATTAATTCACTCTGCTCTTCCAAGACATTATGGCGATCGCCTTTCACTCTACACAAGTGTCTCCATTTCAATCAATGCTTTTTCCTCTGCTGCAGACTTCACTTTGCCTCCTATCACATGCTCTGGTGGTCTATGCCCATTGATAATGCCCGGAAGGATAAGGAACCCATCAAAATTTACCAAAGTCCATCTGCATTTGCTCTGTGGCTCTCTTCCTGGGTTATCACTTGCTCCGCTGGTCCACACTGGAGCACCACAGGGACAGATATGGTAATGCGGAGAGGAGTCACTGAGGTGCATGGGAGAGGCGCTGAGGTGAGCCCAGGCCATAAATTAACAAATCAGGATTCGGGCGAAGCAGGAAAGCAGCCCATCCCGGACACCTCTGTTTCTGTCCGAGCGTAGTTAAACCTGTGATTTATGGGCTCTCTGGAAAAACAAGACAGCCATAGCGACAAATGGAGTTAGAGTCATGCAAATAATGCTGCAGGCGTGGAGTCTGGTCACAAGGTTTTGTGTGGAAATCTCAATAAACATTTTTCAACCTTGTAGCTTCATCATAAAGAGCAACGTTGGAGCATCTCCGAGTCATTTGTCATAACGTAATGTGCATTTTATTAAAGCAATGGTTTACATGTGAAGAGGAAAATATTTTAAGTAAAAATTGTAACATGGAGTTAAAAAAAATAATGTCAAATTTTTGCAGACTTAAAAAAATAAACTGAAGTATTTAATTTAAACCACATGTTTTACTCATTTACCTAATGCATTCTAAGCCTCATAATTCATCATCACAAAATCTATGTGTTTGGCCAACTTTCAGAAGTCAACATGAGCAAATGCTAACAACATAATGGAACCCCGTGGCTTCGTTTTTACATAAATAGATACTTTGATACTTATTATGTGCTGGGAGAAACTGATTTTAAGTGATTCAAAAAGCTGATATGTAAAAGTCAGGAACCAGAGTTAAAATGCTAATTATTTTTTTATTTATTTACTGTAAATAGCAATTCTGCCAATTCACAGTATATATGGTATATACAGCACAAATTCAGCCTATCAAATCAAGCTTATAATTACACATCTATCAATCCTAACTAAAGTTTTTCAAAATCTTGTTCAGTTGAAATGGTAAAGTTTGGTGTGTGTAAAAGTTACAGTAAAGTAGTTACAAAATGAATGAAGAGAATATTTCTTTTTTCCTATATGGTCTTTCAATAGAAAATTACTTTTCTCCTGACAAACTGAGCAGCTCTCTATATTTACCCAGGCTTATAAGGTTACATACTACGTACATAGTCTGGCACAAATGTCTTTACTATTATTGGCCATAAAAAAGAGACCTGCACATTTAAAAGACATAGCGAAGCCTTCAGGAAATCTATAGGCACACGGAAAATAGCAGTCATAAAAACACCATCAGGAAAATATCTATACTGTACGATTTATTAGATGTGCTTTTAATGCAATGCACTTCGAACACATTGCTCCATCTTTAAATAAGAGAATAAATTGGACATATATGGCACTATGACAGTTGCTTTGATGGTGAAGTAAAATGCAATTTTAATGGCAGTACCTCTGTATGCTATTCCCCCATGCTCCATCTCCTCCATCAACTTCAAAATGGCCTCTCGGCACATCTTTGGTGAGGAAAAAAACATTGCTTGTTCTGTTCGCAAAAAAACATCAGGTGACTCAATACACACTGTATTTTAAAATAACAAATTTACCTAATACGTGGGATGCCAGGAACGGGTTGGCAAAGTAAAATAAAGCTACAAGTCCTTCTCCTTTAATTGCATAAAGAGTGAGAGAGAAGCCTCGGAGACACGACTGGATCGGGACAGAATGAGATGAAAAGATAGGGCATGTGGGTGGATGTTAGCGAAAAGACAATAGTAACCACATTAGATCCACGCAGCCTGAAGGCACAACGACAATATTGCATTTCCCGTTGAGAAAAACAACACAAGATCGGGCTGAACAAAGCTAAGAGAGAGAGAGAGAGAAGGGAGATCCGAGGCTCTGGGGAAAAGGGTGCTCAAAGACAAACAAGAGCCAAACCAAAACAGGGCTGTGTAACAAACGGCTTACACTTGTCCAAACACAGGCAGCCACTGTTTACCAAATGTGCGTTCAAAGGGAACAGCTTGCAAAGAGTCTGTCGCTGAAAGTTTCAAAGCAAAAGTTGAACCCGGGTTGGTTAGAATTTGGAATTTCACAAGAATGTGCAAATAGAAAAAAAAAAGTGTTGTTTCGCTTCAAAGTATTTTGGTCTCATTACTGACTCATCTAAGAATTCTTGCTTTTTTTGTACGTGATTTTTGGCATTTCTTGGTTTTATGGCCAACAAGCTAACACAACTGATGATTTTGATGAAAAACAGACGTCACATAAGTTTGAAATAAGCTTAGCCTTGTGGCTTGAATAAACTGATCACTAATTAAGGGTTAATAGTTATAGGGGAGACAATGAGTTAAATTTTGTTCAGCCCAAAATATTCCAAAGACATCTGAACCATAAATCCACTTTCTGTGTCTCTTCTGTAGGTTTTAGATCCACGTTGTTCAGAATGTTTGCTACGTTTAAAGATATTCTCCGCTTAGCAACTTTTCTGCGCATGCTCAGTGTCAAGTCTTCCTCTAGTTTTGTGACTTTCTGTGTCAGTTTCACAGCGCCACACTCTGGTCAGTTACAGGCATTACAACAGCTTCAGGCTGGTTTACTGGTTTGCAGCAAATTTTCAATGTGAAAGTAGATGAACAAAGCCGATGTAGTCTAATGTAATATCTTTAAAATAATTATGTTTTTAAGATTAGGTACAGAACCTTTAGCCATACTCATAAAAAACCTGTTGCACAAGCAGCAGAGTTTAAACTCGTTCAGATTCAACAAAATGTTACTGACATGCATAATCATTTCTCTATCATATAAAATAAAATAATTTATGTTTACAATGTGCTACAGTAATTGTTTGCCTTGCAAAATAAATAACTTCTCCAAAAGGTCTGGTAGTCTCCCATTCTGAATTTAATCTGTCCATTTGGGTTGTTGTTGAAGCACAAACTGATGGAGAAAGGTATTGGCTCTTTCCACTGGCCTCAATGGAACTATATTTTTCTCAGACAGGTAATGCAAAAAGAGCCTATCATACAGCACAGAAAACATAAATTTGACTGATGCCTTCATACTCCCAGTTCTATTTTTTTGGCAGTGTTTGAGGTCTGCATCTTCTCTTCAGGCTATCCAGCTTCTTCCCACCATCAAAAACATTTTTACATCAAGCGCTGGCAATGGTTTGGGTAAAGTGTGTAAAAGTTTATGTTAAAGATGCAATGTGTAACTTTCAGATAGAGGGTTTGTCTCTTACTTGCTTTACTTGTAATGTGACATTAAATCCATTCATTGTATTTTTATTATAATATGTTTTTTTCCCTCAAAACTACATTGGCTCATCTCCATAGAGGTTTATGCAAAAGTAATTCATACCTGTATAAATATGATTTGTTTGTCCTGCAGAGTTTATAAGAAAACACTGAGGCATTAAAAGAAGGTGAGAACAATGAACATATAGGAATAAAAAATGAAGACAAACTGTCTGACATCGTATCGCTGGGGTTTGTTCCAGCGATTGGTTAAAGTGCTTTAACCAAAAATCGATTTACATTTGGGAAAAAAATGAAATTTGAAGTGCTAAATAATGAAAAAATTAAAAAAAAAAAAAAAAATTAAATGCTAAATGAAAAAAAATTTAATAAAAAAAAAAATTAAATAAAAAAAATAAAAATAAATAAAGGTTCTAAGGTTCTGTGGTATGTAGGCCAATCTATAAAAGCAGTGATACCTGACTTTCTTGTCAAATTAGTAAACACTTTTTCTATTAATGCAAAATCAGACCAGTCTGTGAATTGTGTGAAAGGTTTGAAAAGCCTTGGTCTAAGCAGAACAATATGAGTATTTTGCTGTTTTCAAAAGATTTACAAAATTAATTGCAGTCTTTACAATTTGCTATTGTGACCATTTAAATTGAGATTTTCATTCACATTAGATTATATCTCGCAGCTCTAGAGAACAGAGTCAACAAAATGTCTGCGGTTGGGATAAAACTCACAACAGATATGTTGGCAGAGACTCTGAAACATGTGCTGCTTCTTTGACTACTCGACTACTGGGCATCACAGGAGGTAAAAAAGTTGTATGCCAAAAAGTGGAGCAATGCAGACAAAGCAAAAAGCAGAACCTCCATCTGAAAAGTTAGTGAAACTTTAAGTACATAAAACAAACAAAAAACGGTGTATATAATATATATTTTTGACTATTTAATCAGGAAATCAGTTATCTGCTGCCAATCAATGACAACGTCAAAAAAATTTCACAGACATACTGTGTTTACAAACTGACAGACGGGAAATTATTTGGCAAAATGCAAAGCCAAAATTCCAGTTGTGAGGATTACGGCTGAATAAGCTGTGAGATATTTCTTGTTCTTTGTGCACTGCAGGGGAGAGCTAAAGTCAAAGTAGTTTAAGACTTTTTAAAGACTCGTTTAATGGTGTTGATGACTCAGCGGAGGACATTTAAGGAAAGAGGACAGATTAAAGTCCTGCCCGAGGAACAGTCAAATAGAGTTTTTTTATTCTGGGTTTCTGATTTCACAGACTTGAAAACACATGTGTCTGAAGTTAATAAAGTCTGTCATGAAATACTGACGCAGTATTGCCTCTTTGATGATGACATTGAGAATACTTGCCCTTGGCGTATGTCATGGTATACACGAGATTCAACAACTTTTTCTAATGGTTTTTTGGAACATCAAGAAGTTGGAGCACAAAAAAATCTATAAAAGTTTGGATGAATGCAAAAAATTTATGCCCCAAAAAAGGCCAAGACAAAGTGCCTAAAATATTTCTCACAATATGAAAGAGAACATTTGAGAAACAATATGACTGATGATATATCTAAAGCATCTTAACGGTGGGTTTTATAATATTTGTAATTTCTTTTTTCAGTCTATTTGAGCTATAACAGTAAGTTGTGCTTCTGCTAATTATGTTGTACAATCACAACATATGGTACAGGAGATCTGCAACATGGTCTCTCAGAAAGGCGTATCTATACTACCATATGTCAAAATAATATATCGTACATTGTCTATTATATGCTTTTCACAGCGTCAATCAGAGACGCTATTTTCTTAGCATATCATAGACAGGTGTTTTGGTTGAAGCTAGAGATCAACTGATATGGGTGTTTCTTTGGCTGATGCTTCAAAATTTTGTCAGCCAATGTTGACATCAAAGGCCGATTTTCTTATTTTAGTTTTAAAAGCATAACAGGGGTGAGATAGAATAACAAAAAAAACCTTCAACCTTAACTATTATTCACCACAGTGCATGTGCGTCTTAATGTAATGACAATGACAATGTAATGACGCTCGATTGTGTTTGGCCCAAGAAACAATCATGTCATTCACTCAGTCACATTGTTCATACTGACAAAAAAACAAGCACTTATTAAAGCTTCTGCTGCAGTCAAAGTCATAGAACAAGAATAAAACTTAAAGTCATGTTAATTAGGGATGCACCGATCCAGCTTTTTCTGTTTCGATACCGATTCCGATACTTTGGCTTAAGTGTTTGCCGATACCCGATATCAACCGATACTAGTGTAAGGACTGAAATACCTTATTTTTCTAATCAAAGCATAAGACATTTGGTTATGTAGTGTTATGTAAATATTATTTTAGTGCAAGTTACAATTTAACAACTTAATCTAAACAAAATGTCAAACATTATGACATTTTCTGGATCAACACCAGCCAATAAATTAGTCTCATTATGTCCAATTAAAAGCACAACAATGGTATCGACTGAACCGATATCATGGAGCCGATACCTGATCCAGCAAAATTGCCTGGATTGGCACCGATATTCGATCCCAGTATCGGATCGGTGCATCCCTAATGTTAATGATAAAATCAAAACTGCATTCTTAGCAATGGAGAAAGATAAAAGAAGTCTTATCGTTTCTCTACAAACCAACTAGGGCTTTCCCACAGAGGAAAAGCCAAAGCAACTGCCTGATCAGATATCGAACAAAAGTGAGGCCATACAAAAAAATCTAAATATCAGCCGTCCGAAATATCAGTCTGTCTGTAGTTGAAGCCACGTTCAGACATTTTCTTTAGGTTTAAGTTAATTTAGACCTGGGCTTGAAGTTTGTTAAGATTAGATTAGATTTTGTTAATATTAAAAAATAACAACACATCTTCAGATCTACCACTGACAGGAACTGGAGCAACAATATGTATCAAAAACATGCACAAAAGGAGAAATTGCGTGGCATACATAATCATTTTTATTTTCAAAGGCATACATACGCGTTTCCATGAGAATAGGTTGATAGATGATATGGTACTGGCCCGATCAACCTTATAACACTGAAAACACTAGTTTATTCATGTATTCATTCTATCCTGATGAAAAAAATCATAAATCAATTTGAAGAACAATCCCTTGTGTCTTGTCAGTGCTCAAGCCATTTTACCCAGATGCACAAAACAGGAACAATTAAGTCTAACTGGCCAAGTTTGGGGTTTAAAAGCTGCCACTCAAGCAATGGCCGGTAAAGCTGAAAAACTGAGGTAGAACCGTGGGCAGAAGTGTGAAAGCTAAGCCTCTTATAATACTCAACCCTGAAGTAGCCAAAACAAATTGTAAGAATTTGGCTTTGAATAACAAATATCTCAAACAACCTCTGGGTAATGTTTAAAAACTATGAAAGATCATTGTTAAAGTTATTATACAAGGACATTATTTATTTTTTGAATTTATTTTTCGTTTGTTGGCTCAAAGTAACATCTCCAAGTTTGATTTAGTGTGATCACTATCACACATAACTTATCTTGAGAAGTTGTATTGGCCCCTGAAGTGATGTGTCAATGAAGCGCGCATGGGAGCCGTGAGTGTAATTAACATGACCTTTAACTAGTGATTAGAGCCTTCTGTTTGCCTGAGCTCAGTCCCAAAGGAAGGATTGTTTTCATTCATCATTGTTTCTACATAAAAATGTGCACTTATGTGTGAATATCGATGGCATACATGTGCTCTTTTCCCATCATTAGCTTCAGAGAAATTGAAGAGGAAAAGTAATTGACCATTTGGACCTCTGTGCATCCCTTGATATCTCATTTTCAGCTACATATCCACCATGACCTGCAGGCATTCATTTTCACTCCACGTCAGACACGAGTGGTCTTATTGCACAGATACATCTGAATGAAGCAGGCATCCTTAATTTATTTTCTAATAATGAGATTTACATTGAAAATGACAGAATAAGTGACATTTGAGAATTCAATACAGAATATGTCGGTGGTAGGAGCTAGTTAATTACATAGCAGGTGTAGGTAGTCAACACTTCTTTTCATGCAAAAGCCCACATCAATCTTCAAGCTAAAAACTATGAAAGCTAAACTATGAAGGATCTGGCCAAGAAAACAAAAAATGGCATCCTATTGGTCCAAGGAAAAAGAAAAGAAGTTGGTGTATATGGTGTATGTGGGGAAGACAAAGCCTCAGTGATTGAGCCCTTGCACACCATACCAAGTTCACTTGTTGTGTCCATAGTAAAACACTTCACTTACTTTGTCTAGTACAAAAGCAGTGAATGTGTAAATGATTGATAAAATGAGCCGCAGTCTGCCCCAGGGCCACTGTGGCCCCCACTAGTGGTAGTTTATCACCACCAGAATAGAGTGAAAGAGTAATGACTACAGTGTAGTGCTTTTAGAGGCTTTGACAAGCCTGAAAAGTGCATTACAAGTGCAAGACATTATTATCATTTTGGTGTAAACATAGAAAAGAATTACTTCAAAATTCGACTTTGTGAAAGCTTTAAGTGCCCTGTCAGCTGAATAGGGGCAGTTTGATTTTACCAAAAAATACAATGACCACAATGGAATATTTCTTTCTGGGCCAAAGCAGCAGAACTTTCAAAGTGCTAATCAAACTTGCTTCAGGAATACAGACGCACGGTGCCTTATTGAACCATTTTATACTACAGTTACAAAATTACCACAAAGACTGTGTACACTGACACCAAGTATTTCTAGACACATATTTTATCATCCAGCCAACCACCACCACAGTTCTAAATTGTGGTAAACTTGGCCACACTTGGCCGCACTAAGTCCAAAAATGACAAATTTCATAACAGATTCTTTAACAATGTTTCTGAATCCAAATCTTTGCACTAACACCATAGATATCCGTGCACATTTCTTTTTTAGGTCTTGCAGCACTTTAAGACAAACAGAATAATAAATCGTTGTACAGTTAATAATTTATAAAAGAGACTATTTATTTGAACTCATGTGGTCAAAGTAAATCATGCCTTTTTGTATAAATGATGATGGTAGTGAGCGCCCAATGAGAGATCTGCAAAAGATTAAATTCCCCAGCCGCATCGGCTGTTTGACAAATGCCACTGATTCCCTTATGGCCTGTTGAACATATTTCAGATGGAAAGATTATTGGCAGATTTTAAGAAGATGTAGTGTGGTGGGTTGGTGGTGCCGACTCTGTTTGGATGAAGAATTGGCGATAGGTCGGCAACGGAAAAAGAATGAAGGAGCAGAAGAGGAGAGAGCAGCCTATTCAGCTAATCAATACCTCCCAAGTGTCACTTTATAATCTTTTCCACTTCGCATCATGATTTACAATGACTGTCTGGCAAACATTACGGAGAAAAATGCCCCTCCGAGTCCAATCACACACAACCACACACACACACTCGGGAGGCGGGAGAGTAGCACCTTTACGACTGTGTTTTGGTCTCCACCTGCAGCGTCTGAATCGTACAGTATATGAAGGCGGAGGTATCCCGGTGATAGGGACTCATCCATCTGGTTTCACACAGTGAGAAGAGAGTGGGAATAGCACTGTGCGAGAAAGACAGAAAGAAAGAGAGAGAGAAGAGAGAGAAGAGAGAGGAGTGTTAATGTACCATGTCACTCAGAGCATCGCCACAGGAGCCAGTGACAACAGCAGAGCCAACTGACAGCACGACATGTACCAAACACAGGTCCGAGCTGCCGACCGAGACCGAGATGTGATTCGGAACAGACTCATGGGGATATGGAGCTACCATGCTAATTAGTTGTTAGCATTTCTCTCCTCTTCAGAATCACAATGATTGTCTTTCTCGAAAAATGCATAAAATATGGATAAATCATTGAGATGTTTTCGACTGCTTGCTTCAGTTAGGAGTTGCGAGTGAACAGAGCCTATCCCAGTGACTTTGGGCCTTAGGCAGGAGAACACCCTGGACAGTGGCCAACTCGCCACAGGGTTAACACGCTGAGACAGACACAGACAGACAATCATTCACACTCTCATTCATTCACTAAGGGAAATTTACAGAGAATAGCCTATTCACCTAAACATGCATGTTTTTGGAGATGGGAGGCAGAACCCCATAGAACACAGGGAGAACATGCAATCTCCACCAAGAAAGATGTTGCATTGTCTCGAACCGGGCATTGAACTAACACTCTCCTTACTGGGAAGCACCCTGAGATGTAAGATGTAAAGACGTTTATGTGGATAACATCTCTACTTCAAAGAGTACAATTAAGAAGGCCGTTATATATGCATGTTGTCAAATAAAGGTTGATAGATTATGATATACTTATCAGAGATTCAGGAGCAGGAATATGCCTCCATCATTCTCTGGACCACACATCTATTTTCCGAAATTCTTGTTGTACAAGCACAAGTCACTGTCATAGTTTATCTCTGCTTTCTCGACCTGCCCATCTTGCCCTTCTTTGCATTCGGAGAGGGGTCCTGAATCAGTTGGGCAGATCGCCGAGATGGAGCCTCCACACTGAGTCTCACCACCCAGCCATCATTCTTAATAGTATAAGTTTACAGTGGAATATCAGCATCTATTTTGTTTCAACAAATATATTACTCATAAATATCGTTGGCTTGGTGCTTGCTCATGAATCATCTTTTGCCAGAAGTTGTGACTTTGTAATCTGCCTGGCCTTTTGTATATAGGTAAGTCAATCTCGACATTAAATAGTTCTACATAGACAACAAAGTTCTACATAGACAACAAAGCAATGTAATATTTAAGAGATGAGACATTTCCCTCACTTTCTACCTAAAGAAAACTAAGTTCCCCCTTTAGTGCAGATCTGTAGCGGAACAAGCCAAAAGACGGTGAACACAGTTACCATAAACACAACAAATCACTCTAATCAGCTTCAAAGTAGGCATCCCCTTGGCCCAAATAAAAGTATTTTTATGAGATGTTACAAATAAAATTAATCTCTATAGTCGGAATCAAAAGTAAAACCCACAGCTATGCAAACAAAAGAAGAAAAAAGACTTAAGAAAACAAGACAGCTATTTTTCACTGTCTTTAGTTTTCTGGTCCAATGGAAATGTATGCAACAATGCTCCAAGTGTGAAGCATCGTCTCAGTATCTCTCTGTGAACCTGCGTGTAAGAGGACAGCCTCCCCAGGGACGGCCCAAAGCCTTTTTAGGGCTCACTGACTCAAGTGGTGGTAAACAAGCAGAGCGAAGGACACAGGAGGAACAGTCTTTAGTCCCTGCACTTCCTGACGCCTGCCTCTTACTGACAGGAAGAGAGCGGCAAAGACAGGCAGCTGCAAAGGGACATTATCTATTATTGGGCGATTGGCGTCATAGCAAATTAACACATTTTCATTCCAACTAGCATAAACATAAATAGAGTATCATAAAAAGACAGTCTCAATAGCACAAGAAAAAAAGCATGTTACATATTTTTGTAGATGAAAAATGGACATGGCACTTTAACTTAAAAACAAATGTGCACGGATATCTATGATGTTAGTGCAAAGATTTGGATTAGGAAACATTGTTAAAGAATCTGTTATGAATTTGTCATTTTTGGACTGTAGTATGGCCAACAAAGATAATGCATTTTTTCCGTTCCCCGTCTTTCATAAAAGGAGTAAGTAAGTAATCTTTATTTGTATAGCACATTTCACAAACAGTCACAAAGCGCTTCACAGTGAGATAAACCCCTCCCTTTTGTTAACCATTGGAGCTCAAAAATATTTATAGACAAAGGTAATGCATTTTTTCCATTGTTTCTGTCTTTCATAAAGCATCCATATTTAGGAAACCAAAGTGTAGGAAGCGCAACAGTCATGTGTTTCCCACATCAGGAGTAGAGCAATGGCTCTAGCTAATGGTTTCAAAGGAATGATATAGAGGAATCAATCAAATTGATCTTGCTTAATGCTAATTCTGCAGAAATGCTGAAAATGTGTTTATGGAACTTGAAGATCTACTAGACATCATAGATCAGGGACAGAACAATGTTTTCTGAAGCTCAAAGGAGAATAAAAATATCTCACAGAAAAAATTTCACTTTAGATGAAGAAGCAATGTCATAACAGAAAGAATGCCCTCCCAAAAATTGATTTTGTTTGTGTGTTGCTTAAAAAATGCAATATGTTCTTACAGATTCTGTGTATGCCACGTCATGACAAATAGTGTGTCGACACTTCTGCCTTTTCTCTATTACACGCCCATTTTCTTGGAATCATATAGACACGTGTTTTGATTGAGGACACACAGGAAGTTTTATTTATTCATATTTAAGTTTAGGTCTGAATTTAAGCTTAGGTTTGAGGCTGGGACTGGTTAAAATTAAGAGTAGAATTGTGTTAGTATTCATGAATAATAGGGTTAGGGTTCTAAAACTTTGAAAATCCTTAGAAGTTTGCAGCGATCAAATCAAAACTCCAGAATCGATCATTTTTGCTCATGCACTAAAAACATGTGCCACCACTGACCTACACACTATTGTTGTATAATACAAATAATAATACAATAATAGCCACATGTATGAAGAAACAAGGTGTGAACTTGTGCCACACCTGACTGAATAATATTTGTTGTGTTAACTGATGGGTGGACGTCTAAATATTGATGCTACATATGACTGTTTCCTCTTCAAATGTTTATAAAAATGCAAGTTCAGTGGCTTTGCTTTAAATGTAGTTTATTATGGGTTATTTTGCGTTTAATGTAAAAAAAAAACAAAAACAGATAAACTAACAAAATCAAAGAAAATCGAAAAACTTAGCTGCAGCCTCTCAAACTGAATTGAAATGTGACTTAAGTGAGTCGTCACATCCCTAATAAATAATAATACATCTTTACATACACCGTAAAAATGAATTGGATGAACATGAAAATGAACTAAAAAGCTGTTTTCTAAAGCTTCATCTCACTCCACAACTAATCACGTTTAAAAGACTCTTTTGTTGTAAATAATTATATGTTAGCTGGATTTAGTAGTGTGCTTTCATAAACCTACAGTATATTGTGTAAATACCTTTTTTTATATACAATATATAACATTTGTTTGCTATCCTTGACAAGATCTACAGTAGTCAAATAAATGCTTGTAATGAATGTAGGTAAAGATGTAGTTTACCTGAAAGAGTTCATGAGCAGCTCACCTTTGTGAGGACTCGTATTAATAAATAAATATATAAGTGTGTGCAGTCAGTGTGAAGGAAAATGCTTTCTAATGTAAACAGGTTGCTAGAAGTAATTACTGTTGACTCTGACAGCTTTATCTTCCACATAGCCTCGTTGTTTGTTTGGTGGTTACCATTAGCAACCTGATATGTCTGTCGAACAAAAAACAATATAATGCTTTCTAATAAGAGTTTTCATAATCCAACAGGGCTAACATTTATAGACGATCACGAAAACAGTGATTCATTGAGCATAAAAAGCTAGGTTTGCTTTTTTTTTCCCCCTAAACAAAAGTGTATTTATTTTTACAGGTAGAAGTAAATTTTTTAATAATCTTTTGTACAGCAGAGTATTATTTGACTGTTTTATGTAACAAAAAAAAAAAAAAAAAAAAAAACAGCCAGACAATGCTTAGTGTCCCAGTCAAATAAGTAAATAAATAATATAAATTATCTGGTCTTTGATCCTTTGGCACATGGGTACATTTATTTATTTAATCTATTTATTTATTTTTTATTTTATTACTGGTTCTAGATTTAGTATTTTTAAGCTTTTCTTAAGTATATATTTTACACTTTAGTTCTTAGTTTGCTTGTATTTACCTTTTCACTTATTTTAATTTCTTAATCACTTTTAGGTTCTCCAGTGTTTCCTCTGAGGAGTCTCTGCACCGGGAGCTGTGGTCGGCTGTGGCTGCTGGGCTCTGGCTCATGGGCCCTGGAGGTTTGGTCTTGACCTCATCTCTTCTCTGGGCCCTGGGCTGGTGCCCTGTGGCTGCAGGTGGCTCTGCTCCTGGTGCAGACTGCTCCTCTGATGATGCTTTCTTTGGTCCATCTGTACCCAGCCCAATGTATGTATGCAAGCGTAGGAAATGTATTTTTGTATTTGTGTCTGCGTGTGTGTGGGGGTGTTGCACTGTAAAGCACTTTGTGTTACAATGTTTGTATGAAAGCGCTTTATAAATAAAGTTTGATTTGATTTGATTTGAATTAGAGGTGCACTGTGCAACTTTCTGGAGATATAAAGCCAACTACACAATTCAGTAAAACTAGAAAGTTGGACATTCTGAGTGGAAATAAATGTTTTATGGCATAATATAAATTTATATAAAAAATATTTTAAAACAGTCCCATTGCAACTTTCCAACAATAATAATTAGTTATTTAAAATATGTTGCTTTTTACAGTTACATTTTAAAATGAAAAGGCGGGGCTTATCATTATTAAACAGTTTTGAACAGGAAGTCAGTAGAGCTGTTCCTATTTTTAAGCTGTTTTAGATCAACTTTGTTTTTTATAATACACAAAAGGTAAATTACTGATCTGTATATGTTCTAGTTTCTTACTAAATATATATATAAAAAACACAAGAGTTCCCCTTAAGAACATCTTTGCAAATAGCAAAGGCAAACAGAAATGGACCACCCAAACACAGCCAATCACAGTGCTGTTTTAGGCTCTTGATGATTTTACTGGTCAGTTCAGTGATTACAAAACTGTCTGATTTAGTCACAAAGTGCAGCATTTACCACATGCTTAATGGTGGTCAGGTATCTCAATTTTCATCAAAACAACTGGGTCATTCACAAAACCAAAATCTGCATATAGCCAGAAAAATTTACTTTACTTTAGCGACAATGAAAACCTTGCTGAGCTCCAGGAGGTTCTCAACAACTGTGATGGAGAAAATCTTCAAGACCGCAGGAGAAGACACCCCACCAAGAAGAACTCCGCAAGATCAAAAACAAAAGCTAATCTTAATACATGAAGCAGGGGATCATCACATTTGTATATTTTTCGTTATTTTAAACAGCTTGTGAAGTAGATTGTTGAGTAGATTTGAATGATTGAAGCAATAAAACAGTTTGAAATCTTGTAAAACGATAGAAGTTTCCAGGAAGTATCTTGAGCAAGGCAAGCTTTTTATTTCATTTGGTATTTTACAGTGTTTCCAATAGTGAAATGTCTGATTCTGAAAAGAGCCAACCACTAAGGTAAAGTATGAGATGACAGTTTGTACTTCCAATTTTGCAGATTTGATCATTTTTCTTTTTCCTTCAGAGTTCAGGAAACAGTGAATTAGATGATAGACATTTTCTTGTTTCTATTCATGGGTACAATAAAGCCGCAGAGATCAACCTTCTCAGGCACCTACTTGATCTTCTTCATTTCCTCAAATCGTACAATGTTACAGTAGCAATTTCATCTCTAGACAGGAGAAGAGACACCTTCATTTTGATGTGTCAAAAACAAAATTACCTCACCATTCACCCTGTCACAACCGCCATGACAGATCCACACACAGCGTCTGTCCAAGCACACACCACCTGCACAAAGATATGCAGCCGACTAAAGTCCTACAGATAATTTAGAAAAGGGCAGAGGGCTGTCAGTCTGGGATTTTAGGTTGGGTATACAGAGAAGAACTGAACCTCAGCCTCAAACATAACATAACATGGCACCAGCAGCATAACAATGACCTGTTCAGACCAGATCGGAGAGGACTCAGACTGGCAATGAGCAAAGGAGACAATGCAGGCCTCAGAGATTTAGGAATCAAATGGTCAATAAGATGAATTTATATGACATGACACTATATGATCTTTATGGTTTAAACCTCAGATGGAGGGAAGCTGAGAATACATTCTGTTTCTGGAACAACACAGCATTCTACAGACTAATAATACTTGAAGCAGAGGGCAGTCAGACTGATGCTGTGTTCAAGTCGCCCTCAGAGGTCACAACTCAGACCTGAGAGAGATGTTTTCTCCAAACTTGTGGGTTCCAGTGGTTAAGTCAGAAATACTTTTACAGCAATGAGCAGTCAACTAATAAAAACTAGGAAAATCAGCCAAAATCCAAATCTTTTTATGTCAATTAATCATCTTGGACATTTACAGTTTGTAAAACATCAAAATAGAGTGAAATTGTGCTTTTGTTTACTTTAGCTCCATGTGACTCTTAAAGTTAGCACAGAACATTTACAATGGCAGAAGCCCAAAAGCTATGCAGGAGCATATTCATTCAAGTGAGTGGACTGTTGAGACAAAGTAAAGAAAAAAAAAAAACACATATACCCTTACAATTTTTTTCAATCCTTTACCTCCTATCAGAGGAAGGATTCGGTAATGTAGGGTTGTTTCAGTAAGAACACAGGTCAGTACTTGAACGAGTCACACTAAAGTCTAGTAAAGGTAAAGGTAATGTTTATTAAGGACAATGTACAATTACATTAAGCACAATGGCAGAATGCTTGTACCAGACTGTATGCTTACAGCTAATTTCCATCTGTAGTCCTGGGGAGGGGAGAGGGGGGCACACTAATCGAAATCACCCGAATGAAAATGTGAGAAAGTTACTGTTTGACAGTTTTTTTTGCCAACAAATATGTAAAGATCAATTCACAAATTTTAAAACTGGCGATTTCTATTAGTGACTAGTGATTTATTGAGATAAGATTTGGTTCAAAGTGCATACTGTATTCTAAAACGTTAATAATATTATTTTAGAGAGGAACCAACAAAAATCCTGCACATTTCACAAACTACAAACTTGCTTTGGTGTGAGATGACAGATGAAGAAGAATAGTAGAATAAAACATTTTTAATCTTGTGACCTAAGAAACAATATAAAGAAAAGAAAGGTGTAGGTACAGAATAGCATGCTGTTTCACAATGTGAAAAAAACAGGTCTGCTTACTTTGAATCCACACAAAATTGTAGTTATTTTTAGATTTCACCATCTCTTTGTGATTTGTCATGCAATTCGACCATGAAACTAACAAATGTCAGCAAAACATCCCATATGCTGGAGATGACAATAGCTCCCAACAAAGTAAAGCAGATCTGACAGGAAGAAGATGGACTATTTCTGCACCATTAGAGATCAAAGAAGCTTTAGGAGACATGTGATATTTACAAAACCATAGCTTTACTGTGGGAAACAACTCAGCTGAAATAAACATTTGCTGTTTTGGGTTATAAAGCAGAATACGCACAACCCTCATTGTTATTTATAATCTAATTCAAAGCACAGACACTCTCTGTTCCCAAAATAAAACTGTTAAAAACAGCTTTTCCAATAAAAAGTGCTATCCAAGAATCACCTTTCATTGGCAACTATGAATTTGACAAACTGCTTTGGACACCCAGGTTTTTATTTCAAACTAAAAGTACAAGAAATCCATCTTTCTATGAGGCATACTTATGTACGCATATATCTTACCTCTAATAATATTTGATGGCTGCACTTTCAAAAGGCACTAAGTACACAAAATGACAACCTTGTGTTCTGATAGCTCAAAAAGCTCAAAAAACTATCACACTACACTTTGGTCAATAGTAGACTACTTTAAACAATTATTTGCCTTCACACAACTGCAATTATTATCCAGTCACTTAAAAATGGTGTCATGAGTTTAGAAAATTCCACTCAAATGTGAGACAAAAATTAGCTGCATCTGCTTCATGCAAGTCACATCTGGAGCATCTCAAAACAAAAGTTCATTTAAGGAACAAACAACATCTGCCTTGGGTGAAGGATCATGTTAACATCAAAAAATAAGATAAAAGAGTTTTCTGGTACAAAGTGCAAATAAAGCCAGCCCTTTCGCTCAAACTTTTATCTTTCATCTAGCTGAAAGATAAGCTTGCAAATTAATTTTCAACTTTTCTGACATCAATACATGGAGACAAAAATGTATGTATTGGGTTAGAGTAAGAAAAATAATTGTCCACGTCTGGTTTCATTTGTCTTTGTTTGAAGGTCTTTTAGTTTACTCAAGGTTGTATTTAAATTGATTCATGCAGGTTTGAGTAATCTTGTTTTGTCCTGCAGCTGATGTTCTAGTGATCTGAAAATGTTCTGTTTATTAGCTGTTTTAGATCAACTTTGTGTTTTTATAAGGAGCAAAAAGTAAATTGCTGAGATGTTGACGCCAAGCAGAGTATTTGGTCACAAGCAGCGCTGTCTGTGTCATGGAGCTGCCTGGCACATGTATCTGTCTGTGTTTAGAATTAGACAGAGCACCTGCACATGTGTGTTTGTCTAATGTTCATTTCATTACCTACAGCTGTAACTGAATCAGCCCTGCCATGCTCATCCTCATCATTCAGCTCCAACATCGATCAACCAACTGTCTCTATCTGTCTCTATGTACAGTATGTGTGTGTGTGAGAGAGAGAAGAGCGAGAGAATGGAGACAGAGAGAGAGAGAGAGAGAGAGAGAAAGAGAGAGAAAAGAGAGGTATGATGAGACATGTGACAAATGCAAATGCTAGCAAACATCAAACTAGTAACATATGGATCTGACATTGTCTGTCCTCTGCCCAGAATAAAACTGATTTTGAAATTTGTGACTGGAACGTGAATATGTTATTGTGCAATTGTTTATAGCTTGATCATATTTTGTCCTTGGTTCACCGCCTGTTTTGTTCCAAGTGAAGTGAGAAAAATGTGCACAAAGAAAGAATACAACTAAAGTAAACATGGATCTAACTCAAGTAGGTCTCAAATTCAATCTTTAGTTTAACCAGAACCAACATTGTCCTAATCAAATTATTTTTGTGAAGGTGAAGAGGGCAAAGTTTTGTCTGCGCATTGACAATTTTAGGAAATCTACTCAAATGGTGATTATGTTGTAAACCCTTAATTATGTCCTGAACTGACTGGTATCTTGAAAAATATCTTCCTTCATCCACTGTTTCCGCTTTGACTTGTTGAACTGTGGGTAATGAAGTTGAGGCAAAATACAACCCTGGAAGAACTACCTGAGGCTGCATTAGCCAGTCACTGTACCTTCTCCTGCTCTCCTCTTCGGTTCACAGCAGGCACCTCCCCAGCTCCTCCTCATAGCTAATCATGCCCTATCTCCTTTTTTAAGCTCTTCTCACACAATGTGCTTTTGTTGCCTAGTTTGACCTTGTCTCCATCACCAAACTCTATACCTACCATCCTCCCTCATCTCCGAGGCTTCCTAGACCATCAGATCATCAGAACACAGGGCTTCTGCTGGGATCCGAGTGTCAAAGGCCTAATCCTGCAATAATGCTTTTCTGAGGCTTTTCTTGTGAGCTTGTCTTTCCATGTTGGAAAGGAAAACAACTTGTGTAGTGTACTGTAGTGTGGTGTAAAAGTAGCCTAAAAACTATGAACCATACAGTAATATACTTGTCAAATTTTAGATTTGTTTTTCCCCCTTTACAGCAGAACTAAGTAACGTCTCCTCTAAGGCTAAATCTCTTTTTTGAGGTGTCCCAAGAATGTCTCAGCTATATCTGCCTCACTCACTTTGCAACAAGAAAAACTCCTCTTGGAAATCACTAAAGCTAAGCAATCATGCTTATCTTTTGTGCGTTAGATAAACATAATACCTACACCTTAATAAAAAAAAAAAAAAAAAAAAAACTAACTTAAATGACAACATTTTCTTAAATCCTTTGATACAGCATTAATATCTATATGTATTCATGTTTTATTGCAATTATGACTTAAAAACACTTTTTGCAAACAGCAAAGTGAAACTGGAGACGGCCACCTAACCACGGCCAATCAGAGTGGAAAATTCTACTCCTTTTGGGATCTAAAATTCCGATCTCTCTTTTTTTGCAAAGTGCTGCATTTACCATAGACTTTTTAGTAGAAAACAAAGTTCACCAATTCACAACAAAAAAAGTTGGTTACCCCAACTTTTAGTTACCCATTATTTACCCCAATTCCTCCTAATCAACCTTATATCCTAACCATAGTTCTTAAGTAATCACTCATCCTTGAAACATTTTATTCAATTATTTATTCACGCTTTATTTAGGCTTTACTAAGACAAAACTGATACCAAAGAAGGTACTGTTTTGTCACGACATTGGGATAAGACAGCTACAAGGTTACCAAAATAATATCTAGGTTGTGCCCACAACACATTTTTTTTGTTTACCACTGTTCCAGACTTCAGTGAGGAAGCATTAAATATACAACAAGAGCAGATATAGATTTTTAAGATGCACACACCAGAGATTTGAATCTAACAACACAACCTTGGCACATGTAAAGGTTCGATAAACCTCGGAAAGGCTAAAAAAGGCCAGATGCTATCTTTGCTGTTTTAATCAACAACCCATGTGCATAGACATTACACATTATCCATTAGCTTACTCTAGATAACAGCAGTCAAGCACCATCTGGGACTAAAAATGTAAATAGTTTTTTGCCAGCAACAGCCACTACATAATGATGAACAATGAGTCAGACTATATGTATGCAGTTACAAATATGATCTGTTCGACTGATAACAAATAATTAAATATCAGTATATAATAAGAGCTATAATCTTTTGCTATAAACAATAACAAAATAAAGATGAGATGACACAAGAAAAGACAAGATAAGACAAGAAAATATGTCTTTCTATATTATTATGCAATTTAGCAAGAAAATAATGCATCTATATTCACCTGCACTTAAGATAATTATATTAAAAAACTTTGACTCAAACTTCCAACTTTTAATTAAAACATCAGAGATCAATGAGTACAATTGAGTTGGGCTTAACCTCCCACTCTCCTCCCTTCAGTCTAATCTCTCGATAATGCAATATAGTTTAACCAAAATATCACAGTCTGCGACAACGCTCTGACAGACAGTGGAGAGATAACAGAACAAAGCCTCATAAAACGATGAAACCAGGAAGAATTTGTCTTGACAGTCGCTGCATAATGTGCTATCCTTTTACAAAGACAATTTCGCACATAAGGGGTGCCTGGTGGCAGAGTGGCAAGTGCTGCTACTATGATTTCTCTGAGACAGCTATGCATGACTTGTGTGGTGTTATTGGTTCTCTAGGGCTAAAATCAATGTCCAAAGGTCTATTGGATCTTTGAAATGTCTGATTGTCTTTTGGGCATCATCAGTGACCATTTCTGAAAGCATAAAGTTATTTTTATGACCACTTATTTCTTGTATGAATAAGAAATCATACAAGACGTATGCTGTATTGGAGATTCTCTCACCTACAAATTTAGCCATACATACAGTCGGCATCAAAGGCCACGCCCACTAACGGACCTCTGAGGGGGAAAGTTAACATGGGGAGCGAATCAAAGCTTTATCGGTCACTGCTCAAAAACTACAACAGCAAACTTGATGGACTTGAGGAAATATATTGTGTTAAATATAGACATGAAGACATGGGGATAAATAAAGTGATTCAACCTTCCAGGTATGTAAAATAGCTCTAACAATGCAAACAGTAGCTGCGAGCTAAATGCTAACGTGATGCTAGCACCGCCTGGCATGTTTTAGCATCTTTTTTAAATTTCTGTTTACTTTTCTGACATAACGCCACATCAATAACTTCTATTTAAATGTGGTTGTATTTCGACTTGAATTAGTTGTGCTAAAATACACTTAATTTGCCAGAAAACATCTTAAAAGAGGTAAACAATTTAGCTCCCATGCTTAAACATGGTAAGGCATGAGACACTTTGCCCCTCAGCAGGCCACACCCCCAAATATGACTCGTTGCTGACTGTATCTATCTAACGTGGCTTTTGTCCCATTCCATATCCAATGAGACGGGAGCTGGACAGTACTTGGATGGGAGACCAATAGTACTCAACATGCCACAGTGGGATAGATGTTGAATTGTCACTGCAACCTCTAGCATCTTGGTGTAAAAATGTGTGTGAGAAGCCTTTGTGCCTTGAAAGGTGGAAAAGAGCTGCATTGCTGTATGACCATTTATACCATGTTCAAAGTTGATGACATGTTCACCTAAAAGAGACTTATGCAAAATCAACTTGAATGAGCTTTATTATAGCACAGTTTATCCAATACTTAGTTCATTCGAAGTTGTATTTTCAAGTATTTTAGCATGTTTGAGAAATCTTCAGATTCCAACAGAGACTCAATTCTCTCAGAAAAAAAATGTTTTCTACTATAACATATCACTGCTCACATTCTTGTACTTAATGTGAATATTAAAAAATACAAACATAAGACACAGATGTAGGGTTTTAAATGATGTATAAAAAAAGCTACAGTGAAAGGTCAATATGAAGAGGCGTCATCGTTCTGCAGTTTTGAACACAAAATCAATAGACTGAGTCATTATGAATCAATATTGTGGTTTGCAATGAAAAAAATGTGAAATGATGTTTTAGTACAATATAAGTACCTGAAAAGATAATATAATTCCCAGAGTAGTGTTACTATCCATTTTTATGTTATAGTCTTTAGAGGTCAAAGCACTGGAGTTAACATTCATGTTTCACACACTTTTAACCCTTCATGTCCACATGCCTGTAGGGGTTCGTATCTGCGAGGGTCGAGCAGAGAATTCCCACAATAGCACATAGCCGTATCATGCATTATTCAGAAGTCCAGGGCAGCAACATGATGGGGCCAACGAACTTTAGTGTCACTACTGCCACTGAGTAAAAAGCACAATGACAGCACAAAGGCAAAGTCTCTATTCAAATCAGCCTTCTCTGTCAGCGCCGTTCACATACTGTGGACTTAAAAAGAACTTGGATATAGACAGGCTGCAGATAGCAAGTATTTGTGAAACTTGAAGGGAAATCTCGGGTTTGGATTTTCTCTTGAATAAAGCATGTTTCCTGTGGGATCGAGATAAAGAGCCAGCCCAGCGTATAACCTCAACTCACTAAGGTGGATGTGAGCCATCATCTTCACACTAGGAGAGATGGTATCTGCCAAAGGACAATATGGGGAACGGCAGCAGGAGGAGAAAGGAATGCTGGGTAAAGCCTGTTTAGTCAGCATGAAACACATTATGTGGAGAGTGATGGATTTCAAAAGGACTGCAATGTAAACACAGAACATGTTTGATTTATGATCATGCTCCGCTTGTTTCATACATTTTATCTCAGGAGAACATTCCTTTGCCAGCCTTATTATTCCAGTGTGTTGGCTGGACAGTATCACCCAATCTAAGTTGAGATATAAACAAGAATTTCTTTTTTTTTTTTTTTCAATAAATACACAGACAGTGCTATGATATGCAAGTGCTGACTGTGGCAAAGCAAAACAAACAAGATCAATAGACAGTTCCCACAAAAATGTGCAAATATTAAAAGGTTTGTGAGTGTGGGGTAAAACAATGGTGTGAAACGAATCAATAAATTAAACTTTTGCCTCAAACCATCTGTAAAGAAAGCTAATAAAAATGTTGACAACATTGACAGTTTGGACCTAAAATCTCTAGTCCACTAATTTGCACAAAAAAAAATCTCAGCTATGTGACTTTTCTAGTGAAATTTTTGGCAAACCAAGTCACAAATCAGACTTACAGTTAGAATACATTCTTTTTTTTGTAATTTATTTTTGGTTTACAATATAAATATTGATAATGCAAGGTAGTACGTTGTGGTGCAAAATGGATCCCAATACCACCACCACAAGTTCCAAATGCTCTTATTATCAGAATGCAATTGTGTATAAGTCACAATTTTAGCCCAGGACATCCAACCTGAATGCAGCATCAGCAGGTTTAAAAGTGAATAACTTCCAATGAAAGCATACTCAAGAAAGCAGTGTCTCAGTTTTCTCAAGTCTACATTGGAAAGAAGTCAATACACTGAAGAACACCAAAAATTCTTTTTACTCTGTCTAAATCCAAGCAGCACTCCAGCCTTCAAAATTCTCCAACAATGCAATGAAAGTTTGACGTTATGTATCTCTTTATTTATTTACGTTGTTGTTTTTATTGACAATCGATTCGCTGCCTAATACGGAGGTCTGGCTAATGCCCCCAAAACAATAACATTTTTTATAATCAAATGTATCAGGTGTAACCTGCACTAAAAAAACTACAACTCTCTGGGAAGTCACACACAAAACCACTATTTATACAAAAAAGAACTAAAACATATTCAATAAAATCCCCAAGTTTTGGTTCATCATATAAAAATGTGAAGGTTTTAATCTAGATAAATTGATTTGTCAGCTAATACTGAATCATTTTGGTCATGTAAGAAACTATTGACCCTACGTTTCAGACAGAAGAAGAGTATTTCATGGAAACAAGCAGGGGTTTGCTCACTTACCACAAAGTTAGTGCACATTTAATGAAATGCCACTAAACTAATGCATGCATTTCACACATTGTTACGCTACAATAAAATACAAGCCTGATTTTTATTTCTCAATTCTTAAAGCCTCAGAATATTCCTTTTCCTGCCACTTATGATTATTCCTTTCAACACGAACTTGTTGATTATTCAAGTCATTTGCCATTTCCAATTACCCTCCACTCTTGTTTCAATTTCATTTTACACTTTCTGGGGAACAACAAATTGAATTCAAGACAAAATTATACGCTGCCAGCCAGGTTGCATATATTCTCATTAACACAGTGTACAAAGCTTGAATATGTTAAATAAATTACACCTCCATTATTTATATGGTGTAATTTAGAAATAATGATTGCTCCTTCGCATAAACAAATCTGTTCCAAACGTATGATCGAGCTGTTAAAAGACTGCCTGGTAAAACGACAAGGCTGACTGTCAAGACGTGGGATTTATTTTGTTGCATTTTGTGTAAAGATCAAGAGGAGGAGCTTGGTCAGTTAGAGACCTTGGATGGCATTTGGAAGCCATTTCAGAAGAGGCCGTTTGGCTGTGATTTGAGGGTTAATAAAACCAGCCTCAAATCCAAAATCAATAGACACACTGATGGTCTTGGGGCCACTGTCCAGAAAGTAGTTAGTCCGGAGCAGATGGAAGCAGCAGAGTATTTTCAATGCGGCTTGTTGTCTTGTGAGAATTAGCACAAAAAGGAGCTAAAGACAAAGAGAAAGAGAGAGTGCGGGTTATCAGAAGGCTGCTCCACAGGGAAACAGGCTCTTAATGGTCACTGAGGACTGGGGAATAGATGTGAGCTAAACACAACAACCGCAGAATAGAAATGCTGCCACAACAAGAATACAAGCTTTATGCATCATTTTTGGGGTGTTTCTGTTATGTACCAAGACTTTTCTTTTACAAGACAGCTTCATTTTGAGTACTCGCTGACCATTTTATCACGTTTATTTTTATGTATTGGCTTAGAACATTTGTTTGCAGAGAGTGCCATTGCAAGTACGAGCAAAGAACATTTCTTTGGAAAAACACATTTATCATAAGTCTTGGGCTGCAGCAATCAATTTGCTAATTGATTAGTCTTTTGATATATCAATTATTTCAGTTAAATTCACTAAATGAAGCAGTAGTATGAACCCTGACAGAGTTCCATTTATGGACAAACACGGTTTGATTAAACACAGCTTTTTCACAATTCCAGTTTCATTTTTGTGTATTTGCTACACAATCTTGGCCAAAAAAAAACGTCAGGCGACACGGTGGCGCAGCGGTTAGCGCTCTGGCCTCATAGCAAGAAGGTTCTGGGTTCGATTCCCAGTCGACTCGGGGCCTTTCTATGTGGAGTTTGCATGTTCTCCCCGTGTCTGCGTAGGTTTCCTCGGGTACTCCAGTTTCCTCCTACAACTAAAACATGTTCATTAATGCCTCCCCTGACCCTTCCCCAGGGCTCCCCTGCAAAAGAGATTCTTAATCTCAGTGGGACTTCCCTGGTTAAATAAAGGTCAATTAAAAAAACGTCTGTTCTCAGCTCTTGGCATGTAGTTAAATATAGGGATGGCCCAGTTAACAATATCTCACTAATGTCGTATTCGCACAGCATAATATTTACATCAAGACCTCATGTAAATATTTTGCCAAATTCAGACGTCCTCATGTAGGTCTAAGTCTAGGTTGAGAAGTTGGATGCTTGGGGTAAAGTTTGGACAGAGCGCTGCAAAATTTGAATAGAGGGACTTTATCACCGTGAATGGATTAAAAGAGAGAATCTACGCTGTTTTTATAAGAAATCTGATGTTGTGGAAGTGATCCTGAGCGATGAACACAACAACGTGACGAGGAGCCACATTTACACTGCCAAAGCTCAGATAAGATGATTCACATTAAAACAAATCAAAACACAAGAAACGCTCATTTCATGAATGAAGTTAAAGGTTGTTACCATAAATCAGCCGTTACCATAAATCAGCCGTTCCCAAACTTTTCAGAGCCGCCCCCCTATTGGCCCGTAGATTGTCCGAGGCCCTCAGTAATATTTCGCACTGCATTTAAAATTAAGTAGAATGTATATACTCTCATATTAAGATGCCAAAACAGCAAAATAATAATGCCTGTAGACTTAGTGTGGATTTAAAAGATAAATTAATCAAATTCAAAATATTAAAGTTGGTTTCAAACCCAGTTTTCTGTCATGCTTGTTGGGTGCTGCCATAAATCATCTGTTGCCACTTCCAGAAAGTCTATAAAAACAAGAAAATAACAGACATCGAACATCCTCGTGCCTGTAAAAAACCTGACGTTGTGGGGTAATTTAAAGTTTACAAATGTCCCTAGGTAAATATTATGTTGTGTGAATAGGACAAGCCACAAACAGTCCTCTAATTCAGTGACTCCCAACCCGGGGTACACATAACGCAAAAAATGTTATATGTGCTAATTTTACCACCGTTTTGGATGACTTTGTGCGTAAATATCACTAAAACAAGAATGACTGAGAGCATACCATTATTAAACCCATTTGCCAACCCAATCTAGCCAATCGTTGAAGCGTGAGATAAAGCTTAAGCAAAACAGTTTGTCAGCCACTTTCTATTTGAGACTCTCCTCTGACTGTCAACATCACAGTGTCACTTTAACTCGAGGCTAATAATAGAAAAGGCAATACTTTTATGTACTATTGCTAATTCAGTAGTAAGTCTCACACAGCTTTTTGGATTATTATAGTTTATATCATAATGAAGCAGTAGCAGTGGCTGGGTTTGTTTTTTATTATTTAGTCGCTAAGCAGGCACAAGCAAAGAATCCTCAGCACCACTTAGCAGCATTAGCTACTACTGTAAACAAGTCACTGGTGAGCTATTAAAACATGTAGGCCACTGTCACATCTGATTTAAGAGATTTAGCCTGTCAGAAAAGTGAATTTAATATGCAGAGAGGTGATGTTGGATTGTCACTTGAGGATACACACTAAAATGTTTTGACAACAGCTAGTATTGAGACCACATTAATGAGCATGAGTATGATGCCCATGCCACACACTGATCACTATTTAGATTGCTGTTTTAAAGGGAACTATGATGCATTTTTTTGTGTCGTTTCCTGTACTAGACCTTCTCCTAAGCACTTCTACTTTAGATTCCCAAGCACCAGAACCAAATTAAAAGTGTAGTAAAGACATGACATCAATGTATATTTCCCACATCAAGGATCAACTTCATGCTCTACCTACTGACTGCAAAGAAACACAGGGGAAACAATTAGATCAATCTTGTCTGATATGCTAATGTAGTAGAAATGCTTAAAACGAGTCTGGATGATTTACTGACTTAAAAATAAGGCAGAGATCTCAGTGATCTACCTATGACATCACAGATCAGGGGCATTCAAATGGTGTGTGGGGAGAACAAAAAACAATTCCACACACAAAACTTTAGCAGTGTTTTTGAGACGATGCAATTTTAGGATAGGTTTTAAAACTCAAAAAAAAACTCAAAAAAAAAAGTTTGCATAATATGTGCTCATTAGTGCTTAAAATATTATAAGTGCTTCTAAAATATTATAAGAACTTGGCAACAGGTTGGATTGAGAAGCTCTAAACTAGGGGGAAAAAAGTGGAATTTTTCTACTTAATTTTAATATAATTTTATGTGCTTAGTTGCCATAAGTTGGTTTTACCCAGCGTGCTCACTTGTTTGAAGTTTACCTATGCATCATTTGGTCAGGAATGTTGTTCGTGTCAGTGAATATAACTGCCATCCAGTTTTGTACTGTTATATTCTGTATGGTTTGAATAAAGTCATCTTATTTTTAAATAAAACATTTAGTCTAGTATCTCTGGAAGAAAATGTTAAAAGTTTGTATTTGTGCTCTTGAGCAGCTTTGAATTAGCATCAAAACCACTGTTTGCCCTCTCCCTGAGACCTGCCTGCTGAAGAATAAAGAAGTGAAACTAGGTGTGGAAGAAAATGCTCTCCATACAATGCCATGAGGCTGGAGAGTCTGGAGAAAACCAAAATGTGAGTAAGACCTCTGCTCTGAATGAGCATTAAAACATTTGCCCCTCCCTGAGACAATGGACCTGATGAAGAACAACGTTGTGAAACTATAGGTGTGGAAGGAGATGCCCCTTCAAGAAAACCAAAATGTGAGCAAGACCTCTGCTCTGAATTGCATCATGTGTTTATAACAAACAAAACCACTTAATTTGGTTTGATATCTGATTTATGTTTTAATGCATAAATCAATTAGCCACGCCCACCTAATTAATTATTCTGGTTTCTGCTGCATTATTATACTACCGACCTCTTTAACAGGCCTTTTTGTTAACGATATACAAGCTTGTCTTTTACCTTACTGCAATGATGGTACAAGTGCACACACCTTTTATTCCGCCAATACTCAAATTGGGTTTTGTGCTTTACTCTTATAGTGTCAAATTGTTTCAGTACAAGTTCAGGCCATTAGCAAACTTTTCCCAAGTATACAGTACTGTTTTCAGCGCTTACATCTTCTTCTACCATTGACAACTGAATCTTTAGTTTAAACTTAAAAGTCCACAAAACTTATGTGACTGTTTCTGAAAGGAAAGTTAGAAATAGGTTATTTTTAGAAAATCATGCTTCAGTGTTCAGTTTAAACTAAGCAGCAACTGAATAAGATAAAAGCAGAGATGGGAAGAGAAGCCAAAATCTGCAGTGGTTTCAGAAATTACATAAAATAAGTACTCAAGAATAACTGAGTAACTTTTTGATGTTCATATAATTTGAAGGTTAAAGTAATGTGCCATAAAGTTAATCACAGAAATACAACTTTATACCCACCTCTGGGCAGATGAGAATGCTGAGTAGTTAATAATGTAGGAAGTGAGATGAATAGGCATAGTGACCTCTGAACGAAAAAACAGCTGAAAGGAAACTTGGGAACAGCTATTTACAGTAAACCTTCACACACCTTTGCTACCAAACACAATAGGGCAAAACAAGAGAAATAGAAGGCCGGCTCCTAGGCCCTACTAGCCACAAATAGTACTTTTATTAAGACTGACACTTCATTCCAAAAGCGCATACCTTTCAAGGGCACTGTTAATTAACTGGCAAGAAAACGGGTCTGCTGTCTCACAATACAATCTTATGGGATCTCCTTCTCAAGTTAATCTCCAGTCTTTCTATATCGCACCAGTGCCTTCTATTCACTACAGCTTCTACAACCTCTGTACTGACACTTGACACTGCCTGTCTCATCTCTGCCTCATGACAGGGCACATCGGGGCATCAGTTGTTAAATGACAACCAGAAAACCTGAAGAATATGTGCACAGTCTGAAATTATGTATCAGGCAGCATTACAGTCTCGAATCTGAAGCTACAGGTTTCATGCATGGCTTGGTCTGACACTGGTCCCAGCAGGATACTTGACTTTGGCAGATGACATGTTTGCCTCATTGGTTATAAATTAGCAGCTAATAGTGATTTATAGCTTTCCTAGATCTAACTTGCTTGGAGGTTGTAGTACTTATCAAGAGTGGTACGAAAGCATGACATATTTAACATGTAATAATCAACTACCCTGAATGAATACATCATGCTCATTTATCAGCATTAAGTGTGATTCTTTCATTAATCTGTGTTTCAGTCACAGTGAAGTAATTCCAATGATTAGGTAAATGTAAAAGTTACAGTTAAGGAAAAGTAACCATTATGATGACTGATATTTTATTATCCTTCTCAGCATCTGGTTTCCACTAACTTCAAAAACATGCAGGTCAGTAAAATTTGTATTATTTTTCTTTATTTTAACTATGAGAGCTGCAACTTTTAATCAGTTCACACTGACTAGTCAATTTATAAAAAAAATCTCTCTCTTTTTTTTTTTTTTTTTTACAAAGCAATTGATCTTTTATAGTTCAATGTACAATTTCTGTAGTATCAATCACCTTACTGAAACTTTTATTTGGCTGATAAAGTCTCAACATACAATAAAATCAGTTTTTGCTAAATCTGAAGCAAACCATCTATTATTTTAAGATGAACATGGTCCCTGACAAATAAATAATAGGCTGAACTAATAAAAGAAATAACCATTGAACCAGTTGACAGGAGGGTTGGATTAACTGTAGATGCCATGTATTGATCTTTTGAAAAGATTGGATCTCATACGGATTACAGTAAATGTTCATTGGCCACGTGGGAAAAACAACTGCAGCTAAGGCTGTTGTCAGCTAACTACAAGAGTTTATCAAACTCGAAAACAAAAGTTATGTTGCTATTGCTCAGCTGTAACTTGCACAACATATTGCACATTTGATTAAAATTTCTCAACCCTGTAAAGCCGTTGATGCCTGATGTGTAAGAACAAGCTCTGCACAGAAGAAAAGAAAAATCTAATTTCTGCATACTTTCTTTTTTTTTTAGTATATTTGCAGAGTAGTATAGCTGAATAACACTACTTGGTGCATATTTGAGGTTTTGACAAATCTGCTTCAAAAGATGAAGGTAAATTTGATTAAAACAAAACAAATAAATAATAATAAAACAAACAAACAAAAACACACAAAAAAATAAATAAAATAGGTGGAGTCATATTAAAGGCCTTTTAAAATGTTTTTAAATTTTAGTGGCTTTCTACGTTTAGAATAAAAACTTGATTTATTCAAGGCTGTTTTTGCTCTAAATAAGAGGGTTACTAGTATGTATTAAACTTGAACATTTCCAGGAGCTTGGTAGTGCATTTTTTTCAGATCGTAGAAAAAAAAAAAAATGTAATTAAATAAATTACACTAACAGAGTGGTTAAGGAGATTGTGGGTTCGACGGTCGGACCAAATCAATATCTCGAGATCTCTTTGGATAAAGTTTGCATGAGATCTCTTTGGATAAAGTTTGCAAAGTTTACATGGGTAAAACTGTGACATGTTTTACCCATGTCACAGTTTAATTGAACATCACTGTAAATTTCCCTTGTGAATGAAGGAGAAAGTGAATGGTTCTCTGTCTTGTGACCCCTAACAGGAACAAGTGGTAGAAAATGGCTGATTATTGTACAGAGGACACTGGGTCATACTGGACCCAAAATCCGTTAAGTGGGGTAGAGAAAGAGCATTTTTGGAAAATATGTCACATTGCATATATTGATGTACTAGAACTCCTGCTACATAAAAGCACTTAGTATCCAGTCTTGAAATCAGTCAGTGCATTGAAATGACAGCAGGCAGATGGTCACTTCTCACTAACCACAGCTCAATGTGTTGTTCATGATGCAACAGCTACAGCAGTCAAGGCTGTCGCGCTCCTCCACAACCTCCTCCTGCCTAATGGCCTGAGATCTGCCAATTCACCCAACTGTCGCCGCACGGACAGTAATGACCGCACGCTGCCTGGTAACTCATCACAAAAGAGAGGACACTTTTATAATTGGACCATCCACCTTTCTCTGCACAGTTACAGAAGAAGCGCGTCTCAGTGCTTACTCCAAATGTCTTCAGTTTTATGAGGCTAAAATGACTTGGCCGAAGACAAAAGCTATAAAGTCATTGTGAAAGATTGCATGGATTTTAGAGGGTTTCAACATTTTACTAGTGCCATTAAGCAATCATAAACTCAGTATACAAAGCTATTAAAGTTATGTAAAATATATTAGTGCTAAATTTTAATGGCAAATAGCAATACCACTGCAATATTTTAGCACTGTAGACAAAAGAATTAGAAAGGCAAAGTAACAGTATCAGTTTTAGTCGAAGTACTAGCTGCTGTTCAATATGCTGGTGGTATAACACTAGCCACGTTATTGATTATCGTTTAGCTTATCCTCATTTGAAACTAGGCCTCTGTTCATGCATTTTACATGTATTTCAGTTTAAATTGCATGTCTAGACAGCAAGGGAATATTAATATAAATGATATTTAAGCAGCGCTTTTTTCAAGACACTCAAAGCACTTTACAAAGGAACTCACCCATTCTAAACATTCAAGCAGCAATGAGACACAGACAGAGCAGTGTCTTGCCCAAGGACACAGCAACAGGAATCATCTGTGAGAACTGGAATTGCATCACTGTACAGTAAACAGTAAATCTGAGCACTTTACCAAGAAATATAGGGAAGAGAACAAACTTATTTAGCTTGTTTTACTTACAGTGCAGTAACTGATACTTTCGATTTAAAAAAACTGCATTTGTATCCGGGAAATGTGGCAAAAGACCTTCGATTTCTTATTTGTAGAATTTCTTCAGCATTTGGCATGTTTTGAACATTACTTGCAAATCCATTTGACATTAATGAAATTCTTTGATTATGATGTTTGCAAATATGCACTGTTGTTATTTTAATTTTTCATTACTTGAATGCTACCTGGTATGAAATCAACTTAACTTTTGTTCAAAACATTTTTTTGTTATTTAAAATATTACTTCAAATATGTATTTAAGAAAACTGTGTGTATACAAATAATTTTTACTGTATTTGTGTTCACAGTCATTATTAAACACATCCATGCTGCATAATTGCTGGGTTCCCACAGAGGACACACTGACCAATTAATAATGCAACCGACATGTCTTCCTTTTGAGAGCTAAAGCAGATAAGCCAACTGAGTCTTACCGTATTTCAATGCATCGTTCTTGACCCTTGGCTGACTGCGGCTCAGGAGCAGCTCCATCAAGGTCGCTGTGGATGTGTGAAGATCTGTTAGATAAAGAAGGAAATGTCTCAGATAAAGGTACATCTCAATTTCTTGTAATATGTCAATGTATCTTCATTAAAACAACCACAACATTACTGACTAATTGTCCCACATCCCTATGACAATCTGCTTTGTTGGTAAATTTGTCATATTCTGAGTTGTTTATTCAAAATATAGATTATTTTGTCCACCCACTGCTCCTAGTTGGTCAGTTTTTTGTCATGAGTGACAGCTAGATTTAACCAATTACAACAAAGTGTGACATTTTTGAAGAAAGAAAAATTCCGACACTGTACTTGAATCATCATAAAGCTGAAACAGTAATCTGGTTCTACAAAACTAATGATATAAATTCTTTACCATATAGTCCAGCCCTAATTATGAGTGAATGAGTTTTCTTACTAAGATACTACTGGATTATTTTAGTGACTTGTGTTAGCGAGAGCAAACTAGAAATGTTACAGTTGGATAAAAAAGAGCTTTGTTGTCCCACAATGTCAAATATTCAAAAAACATCACCCTAATTATGCCCAATATACCACAGACACTAGTCTCACTGTCATATTTGAGTCTAACAAAATACATCTTTTCACAAAAATAACTCTGGCGATGCTAATGCCATTGTTAGAGATTCTTCATAGGGAGAATTGTGTTACATTTGTTCTAGGGATAAAACCTAGAGGAAAAGCCATTTGTCACTGCCACATCTGGTGCCATTGCAGCTCCTGTTGGAAGCCTATGGAAACCCTTGTTCTCTAGGGAAATGTAAAGTGATTAGATGCAGTTGTTGTCACGACCGCTAACTGCTTTAATTTCTTCAGGGAATATAAGGTCCACTTAATATACAACCTATTGAATACGGTAGTTACAATATTCTGATTTTTATCAAAGATTGTAACTCACAACAACAAAATAAATAAAAATAAAATCTGGCACGCCCATACATACCTCCCTAACTACCTATAATCATGCCAGATTTACATACATTTAGAGAGGGATTTTTTGTTTATCAACATGGGCGATGCGCACGCACCCGACCTGCAAAAAGAACAGCCGTTCATAGACACAAACAGTGGAAACAAGTCGAAAAGGCGCTGTTGTCAGCTAACTACAAGAGTTTATCACTGAGCGAAAACAAACGTTATGTTGCTAAATCAACATTTGTGAATGAAATTTGACCCTACGACCCTTAAAAGTTACATTCAGGTAAAAGAAAAAAAATGGTGAGGAAAAACACGGCCTCAAGTCTGTCAGACCGGTTCATACCTGATCGAAACTGCTAGCTTTCGTCCTGTTTTATTCAAAGAAGTTTCCCCAGCAAACCAGACAGAGAGCGGGCCTTTATGCCTAACGCGTGCGCAGTAGGGCGGAAAGCGCCTCTATCCACATTTATACACACATATATATATACAAACATAACATAGATTTTTGAGTAGATTTCACACCAGACACCAGTGTTTTGAAATGTCATTATTTTTCAGAGTAGCTCTAGTGTTACTTCAGAAAACGGTTCTGTTATTCTTCCCGCACTGAGTCAGTCAGTCTGCAAGTAAAATATAAAATTTGAAAAATTAAATGATCTGAACATTTGCATCTCTTGCACAGCCTTCACAGATAATTTTGTTTTTCTCAATTGCAGATTCTGTGCATTACACACCAACTTCAAATGATAATGCCAATCTTCTGCAGTAATAGACGAGATGTACATCGTGGTCAGTAAGTTTGAGGACTGTTGACTGGACACAGATGAACATTACATGGGGACTCCTGTGAGGATTTAATGTGTAATGATGCAGTGAAACAGCATCCGTCACTGTATTGGAATCATATGGGTCACAAAAGAAAGGTCACATTAACCTGGGAAAAACTATTGGCTGATATTACTTTTTTGGAGGTTCTATCAGCTGCATCTTATGAGACTCATATAAACTCCCACTTCTGCTCTTCATAAAACCCATGCCACACCAAACTTTATAGGTGAACTCATATAAAAAGCTAGGAGAAGTTATATGTGCTGCAAGATATAGCAAAACTTTCAAAACTGGACATGACATTGGAGGTTATGTTGTATAGTTTTGAAACAGCTGGCTATTTAACAAAGCAGAAAATGTTGAGCTACGTATTTGAATATTAAAATAAGGGTTTAATGTTTTGGTATCAAAGATATCTGTGTACATTTTTATATTAAAAACAAAAAACAAAAAAACCCTGCTAATTGCTTGTCCTAAGTAAAAAATTGCTTTTGTAGAAGAAAAGATTGTCATGTCATGTCAATACAGTGTTCACTCATCATTAGTTGTATTTGGATTGATTATTAAATGTTTAAGGAATCTTGTATTGTCCTGAAACTGATGTTTATCCCTGCCCATTTGTCCGTATTTACTTGTGGTTACTGGAAAAGCAAAAAAAAAGTAAATTACTGATATGCCATAATTTATAACTAATTACATCTATCTCTATGAACACAAGCATGGCATGACTCCACACCAACTTACATATCAGTTCTGAAAGGCAACAAGAAACCTCAAGGTAACAATTCATGTCTCTCATGACGTTTGTGATTAATAAAAGCCCCTGTAATTGAGTAAATGCACCTCAATTTGTCTTAATAAATCATGGACAAAAACTTTGTGTTAAGGGTCGGGGTAATAATTAAGTAGTGACCAAGTCTACATCATTCTTAGCTTGTTCGCTATGACTTACTTTACAAGTGCAGTGATTTTGAAGTGTTCGTATTTAATCTTGTAGAGCATTCTATACAAAGCAATGGAGACAGGCAGCTAGTATAATTTCCATCAGAAAAGTTACAAAGTGCACCTTTAAACTTAGAAACTCAAACCAAACTTTGATGGTTTGAACAAGTACAGAGTAAGGAGAAAGAATTGAAGTTGCAGCAAAGTGCAAAGACTGAGTTCCAACAATTGGACAGCCTACATTTAAAGTCCATAATTTAAAATGTCACTACAAGGATGGAAAAGTACAGAGGCTTGCTTAAAAAAGTAATGGCTCTCCTTGGCGGTTTAAGCTGCCAGTTGGTGAATAAAAGAGCCAACTATCAAAGAGGAGGGGGAGTGGGGTCAGTGTCAGAAACAGGGAGAAGGGCTAGGTAATGGCAGAGATCACTCAATAGTTCCACAATTATATGGAAAGAGACAAGGCCCCAGGACACAACTTAATGGCCGTAATGAGCCTTATCTGTCTGTTCACAATCTGCTTAGACAGACCCACCGCATGGATCTGGTCTTATTAAAAAAGGCAGCTAGGAGAACATAGAGCTGTCTGCAGGACCTATATGGCCCTGTAAGCAAGCTTCCACTGTGATGTGATGGGCGAATGTAGCCTTGACAGGGATCAATCCAGACGTGTACATTTGGTGCAGCTGTGGGTGCTCTTTAATTCGCTATTCACTGGCCGAGCGCTTTGTGATTAATGACAGGTACTTAGCTTGGAGACACGGTCGATAAACCCACTGGTCCAGGAACTTAATGCCAAACGGTTCACCAAGGGGCAGACAGGAGATCCCCGGGCTGCAGCACACACGCAGAGAACTGATCTCTTATGCAAATGTGGGCTTGAACCATATAGTGCAGTGCCAAAAACAATGTCACGCTGTGTCAAATTGTCAGATTTATTCATTCAAATCTGAGTTTAACTTCCTTGTGTTTAAAACTGATGCTTACCCATAGTTCCATTTGTGAATATACTGTATGTGTTAACTCTATGTTGCTACAACTCAAAATGGAATGCTACTGAAGCAAAACTATACAAAACATTATCTAATTCTGAAAAAAAAAGGTATTTGTTTGTAGCACAAAAAAGTCAGAACAGACTGTTCAAAGAGAAAGTTGATATATACATGATGTCATAAAACAAAATCAAAGAAACAAACTATGTCCCAGAGCATAATGATTGTTAATGCAATATCATGCATTTGAGATATACAGTAAACACCACGTCTTTATAATGTTTGTCCACACTTTCATCCCTGCCCTGACAAAGCATGCATATGTGTCATTACATTGAAAAGTGTAAAAAGCGTCTCACTTCGATTACAACATGACAACTAGACCATGTAATCCTGTAATCTTATCAGCAGCAGCACTCAACAAACACTAACAAGCCATTAGAGATTTTTAACACCAAGATGAGACCCACGCGTTCATCTCAATGGGCACAAGTTAATCATCACGCTGGATGTTCGTTTCTTTACCTCGAAGATACTATAAAGTCCCCGTTCATCGTCTATATTCACGAAGAAGAGCGCTCGTGCTCGCTCGTGTGTGCCATCCTTCGGTACGCACGGCTGCATACTGACCTCCAGCGTGTGCGCGGAGGAGAGGAGGAGGAGAGAGCGAGCAGACTCTTCTTTACAGGACTCCTTGTGCGGCATCAGTCTGAATGTGAGAAGCCGTGGAGCGCGTGGATACGAGTAAAATTGATCATGATCCATCTTTACGCACAAGCAGCGCGGACAAATGGCGACGCGTAAACTCTGGATATGTGGCGCTAAAGTATCAAGTTGATTCTTTATTTTCGTCTCTCTTACTTCGCCAGGGCGGAGCGGGTTTTTCTTAATGTAAGAAAGACACGTGGTCGTTACAAACCTCTGTGAGGACACAGCGGGTAGAGGAGGAGACGGAGGAGCGATGCGGGCGCAGTCGGGATGGAAGAGGGCGCGTAAAGGAGGGAGTCCGTTTTCCAGAGCCGTGTGGATACTTCGCTGCGGCTGCATGTGCCCTGTTTTGGAGAATAACAACCTTAAAGACTTTTACGCACTATTTTTCTGTCCTTTGGTGCACCTCGAACACATGATGTGAACTCAAGAGGTGAGACTGTGGGATTTTAAATGTATATTTAAAAAGAGACAAATTGAAAATGGAATACATTTTTAGACTGACTTTGATCATTTAATTTTTACTGGGACCTGTCAAAATGGATTTCTTAAATACGTCCTCATTGGATGAAGGGATGGAAGCAGACAACATCTCCTCTAATGCCACCTCTCAGAGTCGATACAGCCAGCTGGCCATCTGGGGTCTGGCAGGACTGGTCAGTTTCATCATTCTCGTCACTATAGTGGGAAACGTCTTGGTTGTCATTGCAGTTTTAACAAGTCGAGCTCTGAAACCACCTCAAAATCTATTCCTTGTCTCCTTGGCCAGTGCAGACATTTTGGTGGCTACTCTGGTGATGCCCTTTTCACTGGCTAATGAACTTATGGGCTATTGGTTTTTTGGTAAAATTTGGTGTGATATTTACCTAGCACTGGATGTTTTATTCTGCACCTCATCCATTGTGCATCTTTGTGCCATCAGTTTGGACAGGTACTGGTCCGTCACACAGGCTGTAGAGTATAACTTAAAGAGAACCCCCAAAAGAGTCAAGTGTATGATTGTAGTGGTGTGGCTCATCTCTGCTGTAATATCCTTCCCCCCACTCATTTCAATGGACAGAAGCAGCACAGATGAAAGTCAATGCCAACTCAATGATGAAACTTGGTACATCCTCTACTCAAGCATTGGATCGTTCTTTGCGCCATGTGTTATTATGATACTTGTTTATATCAGAATTTACCAAGTGGCTAAGACAAGAACACGAACAATGTCAGAAAAGAAAAGAGATGCGGACGCAACACAGGAAAATGGGATGGATCAATTAGAGGGAAAGGGCGGATCCATAAAGTCCAGCAGAGGCGGGAGCATCAAAGAGCGTGAGAATGGGCATTGCCAGGAGCAGCCGGTGGAATCGCCTCTCCAACATCAGAACAAGAACCAACATGCTAACAATGACGATGATTATGAAGACAGCAGCTCATCCGATGATAAGCCCAAAAAGAATTCCTCAAAGAATCACCATGATGAAAAACGCGATCGAAAGTCCAGCCGGAAAAGCAGTTCCGCTTCTAAGTACTCCAGCAGGAAGTCTCGCGCCAGCTCCAAATCCATTGACTTGTTTTCCTCAAGGCGGAAGAGAAGGAGCACAGTCAATCGGAAGAAGGCATCTGCAGCCAGAGAGAAGAGGTTCACATTTGTCTTAGCTGTGGTTATGGGGGTCTTTGTGGTCTGCTGGTTTCCATTTTTCTTCTCCTACAGTCTTTATGGGATATGTCGTAAACCCTGTGAAATTCCAGAGACCCTTTTTAAGTTCTTTTTCTGGATTGGGTACTGCAACAGCTCTCTAAACCCAGTAATCTACACAATTTTCAACCAGGACTTCCGTCGAGCCTTCCAGAAAATCCTATGTAAGTCTTGGAAGCGGTCTTTCTGATGGGAGTTCGATGAACCTTAAGCCCAGAGCTGGAGAATAATGCCCAGGCCTTACACACTGTGGGGGATTGTAGAATGGATAGCACACTTAAGGGATCAGAGAATCACAGTAAGGTGCAGTAATGGCGTTGAGTATCTGATCATATTCACAACGGCCAGCTGCCTCTGTGCTCTGGAGTGGCCTCGGCTCATTCCCCTTCTCATTGACTTATTCCATCTTCTTATAAATACAAGAAAGTCATAAGAGTAACTAGCACACGCGCAGCTGAGGAAGCACAGTGAAAGAGGTCATCGTTTTACAAAGAGAACTTCACTTTGAAGGTTTTGACAATCTCAGATACAGTAACTGTTGATTGACTGTAAGATAGCATTATCTTTCTCTTATCGACTATTTCAAATCTTTCCTAGTCTTTCCCTCTCAACAAGAGGACCAATGGGACGAAGGGGCTCTTTGCTTACTGTTTCAGTAGCAAACTATTTAACTCAGAAAAAAGAACAAAGTCTATTGTTGACAGAAAGTGCAAAGTCATATTTATTTTATACAAACTGTGGTGAGTGCAATGGCTTCATTTCATCTGGATGTGTGTTCTTGTGTACAGTAATGGTGTATTATTCCTCTACCTAACATGTCTGTGCTCCTGCCTCCTGAGTGTAAGATGGAGTTTAGAAGTAGTGCTGAGACTGACAGCTCTCCATTGAGTGAGCGCTGTTTGCCACTACGTGAGAGCAGCCAGAGGAAGACTGCGCACATATGGGGCGCTGTGATAAAGTCAGTTTATCTCCACAGTCGCTGCTTCTCGTTCCCGTAGCGTGCCATGCAGATGTTTGGTCATTAGCACAATTTATAAGCACTGAAGAGAGCCACATGCTAGAATGGAAAGATAAGAGTAATTGGATGGCATAGCACTTATTCAATTCTATAACTGACTAATTAAATGCTCTTCAATCGTGAATATATCTTCAGCTGTTAAAGCCATAGTTTTGATTATATAAATACAGACTGTTTAATTTGGGGGTCAAAACTGTTGTATGGGACTTCAGAATGAGTGTCTGTCCCTGTTTGTCCTCTCTGTCTGGAGAAGTGTCCTCTCTCCACCTCCACGTCTGCTCTGTCCAGTACAAGCCTGTCACACCTCCATGCGCTGCTGTAAAGTCTGCTGCACTGACACTCATGCAAATCATTATGAAACACTACGGACAATTTACGACTTTATAGCCAAATGAACTGAAGCTTGTCTATCATTGTAAATAAGTGACATGGCAGTATCCCTGTGTGGTGAGTCCTAATCACACGTATTATATGATAAACATGTATTATTTGTATAATGAACAAACTGCTCAATGATTTTCATGTTACAAAGACCTCCTTGTTATTTTTTAAAGCTAAGAAAAGTGTTTACTCTTCTGTTTTGAGCACATTACAAAGAACAAATAAAGAAACTGATCCAAATAACACTTAACAAGGACCATCATTGTGTGATAGCATTGTGATTCTTATATTTTAGTCTAAGTCTACTGTTGGAATAACACAGAATGTGTGACTCACATGATTTATATAAGTGTCTTGTTTGGGTGATTGTTTGATAAATTGATGTTGTCCTGGCACTGGATTTGCTGAGCAGCCCACAGTAATTCTCTCAAATATCGGTCCTGAGAGTAGCATAACCAAATACGATTCTAGTTTAATGCATTTGAAACAAGTTTGGGGGAAAATCAGGGTAACATTGCAAAACTCTCCCAGAGCAGATTTCAACTCTGTTAGATAAAAAAGATGAGAAATATATCATGCCGATGCTACAAAATACAAGGAGCCTCATTTATCAAGCACTTAGTCATGTGCAAATAGGTTAAGAGGAGCAAACACCTGTCTCATAGAGACACAAAAAGGCAAAGCTTAAGGTAGTGCAGATCTGTTTTGTAGAAGATGATAGGCATCTTCTAAATAGTAAATTGAGTGCCAAATGTTCACAAATAGCACATTTTCAGTTTATACGTGCAATTTAGCACCTGGATTAATAAGAGGTGGATGAGTAGTATGCCAAACTACAGAAATACAGCTAAAGTAACACAACTTCTAGAACTTGGAAACAAGAAAGAAAGGAAAAATTGGCTTTGTTAAAGTTCAATTACAATTTTGCATAAAATCAGAAGTTAAAAAAAAAAAAAAAAAAAAAAAAAAAAAAGAGTAGGCCTACCGGTACTTATTTTTATACATTTATTTTATTTCAAAAAGGAATTCTGTTATTCTCGGCTTGCTGTCTAGAGACTCAAGGTTGTCAGTTTCAGTAGCTTGCAAAATTCCAGACTCTACTCAGTTGTATAATTATACAGAGCGATTTCAGTTTGGCCTCTCCAGGCTACAGCTTCAAGTCTCTGTATTTACTGTATTGTATTTCAAAGTAACTGCTTGACACTTAAATGATTAAAATTGTATATTTATTAAATAATTTTCTTTATTTGTAATAAAATATCTTTGACTTAAAGATGTGGACCCACCCTAGCGCCCCCTTATCCCACACTGCAGTGAAAAAATATGAACACTTTCTTGTAAACAAACAAGAGGCAGCTTCTCCTGGCCATATAAATGAGGTTTTCGAAATAAGCAAGCCTGCTCAGAGTAAAGACACTTATTTAAAGTGCATTTTATAGCAATAGAAAAAACAGAACACGTGAGAAACATAACATGAGAAAAATAGACTAGGTCAAAAAAGGGATAAAATCATTCTGGATCAACATAAACAAATGTACATCACTAGTTCTCCACATTTTGCACATTACTAAAAAAAAAAAAAAAAAAAAAAAAAAAATCGTTTTTCATTATTAGAATGAGCAACCATAACATAGTATAGTAAGTACTATGTACTTTGGCATGCACTCAGTCTACTGGAAAAACACTACTCACTTGAGAATTCCTGATCCAGTCAGAGGTCAGATATGGGTGAGAGCTTACCAGGAAACTTAAGCAGTTCTTCTCCTGGACATACACACTTGACAAACTGGCTAATGCTTGGGTATTTATTGTCAGAGGGCTGACTTGAGTTACCCCCATGACCAAGCAGAATGGATGCCGGCCCCTCCTTCTCTCATCAATGGCTTTATGGCTCGCTGTGTCAGCAGGTCACATCAACACTCCTGCTGCTCCTGGTTCTCCCTGGTGGCCGATTCGGAGCAAAAACACATCCACCAAACCTTAAAAAGACACAGTTATGAGGCCAACTGGCTCCTAACGGGATTATAGGCTCCGTATTCCACAGTGGGAGTCATCAATCACCAATCAATGGAAGCAGGAGGAGGACAGAATGAGGAGATGGGGTGTTATTATTTTAAATGACTAAAATGTGTACTCTTCTTGATAAGTGACTGCCATTTTCTACGCCTGTTGAATTCAAATGTGAACATTATTAGTATAAACTTATCTTCTTTTCAAGTTTGGCTTAAAAACATTTTCTGAGTTATGATTCGCCGTGTATTTAGGATCAGGGTTCTACATAACATTTAAAATAACCAAAACCAAATTTTACCACAGTGCTGAACAACAACCAAAGGTAGTAAAAAAAAAAAAAAACACATTTTGGGGAAAGTTTCTGCCTCATATGGTGAAAATGGGCTTCTACGGCGCTCCATTGTACTCACAAAAAAATATTTATCTCGTAATTACGAGATAGTTTAAATGGCTTTTCTGCTTCGTATAAACTAAGCTAATGACTTTATCCACAATACGAGTAGTCTTTTCTGAGCTAGCTTGATGTTTCTAAATAGCTAAGATGTACTTGGATTTAGTTGTGTTAAATTAAATGCCTGCGGTCTTCACTGCAATGTTTTTGGTCTACAAAAAGTATGAAAATAGCTGTTAACGTGACTGTGGACTCACGCTATAGTTAGCAGGCTATTCTAAAGATGGCCAGTGTGTGGAGCTGTTCACCCACCAGAGAGAAGCTAGCGGTAATCGTCAGGTTTTTTAATAAAACACGATCTTCTTCAATTGTTGACAGTTACTCTCACACATCCTTAGAAATGTGCGGCAGTTTTTCTGTGGCTTTAGCGTCTGGGGTTTAATTTATTTGGCCATAAAGGAGTGCTGCACATTTGCTACACTTCCGCATGGATCAGGATCAGAGTGGGCGGGTACCTTGCCAACAGCAAAAATGCCCGTATGTTGCAAGTCAAATGATGGCTAACTGTAGCTTGAGTCCACAGGCGAACGTTAACAGCTATTTTCATACTTTTTGTAGACCATAAACATTGCAGTGAAGACCACAGGCATTTAATTTAACATGACGAAATCCACTAGTACATCTTAGTTATTTAGAAACATCAAGCTAGCACAGAAAAGACTACTCGTGTTGTGGATAAAGTCACTAGCTTAGCCTATACGAAGCGTGTGGGTATACAGAATGTGGGAAAATCCATTTAAATTATCTCGTAATTACGAGATCTTATCTCGTAATTAATAGATAAATATTTATTTTTTTGTGAGTACAATGGAGCGCCGTAGGCCTCTGACAATACTGACTTTTTCGCTTGACTAGTTTGTCTGTGTAATAAGTGCACTTTAAATAGCCTTGTTTTTAAAGAGATGTTTAGTCGAAATACAGATTTAATATACTACAATAACAAACATTAAAAAACAGAATGATATAGTCTTTCAGTTGATGCCTATTTCTAACTTGTTTATAGTAGGCTACCTAATCAGCTATGAATGCTTCCCCAATTTTCTCCAAATGTCTAAACTAGGGCATAAACAAAGGGAAATGTCGACACCTTTTATATGCTACACATCATAACACATGCATCTCTAGTAAACAGTCATATGATGGAATTTTTAGTGACGGTTATCATACAGTTATACATCTCTAATACTTTATATTACTGTCTTTATAACATAAAAAATGTGACAATGAAATGTTCTTCAAATATTTCTCTTTCTGAATATTGGTTTGATCTACAGTGCAAACAATATTTCAAATGCATATGGCAGGTTAAACTACTCAAATATGTCTAGGATTTGGCGGCACAGTGGCAGAGTTGATAGAACTCTTGCCTCACAGCAAGAAGGTCGCAGGTTTGACTCCCGTTCGTGGTGGAGTTTGCATGTTCCATCCTGTAGGGTTGGTGGGGAAACTCTGGTTTCCCCACCAACCAATAACATGCAGGTTAGGGAACAATTGGTGTTGGTCGGAGGTTGAGACGCCAGGTGTTTAGGCGAATCATTCTGCTGAGCTGCCCCAGTGTCACTTACCATAAGTGAGGGGGGGTTACTGTGCGAAGCACTTTGTCACACCTATTTAATATCCCTATTTTGATGAAGTTAAAAAAGGCACTTCCTGAGCATGAGCAGACATAAGAGTGACTCTCTAGTGATTTACCAAACAAGGGCCAAAAATAATACATTAAGCATTAGAAATGCCTTAATTTTTGTGAAATGACAGATAGACCTTTTAAAATAATGTAAGCATTAGTTGTAAATTGTCTTTACATTTTCTTTGAAGACATAAGCATCAGAACTCAGCGCTATTAGTTTTTCTTTCAAGATTGCAACTTGACTGAGGGACAATCTCATGGATCAAAGCAATAATTAGAAAAAGAGGATAACCCTAAGCGTATGGTATAAGATCTACAAAAGAAGGGGTTGTGTTCAAGTTCTATGCATAGACAGTAAGGTTTTAGAATTTGAAGATGTCCAGATGGTGGGCAAGAGCCAGGTATCGCTAATAACATACTTTGTTATGAAATATCTTAAAGGTAATTCCACACAATTGCAATCTGCTGGTTTGTATTATTAAGCAGACCCGTGCTTTTTTTTTTTTTTTTCGCATTAGAGCAAAACATAATTTTAACATTATTCATAACTGCCCTTCATCTGTATTAAATATAATTGGCCTATAGAATCTAATTCCATGGGCGTGATTGAAACCTAGAGAAAATCTTTTTTGTACTAATGACTTTCTACAGTTCTTGCATGCTTTCTTAGGGTCTCATTTAAATATTACATAATCCAGTTGAAGCACATGTCAAAAATACTGTCTAATTTCTAAAGCCTAATTAAGCACTTCTCTATCCTGTAGGCGATGTGACGTGTTTGAGTCTCTCTGACCTCTCTCCCACTCGACACGAGCACGACAGAAACAGTTGGAGCAGAGCTGAGTGCTCAGTGGGAGGCACCTGGCATGTTTAATTCAGAGCAGATTTCAGAGCACCGCATGTGGGGACTCCGCTAAGGTGTGGGGCTGAAAACTGAGATACTGGATGGGGACAATGTTAATCGGATTTTGGAGAAATTTTGGGACAGAAGTGGGTAGAGTTGGGAGCTAAAATTGTACTTTCTTACTTCAGAATAGTATGTCCCACAAAGGAGAAAGTCTAGTGTTGCAAATAAACTGAAATTGTTCAGGTGGACTAAAATATCAGGTAGCACAAGATTTTATGTACAAAAAAATAGCTATTATTTAAGTCAAAATAAAAATAAGTGATCAAAGAAATTAAAACAAGTATTTGGTAAATCTTGAGTCAAATCTGTAAATGATGGATCACGAGAGAGTAAGCTTTACTGCATATATTTGAAGCAGTAAAACTTACTGTAAGAAGAGTAACCAAGATTTTACTCAAGCACTCCAGAATTTCTTTTATATATTATGATCTTGAATTACTCTGCAATGTCTGTGAGGCAAGTGCATGTAGCATTGCTCACGAGTTTGAATTGGCGTGAAATTGGCTAATGAGCTCGCATTTACGTACACAGTGAAAAGTCACAAGTTGACTCCCGGGCAGCTGGGTGTTGAACTTTACATGTTCTCCTGGTGGGCTTTGTTTAGAAACAACAGTTTTTCTCAACGTATTGTGAGCTTATTTTAACAGGGCAAAAACTGATTAAAGTGTCTTTAAATCCTGCACTGTGGGGGATGTATATACAGTAAGTGGTCCTCACTGACATTAATAGACAGGAGGGTCAACTGCAGAGACCTACCTCATGAAGGTAACTTATATCTTAATCTTAAATTAGATTAGGAATGTAGAGCAATTTACACAGACATACACACACAAATGTCAATGTGGATGTATGAATTCAAAGGGAATAGGACATACAGTATTTTGGTTTCTACAAACAACATTTAATGTGCAGCAGAAGGGCCTAAAATGTGTGCAAAAACAAAACGAAAATGCTTAGGAAATATAAATGAAGAGCTCACCAGTCACCTGCCTTCTTCTTCGTCTTATTTAGTAAACATATCCATGCCTGCGCAGGATTGAGACAGAGTGTGTTCATGCCTTCAAGCAAACATGATGTGACTAACATGTAATCTGCTGCTGTGCCAATTAGTGCTGCAACACTGACACATACAAAGCAGGAAAGATGTGAGTATAAAGATGTTATGTGTGATCAAAACAAACAGGAAAGATTAGGATTCACAGGTGACTGTCACTGGACAAAAATAATGTTTTAATCAGTTAAAAGCTTTTAGTTAAGCTTATCTAGTCTGATGGAATAAGTGAATCTGCGCTCAGCAATCTTCTAAGACATAGTTACACTACTACTACTACTATCGAGGCTGGTACAAGGTTTGTATCTAAACCTTTATCTGTTGGGGATATTAGTTTTGGGTTAACCCAATACTAATCTCAGTCAAACAATCCAGACTGAGATTGCTTCATGTGATCTTGGATGCTAAGCGGGGATGGGGCTGGTGGGATGGGAGACCACTGGGAATAGCAGGTGCTATGGCGGCATGTGGCTCACTGGTTAGACGTGAACAGTACATTCTGTCATATTTTGAGGGGCAGTGTGGAAATGGGTATGGAGCTTTAAAGATTGCAGTGATTCTGAAAATAAGATAAATTTTGACAAAAGGATTCAGAAAAACTAAAATATTAAAGAGATAAGCCACATTGGGGCTGATATTCACACCACAGTTCAGTTCTGTGGTATGAATATCACAATTTAAGATGTCTTCAACCCAGCACCTGAACCACTATGAGCCTGATCTTCCATTAACACTGTCACAGGCACCAGAGAAGAAACCTCTGTTTCTCAGCTCCTCACCTTGTCTTCCTCCAACTCATCCGTCTTCAGTCCGACAGGGCCATCCGTTTAATAAACCAGCACACTCTTTCTATAGGAACTACACCACAGTCCAGTACCCAATAACCTGTTGTGTTTTAAACTATTCAATAAGGTAGCTCGTAATAGAATTCCTTCAACCGACCTGGGATTTGCCGCTTCAATTAAAGGGCCTAATTTAAAGCAAAAGCTCTCAGTAGATTTTTTTTAACACTGTTCATCAAAGTAAATAACAGCTTTATTTTCCATGTCAAATGAACTGGTCAGCTTCAGTAGTTTTCCTTTTATTGCCCAACCTAGATAACATGGTGCGATTCCTGCAGTTTGGGCAGAAGCCAATGGTGCAGCAACCAAGAAAACAAGCAGGATGTACTCATTTAGTTCTGCTAATTTAGCAGAACTGCTGTAAATTTTGGCTTTTGAAAATTGTGCATATATACAGTATTTGCGCGTTTTTGGTCAGGTAAGATTTCTGCCTTTCTCTCCACTGTATTTAACAAAAACTTTATCTGCTTCTACCACTGTGACACTTTCAAAAATTTACTTCAAAAGTTCATCATGACGTTGTTGTTTTTTTTTTAGCCTATTCAGATGGATTATATTTTTAATGGAACATTTCAAACATAACAATGCAAAAAGCAAGTAAAAACTCTTTCAGAAAAGTTACTTTGTTAGTTACATTGTCATGAACAATTTTTACAAAAATTAATCATTTTGTTTACCAAAATAGCTTGATTTGGCCATATTTTAAAAGGTGGTGTGCCACGGAAAATATTTTAAGCACAAAAGTGTGCCACGACTCAAAAAGGTTGGGAAACACTGGGTCAAAACATGGTGGATGGTGGATGTTTTTGGATGGGCAGAGGAAACCGGAGCAACCAAAGAATACTCACCCAGACATAAGGAGAAACATGCAGAAAGGTGTGAGCGAGATCTTGGTGTGAAGTTTGAGTGCTATCCATAATCTCTTCAGGGCCAAGTATTGTTAAGGCAAAACAGACCAGAAGACAGTCAAGCTCTAAACAGTTTCACTATCACAACAAAACTCACTCCAAGGACTGTATCTTAAAATTGTTCCCACATTTCAAATTATTGATTTGAAAATGTACCGGGAGTATGGCTCGAGCTAGCTCCTTTCTCATTTTTCCTTGTCAGATTTGAGTGTCTCCTTCTGGCAGCAGTGATGCCCCCTAGGATCAAGAGTTCAAGCCACTGCTACTTTTCATTCTGAACTGTCCATCCCTCTAATCAGTCTTCAGCTTCTTTACTCTCCCTCACTGTAAAAATTGATGTGGCAAATTATTGATGACTTGACTTTCCACAAAGTTAGCAGATGGGAGGGTTTCACTTGGACATAATAGAAAAATAATGAGACGAGTGCCAACAGAGATGAGCAGTTAAACAAGTCCCAGGCTACTTTAATAAATGGCTAATATATTTTAAATCAGCTAAAACTGCTCTTGGAGAAGATCTGAAAACTGGAATAAAATCTGTGATCCACTCCTCCGCAGCCTGCCCAGTGTTTACACATTTAACAAGAACAACATGCCATTTAAAACTTAACTGCTAAACCATTTGGGTAATTATCACACAAATTACTGTCAATAATTATGTTCATTTGCACTTGATAAATCAAATTTTGAGCAAATATTTAAATATAATAATTTTATGGTGTATTATTATAGCCTATATTTCTTGTTTGTGGTTTGATAGGTGTTGTCAGAAAAAGACATAGGCACGCTTGCAGAGAAGAAGCATGCTCTGAGAAAATGTGCTTTCAACTTATTTTTTTTTTTGTCTTATAAGTATTTTATGTGAACAAGCTCTTAGTTGGAGGTTACATTTTTTGTCTAAGCGTTTTTGACATAAAACATAGCTAAGCGAAGCTAACTGTATCTACTTGTTAGCATGTTAATAATCCATTTACTTATATTTTGTACATCAATACAGGATGTAGACTGTAATAACTACTTTTTTCTATGTCTTTTTTTTTTTTACCATATTCACTTTGTTTAGCAAGGAAAGCTCATCTTGTGATAGCAAAAAACATGTAGCATAAAATTTTCCTGTGAACGTCTTGCATTGCTCCACTGTCATGTTCTGCAGATGTGTAGTTCACTAAATCAACTGTGATCAGACAAAACAGCACATCTGTGCCACATGTTGAGCTCAGGAGCTCATAGCGGCCAAAACAATAATAATTTCTTCACGCCAACGCCAAGACATTAGATTGAGCGAAAATAGGGCACTATATCTGCAATATATATGCATGTCAGTCTTTTACATCCTTAGCCTGTCCTTCCATGGGAGTGGATCTCTTCTTCACTGTGGTTCTCCTCAAGGTTTCTCTTTATCCAGCAGTTTTTTTCTTTCTTTGTTTTTGGCTTTTGTTTTTTCTTGCTGAGAAAGGGGGTCTTACTAATAATTTGCTTTAACTTGCTTGACCAATCTCCGTTTCTTATTTTCTGTTTCTACTGTTGACCAATGAAGGTTTATTGTTTTATTTTCTACCATTTGCTAAGTTACCAATCTTGGAAAGTCCTCAAAGATGTGATTTTGGGCTATACAAATATAACTTAATTTGATTTGAATTAATACTTATTTTTATGTATTTTCAGTTCTCAGTACAGTTCCACTATGCTATTCACAGGGACTCGTAAGTGTGCTGAGCCAGATGGAGTGACTGCTTCTAAATTATTCATATCCTAGATTGGTAAAATGCTACAGGCAGAAACCACAGCCAAAAGCTACAGTTAATAATGAGTGATTACACCTGATTACGATCTTTGCTTTTTGCACATTAAGACAGTATTGCAATGACTCAAAGTCAGTGTTAACCAAGGTGAACCACTTTGAAAATATTCAAACAATAGTCAATCTCTTTTCATAAGTGATGCGCTCACAATTTACTTTCTTTGTTTTATGCACCCTGGAGTGCTTGCCATATAACAGAGAGCTGTTAAGTAAAGCAATCAGCACTTATTAGGCTGTTAATGAGCCTAATGAATGTGACTCTGGGGTAAACAGCTGTGCAGAGATTGTCTCTAGAGGAGTCTTCTAGAGTGGCTTTGCAGTCATACACTCAAGCACAGACACAAATCTCTCACCAAAGCCATGACTGAAGTAGATTGGACTGCATCGTTTACACCTAAACCAAGGAAATGGCACAGAGAGTGGACATATTCAACATTGAGTAGAACAGATTTTGTTTGGACCCTTAAAAAACTCTTCTTCTGCTTTGACCATTAATGCAACCATTTTGTGGAAGCTAATGGGGTTCCCAATTAATAAATAAATACATTCATTAATGGATGGCTGATCTCTTTGATTGCCTTGTTTTTACAATCTTTCATACTATTTTTCAAACTCCTTCTAAAGACAACAACAATAAATGGGTGCTGCTAAATGATAGATACTTTGCATTTAGGGCGATAATTAATTCCAAGTTTGCTAGACTGCAGCTATGAAAAAATCATCAGATACTTGTTTAGGATTTTGAATGGAGAGGTCCACAGTCAGTAAAAATGTGTGATTTGGAGGAGAGCTCAAACTTTGGAAGAAGAGATTTTACTATGTTTTGTGTTTAAGAATACAGATTAAAAGTTTGCTTATGAAATTGTATTTTATGAGTGCATATACAGTAACTCTTTGGGGAATGTTTAGAAGTACATTTTCAGATATTTTTTCTCCAGGCATTTGGTGAAAGGCAAATTTTCACTGATGTTGGCAATAAAGTTATGTAAAACTATTTAAAATTTGCCACACTGGAGACATTTTAGTGATGATAGGATATATATTGGCTTGTGTTACTTTTGGAGAGAGATAGATGGTTAGGGCACAGTGAGGCGGTTTGGGGTGTACCAGCGCAGATAACATTGCTGGAAGGATGCTGAGGCTAGAGCTGTCGGAAAGTAAGAGGGGAGATTTGAGGTGAAAAAGGACATGAAGTTATTTGGTGTGAGGGGAGGATGTAGTTTGGACTAAATGGAGAAAGATGATTGGCTGACAACTAAAGGAAATGGCTGACACCAAAAGCCGGCTATATCGCTGAAGGTTTACCAACAGGTGCAAAGCTTTATCGCTGCCCTGAAGCAACCAGACACTTAACGCACAAGACAAAATCTAATATATTTTCACCAGCTATCGACCAGATTTCATTATTGCTCAGCTCAAATAGATAAATGAGCATTCACCATTGCCTCTTCACGTGAAAAGGCCAGTTCATTATTAAGGTGTAAGGGTCACGAGTCAGCTCTCATTAACAGTCAACAGCATCTCCAGTCGGTTGACACAGTGACAATTGATTTCCAATGCAATTCTTTAGGCTCATTTTTTTTTCCCTTACATTTTCTTCTGCAGCATATGTCAATCAGTTTTCATTAGATATGCCATAACGTGGAAATGTTAGCGTACAGTACTGCATAATAATTATATATATTTTTCCTCTGTTAAATGATATATCGATTACCAAGTGCTAATGCCAGAACTTGAGATTAAGAAATCATTATGGAGAATGAGTGAGGTAAATGAGATTGAAAGATAGGACATCTCCAGGGTCCCAAGTCATTAACCAACGGCTTAGTGGCTTATAACGATGCTATTAGAGCTTCATCGTGGTAAAGATATAAGGAGTGGAAATGAAGATTTATAGGTGATTAGGACAACACAATGAAAATAGGGAAAATATGAAAATGGCAGCAGTAATAAACTTGATGAATTAGCACTGGGGATAAAATCATTAAATTTCCACCCAGCGATTTTAACAGATTCATCATTTTCATGCAGCAGTGATATTGTTGTTAAATTATAAGCATTTAGGTTTTCAAAGAACTCTTGTTCATATGAAATCAAATACACATTTGTTCCCACCCAATTTGGTTAGTTGAGGTATTTCAAATGAGATACTATACTGTTCTACTTTATATGCTAATGAGATATTTCTGGTTCACATTGCCTATTGATTTGCTTACCACCATTCCAAAGAAAAGGTGGTATGATATTGCGAACCACAGACAAGAGTAAAGACAAAGTACACTCTTATAATGCTTTTAATACAAGTATTAAAAGCATTTGACATTTTAAAACTGTGATGCTTAGGATTTTATTATACAAAGACGAAACAATAGTACATTTTGTTATACTAATTTATACTTCAGTTTGCTTTAGTCCATGTGGGAGACAATTAGAGGTGAGCGTAGTCTTCTCTAAAAATGGAAACCAATGTTTTGCGCATCAGCACATTCTCAAATGCAATAGCTGCATATTTCCAAGTCCAAAGTGGCTTGAATAGGAAACATAGTTCGAAAAACCAAACCAATAAACTGGTTACAATTTTTTTTCCAGAATCCGATTGGATAAAAGTACATAGACACTGCAATGAGTGTTTCATTTAGAGACAAATTCATGTTTTGTTCTTTGGGTTGATTACTGAAAAAACAGAGGAGGTCATTTTAAATACATTATACCAGGCTTTAGTCTAATTTTAGGATTGCTATAGCCCTACTTTTGGTTCAGATAAACTCCAAGATTAGCTTAGATAGTTTTGTAAAGTCAAATCTTAGGGATACTTGCTGTGAAATGTTTGAGAGCCATTGGATAAAATGGGGTTTCTTCCAACACTGTGAAAAATTCTCTGCATTAGTACTGAAATTCCAGTTGCGGGCACTCAGCACTCAGGTGTCCCAAAGGTGCAGTTCAACTAAAGCCTGCCTTTCATTTCTGACTTTCTTACCCAAAGCAAATAAAACCCCACAGTTCCATTAGACATTAGACTCCCTCCTTGCATTTGCTGAAAAACATTACTTGGGTTAAATGTATGAATGCATCAGCACAGAACCAATATGTACAAAGCCATGTGTTACTATGATGCTTATGGCTGTTTTCTTAGCTCTCTCAGGATTACACAGATAATCCCCCAGGTGTTTGACACGACACTATGTGAAAGATGGGAATCCTTTATGTGCTAATCCAGAGGTGTTGATCTGAAGGGAAATCGAAATTACACGAATGTGTGTTTGAAAAGTGCTGCCATTTCAAAATAAAAGCTGTGGCTAAAATTTATGAATCAACATAAAGTGTCTCTTTTTATAGTGCAGAATATCAATCCAGGTGCTAAAATGCAGGTATATACAGAAGCCATTTGTGAGTGTACAATTGGAAGTTGATCATATTAACATCATCCACAAAGCATATGCACAACCTCAAATTTTGCATTTATAGTGTCTGTGTGAGACACAAATGTCAGGGTTTTGCCTCTGAAAATGTAGGGGTGCATGATGAATGAGGCACTATGAGTAAACAAAGTGACTGGTCTGAACCTGGCCAGTATGAAGTGATGGTCTTTAAAATGTTATCATTTAACATTTGCTTAAACCACAGTGGAACTGTAATAAAGTATCCTTTTGGAGCTTTACAGTTTACAAGCCATTTTTTATTGAACAAGTAATATTGGATGAATGTGCATGTCTCTTTTCCCACTATAAACCACAGCAGTCCTTTTGTCTTTAAACCAAACATTTAAATGTTTAAGATAAAATGAGAGAAATTTTATTTGTCCCACAATGGGAAAATTCCAGTTTATAGTTCATCTAGCGATATAGTAATGTTTTCTAGATAGTTTTGGACTGCAAAACTCAGGCAAGCAAACTCAGTTAAACTACTTAAACATATACAAAATAACAACAGGGTCCAGATATGTTTTATATGCAAACAAAACATTTTTGATGCATGATTGCATTGTTGCATTGTTACACAACAGTATAACATAATGACTATAGTGGCATATTCACAATATTGTGACTTTTATTATTTCAAACCTTAGAGCACTCAATAGTTGTGTACTCTGGGGTTGGAATAGGGCTTTGGTACCCTACAGAAAAACAAAAAGATGGAGCATAATGGTGAAGTAATGGGTGTAGGCTGTCTGTCTGAGACTGTTAGAGGCCCATCCATCGTGTTAGCCATGTACACCTGTGTGATGGATGCACAGGAACAGCCAGCAGGCATCAGCCCACCTGTGTAAGCACGAATGAACACCACAAGCTGCCTTTCCTTTAGGTGCTACCATAAAAATCCATGAATATTCGGTGCAATCTCCAGGGAGATATGAGCTACGAGGCTGAATATGGGATGAAGATGTGTTTGTGATGTATCAGATAGCCAAGAGAAAACTACGCTATCCATTAGGAGATCTGACTCCCAACAATCAATATTTTGCTGTCAGCTTCACTGTTTCACACCCCTATTTGGCCAGGGGACACAATTTCTATGCTTTAAAACCTCTCTGCTGTTGCGAGCTTAAGGCTAGAGAGGGAAAATTAAATCATAGAGTAGCAAACATGGGAAAAGTTTGACAATAAAAGGGCTTAAAGGGAAACTTCAAAATGAAAGGGTATAGTGAAGAGGTTCAGATAAGAGGTGTAAAGAAACAGGCAGCTCCGAGAGAGACCAGTTTCACGTTTATGACACATGAAAGACTGACAGGGGAGTAAAGGGAGAAAGTATCTTAACATCTATTTTTCTCAGGCCTTGAAGCTACAAGAGCCAGCCGCCTGATTCCATTCCCACAGTGGCCACATACTTAACACTAGGCTGCCAGAAATCATGACCAAAGGTTGATTGAAAAATGGCCTAGCATCAAACCAGAATAATAAATCCTTTAGTCTAAGGAAGGGTCAGTGTGAGAGACACATGCTCACCAAAACAAATGTTCTGCAAAATGAAAAATATTCACATAGAAGCAGAGTGCAACGAGCTAAAAAATTGTTTCCTGTCGGAAAATGCATGAGTGACTGAGCGAGTGCAGAGAGAAGACAAGTGTTTGTTTGGGGTTTTAGAAAAAGACAAATCCCAATCTCACCGAGGAGGACACAAGGATCCTGACTTTTTGGGTAAACAAACAATAGTTCAGTGTGCAACATCTGTTCACATTTTGTAATGTCTTGTCCTCAGTCACAAGTCTATTTTTATGAATTCTGCCAAGATAATCATAACTGAAATTTATATTATTATAAATTCCAGTTATGGCAAGTTTTGTGAAAGGCAAACTATGGAGTTTTGCATAAATAAACCCCTCTAAATAAAACTTTAATCTTAAGCACTGACTAAATGTCTGGCTCAAAGGCGCTGTTAGGACAGGTCAAATGTAGAACTTAACTTCTACAAACTGGCAAAGTTTAAATATTAACCTTGACATTTAAAGATGTAGAGGAATAACTTTTATAAAATGCCCCAACATTACAATGCAAAGATTTTCAAGGAGGGGAAGCACAAAGTACTTAACCAAAGTATATATTCATGTGTACATTTTCATTCCCAATGAGCGAGTCACCAATGTAGACACTGTCATCATGCTGAAGAGGTATAATTCATTGAAGGCTAGAGAAAGCTCTGCCTAACCGACTCTGTGAAAAACAGTAACTTTCTCAACAAGTGTCACTAAAATCAAGATGTGTCAGGAATATATTGATAACAATACAAATTAGGTGAGAAGGCTAGCTTCCAAAGGCTGCTCAACGCTAATACTCATGGGCAAAAACAAAATGAGCAGCCAGTACCTACCAAAGTAACATAACATAAAAAAAACAAAAAAATAAATAAAATAAAAATTAAATGCATGAAATTACAAACTAAAATAAAAATATTTAAAAAATGGTTGTCAATGAACATACAGCCCCTCTTTATATATACACAACCAGTTAAAAGTTCGGGGGCGCCCAGACCATTTTGTGCGAATAGACTGTGGAGTTTCAAATGAAAGTTCTCTTTTTCTGGCCGTTTTGACCTCACAAATGTGATGCTCTAGATACTCAATATGCTCTAACCAGCTAAGCTGTTTTCAGGTGTGCTGGCGTAATTGTACAAAGATTTTCTTATCATAGCATTCTGACACGATAAGCAAACCCCCTTTATCTTACTGTATGTGTGCCTGCTATGTATTTTTCATGTTCGGAAGAGCAAGTGGCGGCACACTTAGTGCAGCGGCCTCGGAGGCTCACTCCAAAGCGTAATTCGTTGTAGTCTGCAACAATGACAATAAATCTTTTGTTCTGTTCTATTCAAACCAGGTCAGTGTTGAAAAATATAGAAAACTACTTAATAGCTCTCACAAAGATTTGGCACACAGTTAAATTAAACATACATCAATATTTGGATGCAATTAACACCTAAGAACATCTTTTTTGAAACAGCAAAGTAAAACTGGAGTGGACCACTCAAGAACAGCCAATCAGAGCCCTGGCTGATAAATGATTTGGCTGGGAAATGATATTCTGTTATTCAATTTAGACAGTACACAGCAATCTGATATTTTCACAAAATGCTGTGTGTACAATGTGTTACTACTGGCAGAAAAAACTAAGTTTGCTAATTTTCAACAAAAAAGTTTAGGGTAATAAATCGCTTTAACAGAAAAGCCAAAATGAGGGTCTAGTTAAAACAAAAAGTGGCAAAAGTGAGCAATGACATCTCCATGGAGACAAATCACATACGTATATAGTACCTTCAAGTTTTATTGTTGTTGCTGAGTTTGTGCGGAGATAAAAATCACCTTCCTGTTGATTTCCATAGAGAGGAGAATCCTGCATACTGCTTATCCCATCTCCATCTATTTCACTACAACAACAAATGGGGTCGTCTGAGATCAAGGAGAGCTACAGAGCAAAACACATATTTCTGCATCAATCCGCGCTTAACGTCTTTCCTCCCTCTCATTGTCACCACTTCATTGTAGTGCCTGTCTGCTTGCTTTCTGCTCCAGCAACATCGCAAGGTCAACTCAACCAATTACTCTGCTTGTCTGGGGCAGTTACAGCGTCCTTCTAGCCTCTTCAGCCTCTCTTCAGGCAGGATCAATAGCACTCATGCTCCAAACTTAGAACATTTCTGGGTCTATTAGCAACGCGCCACGCTCCGTTTAGAAGCAGATGTTTGAAACCTGAGTAAATAGTTTCTTCTAAGAATGAAACATCTTTGAAATTTAAAATGACACAATTTAAAGTGAAACATGAAAACCTAAACAATGGAATAGTGTGTGTGTTTTATATTGTTTAGGCAATAAAAGTTATGTTTTCACTACATGTTGACTGTAAAATAGCTTCACAAGTTACCAATAAAAGAATGCCTTTCAGTGGGTCAATAAAAACTTAGAAAACTGTTTAGAAGAGGCAAAATTTAAGATGTGCACTGTCAGCAGTAACAAACTTGTTTAAGGCAATAAAAGTTTGTAAGGAGGCCTAAAGTACATTTGTTCGTGAAACTGTAGTGAATGAGGTCTAATATCTTTTTGTACTTCAACAAAGTAAATGCATTTGGGGAGGTCTATGCTTACCCATCCCAAATCAAGCGTGTCCCGACATGTAAAAAATCATAATTGATTTTCTTCTGCCATTATTTCTTTTTTTCTTTTTTTTTCCAGTCAATTAAGGCTAGCTCAAAAATTGATACGAGTTGAGATTGGATGAATGTCTATTTCTGCTTGAAATAGTGCAGCAAAACAAAGTCATTAGTTCCATTAGGTCTGCCTCATCCTGCCTCACTGTGGTGGGCTTACACACACACACACAGCCCTATTAAACCTCTGACTGTTTGGTCGAGTTTCATCTCACCGCAATGCACTGGTGTATCTATCAGACAAACACGCAGGAGACATTCCCATGCATGACAGCACGCATAACTAACAAACAAACCAGAATTTATTTAGCGGGAGATGCAGGTGTGTGCTGTGCAGGCTGCTAATAGAAACACATGATATATTGATCTTATCGTGTATTTGGTGTGAAAACATTGCAACAAATGTGGAAATGTGTTGATTAAAAACCCATAATGCAAATCTTACTATCTGAACTAACTAAATAATTAACTGTTTTTTAATTAGAGGAGATAGTGACATGTGCACACACTAAAATGTGACCTACATACGAATAATAGAAGCCAATGAAAACAGGTGATGGTTAACAATGAAGCTGGCTGCCAGTGCTGTGTTTGAGTTTTGAATGAATAGACCTGATTGCACATTATGACTGACAATGACATTACAGCACCTGACGCAGTTGACCGTCGCAAGGTCAACACGTTTGTTCAGTGTTATGAGTTAGATTAGTGTTTTGGGAAATCTGATAAAAGAGTCCTATGTCATGTGAAGGGGTCAGATGAGGTGTGGCGGGAAAACCCAGTATATCAGATGGCAGAAGTATGGCACGCACATATTGGTCTTATTGAATGAAAAGGCAATTTACTGTCAGGCAAAAGATAACAAGAGACTAGACAGGCAGATGAAAAAAACTGTGTACTGTTGTGTATAGAGCAAAGAATAACAAACATGAACAGATGCGAGCCACAAGCAAAGTAGAGTCATATGAGGTGATGCAGATTCAAGCAAATGTTTTAAATAGTACACTGTCGCTATTACTATTACTCATTCAAGAAGACCGGTGTATTATGTTGTTGTGTCCTTGGAAAGACACTTTAACTACCTTGTCGAAATGAGATGTCTTTATGAGTGAATGTTAGTGGTCAAGAGCCTAGTGGTGCGGATTGAAAGCCTCACCTTCTAAAGTCCACCACAGTTGTTACCGTAACATTGTGTTATTAAGTGGTAAAATTTGATAAATTAAACAAATGGAGCAAGCCAAAGCCAATGTTCTTTACATGTTAATCAATCAATTACTTAAATGTCCCTTTAGGTAAAATTGTTTTGGGTTGTGGAGCCAGCAACAACAACACATTACGTTACAAGACAAAAACAACATTCATTTAAACAATTAAATACATTTTAAGTGATTTTGTTTTCACCACTATGTTATGACGATTGGTAAAAGTACAAACATCTCTACTCCACCATTGCTTTCTTTAGAATCAGTCTGCATCATACATGTTATTTGTATGTCTCACACAAGACATGGATGTGACCTTTTCTCCTAATTAGATTAGCTTGTCTGTCGTTGAGCATGCCTGTCTCCGTCCCAAAGACAAATGAAAGTGACTTAACTCTTGCCATAAGCAGCACACATTCAAACTGGTGAAATGTTTGCAACAAAAGCTGCAATAATCAATTAAGCACAATAAAGCTACAACAGATGTTTTACGTTTATTGTGGATCTTAAAAAAACAAAAGAAAGCATACTTTTCTTGTTTTTTCTTAGGCTACTTTCAGCTTGAGCTACATAAACCCGCAAAGACAATGATGACAGCAGGTTGCATAGTTAAAATGCCAGTCATGCAATGCCATCCCAAAGGCAGCTCCATCAGTCAAGGGAAAAGTAAGAGGGACAGCTCACAATGACATCGTTTGGATTCTCAATACTGACTGACAAACATATGTGCATGTTTAATGCTTAAAAGAACTTAAGTCTTCAAATCTTAGATATTACAATGGTGAGATTCTCCCTGCCTATTTCCAAGACAATCCGCACCACAAATGTATAGTGTGCTCTTGCTGTATATGTCATGTATAACAAAAATGTAGCTACTGTTGTCTTTTTTATGGGTTATTCAGAAAAGAATCTTATTTCCACGAAGGATAATGGCACTAATCCATAATGCATTAGGTCATTAAGAAACACCAAAGGAGAAGAAGAAAACATGCATCAACCCTGACAGTCACACACAAGATGAATGAAAAAAGAAACAAAACTGAGCTGGAGGCGTACAGTGTACAGCAATCCTCCACTGACCTTCACCACAACACTCACCACTCCAGTCACCAGGGCGTCAGCACTGTCAGCGCTGCATGTGCCTGTGCCAAAACCTTTAGGCCAGGGCTTCACACTGGTACACAAAGACAAGATGTAATTTATGTTTAAGGGGACATGTGCATTATGCTTTTGTCTGCCATGAAGAGATGATATACAGAATGTGGATCAGCAATCCACAGTACAAATATATAGTAAACATATTCAGAAGAAAATATGTCACTTCCAGTCTACATATAGTTATAGAAAAAAGGAAATGTGCTGCTAGCATGCTTGTTGTTGTTAACTTTAAGGCCAAACCTGCTGGGACTTTAACAAAAGAACGTATAAACATATTGCAATGAACAGTTTGAAAGAATATATTTGTTAAGTGAGCATGTGGACTGCTGCAAAAAAAAAAAAAAACTACAAAGCCAACACCATCTCCATCAAAACAAAATACGATTTTGTCAGACCATGCTAAAGTCCCCGTCTATGGAGCACAACACTTCACATTAGAGTTCAATCAGTAGGTAAAGAATGGTCGACGTGATTTGTGAAATGATGTAAACAAAGATGGACATATTTTCCCGTTACAGTCTTGATTGCAGGAGAGGGCTACTCTGAATGTATGAATCATGATTAAGGTTAAAAATTAAGGTTTAAAAATTACACTACAAATAAAATGCATTGCTTCTACCTTATGTAGAACAGAGAAGAGTGATCTGCTTTATGCACTACATGGATTACATTCAAGGTTTTTCAATGTTATTACATAGAGCTTAGGGAAAAAGTAAACCAGATAAAAACACCACCAAAGCATTAGCATTTTGGACTTTGGAAAGGAGAAGCACTCGTTTCCAAACATTGATTTTATTTGAAACTGATTTTGATAAATCACTTGAAGTTCATTGTCCCACTTGCTGTTTTCAATGAATAAAAATTACTTAATCGTTTGGGGTTACAGGCAGTTCTGGCAGATCAGCGAAATACACTTAACACAAAGCAGGAGGAGGAGGGTGTTTCCATGGTGCCCGGTCTCTATAGTACTAGCATATTATTATTTCAGCATCTAAACAATGCGGTGCATAATGACAAAAACACAGGCTGGGAACGCTGTGAATCTCATTCTTCTCATAAACAAATGTAAGAGGAGGTTCAAAAGCTATTCATGTTGTGTTTATTTTCACAACTGTTGTGATGGAGAGTGATTGACAAAGCATAGGTGATCATATTATGCCTAATTTCAACTGTCAAAGGTATATTTTGCAACTTTTCCAGTAGAGGACCCATCATCTGCAGATCTTCAAAGATTTTTCAAAGATACATAACATTTTGGTGTCCCCAACAAGCAAGTGAAACAACCCAGTCAAACCAAACAAGTTCACGATATGAATGCATTTTTTTCAAGGTAATGCTTTTGTAATAAATAGATCTGCGATACCATATATGTATCACTACTTTGAAAGATATTTAGCTCATGAAATAAAACTGCTTTCAGTGGTTCTACAAAGAACTGATAATGTATTTCCGTCCTTACCACAATAAAGCATGTCTGAATGAATGCAGTGAGCTGTGAGTAATGTTAAATGTGTTATGTTAATGGCTGCATGGGCCCACAGCTCCATGAGGAAAGCAGTGATAACAGACACAAGCTGTGACCATTCATCTTTACGTGTGTGACAATAGAAAACTAACAAAAGCCTGTATACCGTTATTACAGATTACATCGTGCTGAGGTTGTGTCACTGAATCAAATCCTCATTATCATGTGAAATCGTGTGACTTAAAGCAACGACATAAGCTGCAATATGAAATCGATCAGTCATCTTTGGCTTATACTTGTTATAAGAGCTGCTGCTGGTTAAGGCCTATCCATTATAAGCCTCAGACATACATCAACAACGTGACTGGGCTGACACAATGGACTCACTAAAGGATTCAGAGCACGCAAGAGATGATGATAAAGAAATGCAAGTTTCAAAACATTTGAAATAACCAACCAAGATTTAGAAAAGAAAAAGCCCATTACAGTAACACATTAAAATGTTGTTTAGTGCTACAGAACCAGTCAACAGTGTTGGGAAGAATACTTTGAAAATGTATTTAGTTACAAAATACTGAATATCTGACATATTTCATAATACATTCCATTACTGGCTCAAATCAGTTCTGTATTACTTGGAATACTTTCACACTTAACTACATTGTATTTATATACTGACAAAAAATGACAAAATAGCTTATTACTGGTTCATTGTTTTATATGCATGTATTTAGAAGATTAAAAAAATCTAGAAATTAGAGAAGAAAAAAATATTTGAAGCTGGGTCGAAGCATCACAACGCAAAAGAAGCAGTGACATCTTTCTGGGGTTTTAATCTAGTAGTGAGAAAAGCACAAATATCTTCCACATCCACAGATGTACAAATCAATGTTTCAAAAGCCAAAATAATTCGTAATTCTGGTAAAACAAGCTGACGTATGCCCATATTTATTTGGGTTTGCTTTGGCACTTCCACCCAAACCACTAAGCTGTGCTGTAACTGGACCGTGCTGTGCTTATTGTTACTTTTTTTTTTTTTTTTTTTTTTTTTTTTTTTCTTTTACCATATAATGCTAATTATGGATTAAAAAAAAAATGGACACATAGTGTTAACTTTTCCATAAAATATGCTTCTCTATAATTTATTGAATAATTAAATAGTTTGTAAAAGTAAATATTCTGACAAGGACAAGTCAACTTGCGCATGTTTCAAAGTTTTGGTGTGTTCTATGATTAATTTTGTAACAGAGTGTATCCTTGTACTCTGCTCCACCTCATGACTTCTCTTTAATGTAATCATTGATTTGGTGAACTCAGGAAACCCGGGCACTTATTGGGTTGCAAGGGCAGAGGAAGTTCACGTGCCCACTCACAGAGAAAGAGACAGACACTGTGGGATATAATATTGACAGGCCAAGACACGACACACTATCTCTGCAAAGGACCACCTGCTGCTTATCCACCAGCAGAAAGAAAAAAAAGATTACTTTTTTAAAGTTGGATTTTCCCCACAGATTTAAACTTTCCAAACCATCTATAAACTTGCCCTTGGTTCATAACATGGACATTTTGTTTGTCATAATGAATTATACTCATGTGACAGATAAGGTTTTTCGGATTGAAGAAAACAACCTTGCATTGTTTATCATTTTGTAGGTTTAAATATAAGGAAGAGAAAAATGTAATCAGTATCTCCAGGCGGCCACCAAAAATGCCAAACAGTCACTGCATAAAATAAATTGAACGTACGGAAAGTCCCAGATTATAATAGTCATAAACAACACAATAACAGCAGTGGGAACATGTTCTATCTGTTTTTAATATAAATACATTTATTGTCTTGAATAAATCAGCCGGCAGAGATGTGCTGACCAGTGTTGATGCATGCAAATTGCTTGAGGACAAATGGAACTGCAGAGGCCACATAATCACCACATCCATGCAGAGCCATTTTAATATTTCTAACATGCCAAAGGATGAACATCTAAGATTTGTCTGGGAAGCGTTGCCTTTAGCGATACATTACAAAAAGAGGACTTGAAATTGTCCAATTTGCAGTTGTAAAAGACATCATATTACAAAGTTTAAGGGATTAACTACAACTTTTTAATTGTCACATTAGTGTTTGCAAGGCTCGACACTTGGCAAGGAGATTTATGGCATATTAAGCTCAAATGAGAATTAAAAGCTTAATACAACAGAGTCAGACTCCCTTCAGTGTACACTTCTTTGACACGCTTCAAATGCTTTGCTTAGGCCTAGTTTGCATTTTAAATTTAAGAGATAATTAGGGACGTAAACACAAGATCTACCTGTTTCCGCGTCTTTCATGTTTACTTCAAACCTTAATCCATTCCGGAAAGGCACCAAAAACAAAATAATTAACTAGAAAGAAATGTAAATGTGCACCTAAATTTGCAGCTATGGAAGACTTAAGCAGGACTAAAAATGAAAATAAAAATGTAGAAATGGTTCTTCTTATATTGTCTAGTTTTTTTGTACACTGTCACAATTATTTTAGTAACTAGCCAGTGTTATTTCTCCTTGTACCCAGAAATAAAATACAAAATCTTTCTCTTAAAAAAAAATCCATCTAACTCATTCTACATTACAGCGGTTGTACTTGATTTCATACATGCAACAAAATAAAAACTCGCTCTAAACAAGACCACAGTGTGGTGTCTGTGATGGCAAATCAAAAAACCTCAATAACTATACTTTATATAAGTAAGCAATCAAGACTAAAATGAAATCTCTGTTGCCATGGAAATTCCTTATGTTTCTAGCAAGGGTACTAATAGTTCATAGAGGTGCATTAGCCAAAATGATCCTTAAAATGTAACCAAAACTGAAATATTTTCTCACTCTCATAAATTCAGATATTTGATTGTCTACCACAACCCTGGTTTTGTGGATATCGGCAAAGTGCTTAAAATGAACTGGTGCTGTTCACACTTTCAAGGCAGTATGTTCATATGGGAAGATTCTCACAGTGATTTAAGGGTTTCATGTCAGTGAGTGTCCGCAAGCGTACAATAACAGTAGGTACTGATCTGTGAGAAGTAATATTGTATGAGGAAGGCAGACATGAAAAGACATAAAAAGGCAGCTGTGAGAGCAGAGACCTACAGTATAGCAGGACTAACAAGGTCATAGCACATACAAGTGTAGCTACCTTCACAGCTCTGTGGTGTAAAAGAACATAATAACACCAGCAAAAAAATATGTAATGACATCCAAGGAGAGAGAGAGAGGAGAGAGAGGAGAAGGAGAGAGAGAGAGAGAAGAGAGAGAAACAGAGAGAGAGAATTGAATGTTTAATAGCTGCAGAAGAGAACAAAGCAAGCAGAAACATGTGTCCTGTACGGGTTAATACAATTAGACCAAACTAAATGTGACAAATGTGACATTGAAGGTTCTCAATGTGCTATTTGCATGTTTGGATGAGGATTGTGGTTCTCATTGGCTCTTGAATGTTCCAAATCAAAGCCTAAGCTGGCCATATGACATTTCATAATTAACTGCACGATCTATAAATGACATCATCTATAAATTGTTATTACATAATTTTTTGAAACACCCGATTAGAAATTGCTGTGGTTTTGTTTTTTTGTTACAAAAGATGCAAAAAAAACATCTGTGTCTAGTAAAAAGCGGCTTAGTGTGAATTACAGTACTTATTTTGGAATATTCAGAGAATTAAGTCTACAAAAGATCTTTAAAAACAGGAACAAATCATTGTTATAGTTTATATAGTTTAAAGTAAATTCTGCATATTAGGTCTCCTACGATTAATTACAATCAAATCAAACTCCCAGTTTAAATGAATGCAAAGGAAAGTCTGCACTTTTTCAAAGTAGCATGTGCTATTTTATTCGTTTTGTAGTATGCAAGCCTACTTCAGCCTTGTCAATTCTCCTGGCCTTGTTTAAGATGTGCATTGAAACAGAAATAAAAAAATAAATAACAATTGAATCTCAAGTAATTCTTCAAAAATTGTGCAGCTTTCCCATTTATCTTCCATTTTTACTGTTGTTTTCATGCCCTATTCGGAATTACAAAAATAACAAACTTATATTCACAAAAATAAATATTTCTGACAGTATAAGTAGTCTTGCACCAGATGGTCAAAGCCTAAGTTGTGAAAGCCTTTATTTCCTTGTTGTTTCTTCTCTCATTTCTGCTTCTGAGCAGCTGAACCGAGCTACTGGTTTGGTTTAGGTTTGTGCCATTCTGAACAGGCAGAGCTTTAAGTCAATCACTTCTACTACTTCTACTGTAAAAATGCTTTATTTGGGTTGGGTACCACAACCATTTGAGTGTTCTGCATGTTCTCCCCATAACAGTTAGCCACAATGTTAATAACAACAAGCAGACTCTAGCAGATTTTAGTGAACAAACTGTACATTATTCTGTGTAGATGAAACATTGCAAACTACATTTTACCTCATCTGTTCTGTTGGTGCAGTCAGGGCTATAACGAGATAGTGCTTCACATGTCTGTTTTATTATAGTTAAGTACTGACATAGGCAACTACTTCCTTTAAGTATAGTATTATCAAATTGACGTTTTCTCCCAGGAAGGGACTTAACTCATCCCTAAACTTTCTTTTTTCCATAATGTCAGTGTCCATTAAATGCTGTACTTGTTAGGAGACAGACCCTGCCACAGTAACCGACGTTACACTCCAGCACATACATGTGCACACAGACTTTGTTATGGCCCATTAGACAGGCTACAGTGAAGGGAGGAGACAGGTATTGATCTAAGCGGCTCTAACAGTTCCAGCAGCACTTCTCTGCCTGTTGCTTCTGCTGTGCTGCTACTCTGTCACTGTCTCAACCAACGGCCTCTTTTGGGAATTGATTCTCCAATTACCTCCAGTCTCCTGTGGCGTTAATCACTTCGATGTTTAATGTGGATGAATGTTCTCACACAAGCCACGAAAATCTAAAATAATGTATCTACTATTGTAATTACCACTGGGACATTTCAACTCTTGATCTTGCAAGGGCAACTTGTCCATAGACATTTAAGAAGCACAATCAGCGGCTCTCTGTGGAATGTGACGCCATATTCCTTCAGTAGACGATATGACACAAATCAATTGAAAGCAGTTCATGTTTTGTTCACTTACCTAATACATTTTATGTTTATGTTTTGTTCACTTACCTAATACATCCACAATGTGTTTAAAGAACGTTTCACAACTTTTAGAAGCAACTGGTATGCTAACATCAGTTAGTTACAATAACATTAACAAATTCCTGTATTTTAGTGAACAAATGGAACATTCTAGGCCTCAGATGAAACACCACAAATTAATTTTCACCTCATTAGATACATAAAGAATATATTTATGCTGGGTAATAAATTATTTTACATTAAAAAAAAACATGACATTGCTACAGGTGTCAGTATTGTTCATTGAATAAAAAACTTAACTGAGGTGCAAACCACATTATTGTAAGGTGCCTTGTATTTGCAGCAGTAATTTGTCTCAAAGCAATAAGTTATGTCACAAGAAGAGAAGACATTACATCATATTAATTATCAGTTTCCTCTTAAGCAATGTTTTGCAGATGAAACAGCCTATGACACACGAGAGTCTCAGAGTATATCTTGTTAATGGCATTGGTGGTGCCTAGACAAGATAAAAAAAAAAAAAAAACATTAGGTTCGCTTAGAAACATCTACAATTATGTGTAATACCCTCCCCCGGGTTTCTCATGAGCCTCACAGCTTTGATCAGGGCCAGATAAAAGAGGTACGGGTCAGACACTTACTGCATGGAGCTAAGTACACACTACATACACACTAACATTACTGATAATTTTGACTTTTATCCCCTTGCTTGCTCTATATGCACTCATCTATATATAGTAATAATAATAATATCATAAATATTCCTAGTTCATCTTGCACCGCTCAGAAAAGGTGACAAAACTGACCTGTTCTTCTGTAGCAAACATTTTAAGCACAAGTGGACTCTTATAAAAGTTGTTGCATTTTTAATAAAGTGTATTCAACACTTAATATCTTACAGCAGCTTGCAACTTTAAAGACTCTGCTCTTTATTCCAAAAATGGTGGTTCTTCTAGGCATCATTGACCCTTTTCATCTACTGTCTTTTCTCACTGGTGAATGGAATATAATAAAAAATACTCAAGAAATCTTGCTGCTTTGGAGAATTGCAAAAGAAGAAAATTTAGTTCATGGTATTAAAACTATTCAAAATAACCATACAAAGAAACAAAATGTGTAGTGACATCACCCAAACGATTGGATAAAGTGATATTTTTACTGTTAATTTAATGGTCTATTCATTGTTAACCCTCAAAGCAGAGATAAGTTTATCTGGAGCACAAGGTTAAGGTTAAGGGTTAAGGTTAAGGTATACTTTATTGTCCCCGTTGGGAAATTTGTCCTCTGCATTTGACCCATCCTTCAATGCCTCTGGGGCATCTCCTCAGGAGCAGTGATCACCATAGTGCAGCGCTCGGGGACCCATCTCCAGATTTTCTTGCTATAGGCTTGGTCAGGACTACCGTAGCTGGAGGATATTACCCTAACGTGTATGTTATTGGTTGGTGGGGGAAACCGGAGGCCCGGGGAAACCCACCCAGACACGGGGAGAAACATGCAAACTCCACACAGAAAGGCCCGGGCCCGTGCGGGAGTCGAACTCGCGACCTTGCAGTGAGGCAAGAGCGCTATCTGTCGTGTCGCCAATATACACAATGCAAAGATGTACACAATGCAAAGATGTACACAAAGCAATTTATAGAAAAAGAAGATATGCATTAAAGTCACAACACAAACTAGGGAAAAAAATAAAACACACAACTATATCCTGAGCCTAGATTTTTTGAGGCAATTCTTTGTTAAAACAATGTCTTAGCAAGATAATGCATAAAACATTACCGAGAACAATATGTTTTCCCAGTATTACTCTCACGATAGCGACTATATGTTTCAATAATCACAGAAGTAGAACAATGTTTAGTATGCGGCCAAAACAACACAACTGAAGCTCTCTGCCGTTGTCTCCAAACTGTCTGACATCAGCCAATCTTTTACTCTCAGTCATTGACCCTTTTAAACTTTGTTCCATTTCGAGGACAGAAAAACGACAAAACATTTCTTACCGCAATGTTCTTAGTGACAAGGTCACTAATGGGTCATAATTCTCACACACAGTAGTGTAATAACACCAAATGAGGTCATCAGAAAGACGCCTTACTTCACTGCCATTAGTGAAATTGTCCTGTCAAAGATCATACAGAGATTAAATAATTGGGAGGATTGGATGCATGCGTTTAAATTTGAAGAAATATTAAAAGATCAGGGTTATAAATTTATGAATGAATACATTTTAGAGATGAAAACAGATAGCGACATCACAAAAGCAATCAAAATACAATTCCTGTTGATCCAATTTAAGACTTTTGCATGTATGTAATGGAGAATAAATGATAACAGGTCTAATGCATAAGGTTCAAATCTAACAAAAGCAGCTTTGGCTTCTGTCAGTGTGTATCTACTATCAAAGTTCATTACTTCTCCATCTGGTGCTGAAAATATCTCCTCAGAGGGAGTCTCGTTGCAGATCAGCAGCCTTTGGAGCTGCTCATTAATAAGACTAAATTAAAATGCAAACGACAGATTTTAATGATTTTCTCATTTGGACTTCATTTGGTGGGATAATATCTGTTGTAAATATAATATAAGCATATTTCTGACTCATTAAGCATTAAATAAACTGTGCTTTCATATAATTTATTTGTCAAGTAATACTTTTGTGAAATTACAGGAGCTTGTCAGCATAACACTAGATAGCAACTATAAAATTTCATGTCATGCCAGCTTACTGACATTTTTATTTTGTAGAAGGTTGGAGATCTCTGCATTAAGGGTTCACCAGGAAGTTATATCCTGCACATAATTTGGTGATTTGCCCAATTATCTTTAGCGCATTTTAAAAAAAAATATCAGTCCAACCAAGCACTTGATGGGAAGAGCAATTATTACAAATGCTCCCTGAACAAGTCTGAAAAGATATGGCAAAGCTCATCAACCTCATTCAATTATTCTTGATATCAATTACTTTCCAAAATCCTAACCCAAACCCCAGTTTTGCAGTGACTTCTTGATTAGCCGGTTCACTTTCTGCAGACTCAGATAATGTTGTACTTTGATGCTGTGCTGAAAATTGCTGGAACTGCGGTCTCTCCTGCTGGCAGTCCCAACATCACACCACGTCCCGATGGCTAGAGGAGAGCCATCATAACGAGGACATAGTCACCGCGTCTATGTGATGTAACTATAGCAACCCCTGCCAATACGCACAGTCCACCATGCAGCAAGACATAGGTGACAAGGAAAAATGAATGTTGGGATATATAAGAGGATAATGATAAACTTGAATATGAACTTGTGGCATCATGTTGCAGTTACAGGAAAAAAGCAAATACTGGTCTCTGACTTACATTGTTAAAAATAATTAATGTACTCATTATTGTAAGCAAGAATAGGATTTAGCAAAGACATATAACTAAAAGTAAGAAAAAGAGAGAGAGAAATGTAAAAAGATTGTTTGCATCATATATTCTCAATTTCCCTGAAGGAGGTTAAAAGAAACATAAATTTGAGAGACATAGTAACTAACACAGCAACCGCAACAATTCGGATTGATAAAACATGGGATACTGTATATGTGTGTCTGCAGACAGTTTGCACTTTCTTATATCTACACCGAGCACATTCGTGTCAAAGGACAACATCATACAATACATTTTTTAACACCTCAGGTCATACAAGTCGAGACAGGATCACAAGTTCACATGTATAGACTCCAAGCAAAGCTAACACACACCAAAAGCATATATTGCTGCTGAGGAGAAAGTTTTAACAGTGACAAAGGTATAAATATTGACGTGAATGTGTCAGCTTTGGTTATAATTGCTCACTGGACAAAATGGCCAGAACAGGGGACAAAAATATCAACACTGCAATTAAATCAATCAGCCACAGGCCATTTCAGCTATACGGACAAGTGTAGCAGTCAGCAGTGAGAGTGGACTTATTACAGCACACAACGCTTAGACTTAATGTCAGTTACTAAAATGACTGAACTGCATGTTCACTGTGCTATGGAATGTCTATGCAAAAGATAAAAAAATCATAATAAAAAAATGAGAGGTTGTTTTATTCCCAGCTTGTTGTTTTATTTATGTAAACTGACAAGATGCAAATCTGTCCCTCATTATAACAGTGTTCTCTAATTCTGCTTAAAAATGCCTCTGGTTGTTGTTGTCTCTCCAAAGAGTGATGTAATGTAAAAAGGCAAAAGTAAGCATTAATTCTAAAGTAAATTTGTTAAATAACTTAAACTAAACATTGCAATGCCCGAAAAATACTGAATATATCTATAGATATTATGAATTAGAATTATAAACCAGAAAGAAAACAGAAAATATGTTTTCTTTAACAACATTTTCTAACCCTAACCTAAGTCCACAAATGGGTTCAATACACAACCAATTCATTCTTTTCAACCTCACCCACTCAACTGCTGGGTACATATTTCCTGTTAAAAAGAATTTTGAGAATTACTGAAATAACATAAAAAAGTACATTTGTACTAAACGTGCTGTGTTCAAGTGCACAAACAACAGTGCAGCTCAATTTCATTTCACTCTAAGTACTACTGTAGGTCAGGCATCGCAAAACTGAAAACGACTTCCAAAAACTAGGAAGTTCAATCGTCCAATCTGCAAACAGACCTGAAGCGTTGAGTTGGCCAGAACCAATCTGAGTTGAGATGGCAGACTATAAATGTTCCCCTTCTGTCAAATATTAACTCAGAATTTAATTAATAATAACAAACTTCCTGGAGAACAAATCAAAGCCGCATCAGGCTGCATCATGGCAAAGATGGCATGACAGAGATCTGAAGAGTAGGAGCCATATGGTACAAGAGTATGAGCCTATGGTACATGTTTTAGTGGTAGTGCAAATCTACACAGACAAGAGGAAAACATGCAATCTCATAGAAAGGCCTCAAGCCGCTTGGGAACCCAGGATCTTCTCGCTATGAGGTGAAAGCGCTAACCGCTGCAAAATGTACTTTCTGCAAAAACTGCCAAAAACCTAAGGTCTAAAAAACACAAGGCTTCTTCGATGCTGATTTTTGTTAAGCAGAGAACATTTTGGGGTGAACAGTCTTCTATATAGACAGATAGTTTAGACATTCTTTGCATTGTTTGAGAAAGTGTGCCACAAAAGTGAAAACAAAAACAAAGAGTAGCTTCGAACACTGTCAGACAGCTTTTACTTTATATTGTGTTACAAGAAAAGATAAAATGCTTAAAGATAAACTGGTGTAGAAAAAGCCATTCAACTTGCACGATTGTTCTCAAACCAAGGTCTTTATGTTTTTCAGATGTATTTTTCCTTCTCTGAGTCAAACTGCATGAGTATAACAAATTGAGAAAGAACAAATTGAAAAGGGCACAAGACAGTGGTTGGATCAACTATGAAGGAGCAGGCCTGACATTTTATTTTTGTAATGGACAACGACAGATGGTCAGATGGCTCATTTTGGAGGTTAATTCAGAAACAGAGGTCATGTATTGAGCAAAGACAATGACTATTTAAAAAAGATTGTTTAGTATTTTGGATAAGACAGAACTAAAAGCAGGCATACAATTCACAATTTTTGTTTGTTTGCTTTTTCAAGATAATTCATTTGAAATTTGTCAACTTACAATTCCAGGATAACTATTTGAATGCTTTGAAACCAAAAATAAAATATGCACAATAGCTTCAACAGCAATATAGTTCTGATCAAGTCTCTGGAATAACATCCTCATGGGAAAAAAGACAACCTTTAAGATGCTATACCTGATTTGTATTTACTTTTATATCCTAAAGATGTGAGAAAAAAAGACACGATTCCTTGCAACAGTTCATCTCTACTTCTCACTTGCCTAATGCATGCCATGCCTTTAATCAATAATGAGTGCGTTTTTCAACTGTCAGAGAGAGCAAGGCAGTTTTGAAGTCACTGTAAAGCTTAAGCATGCCACTAACATACTTTCACACAGCTTTATAAGTTAGGTGCTCAAAATATTTTCTATTAATGTATTAAAAAGATGCTGTGTATTTAAATATAATCAATAACTTTCAGTTCATGCGTCCTTAATTCATGTGTACTGCACACGATGGTGAAGTCGCAAAATAAAGATAGTTAAATGATGCCATAGTATATTTGCATGGTGAGGCTTCTAAGACCAGCAAAAGTGTGTACCTTGCTCCATCAGTTGCAGAGTTAAAATTAGGAATGAGACACATTGGCCTGTGGAGCAGAGCTGGGGGGCACCACATTTCTCCCTCACACCATTCATCAGCCCCGATTCAGTGACAGCAAGACTCTCGCAACCTAATTATCTCTGATGTTGTTGCTTGTCTAATCGCAGCGGCTTCACAAACTGCTGTTGTGTTCTGGAGCACCGAAGCACAACGGGAAACTCTACAAGACAAAGACAATCTTCTGCCCCACTGTGCTTGGTCCACCCTAATGATACAGGTCTCTTCACACTCTCTCACCAGCAAGAACCGTATGAGAGTTCAAGAAGTTTGGTGTTGTTTATTGTGTCTCAAACAGGTGACTAAATTTAGAAGGGTTTCACCTGCAGCTGCTCTCTGGAGGCTGTGATTGGTTGACAGAGCAAAAGAAAACCTCTACAGCATGATGACACCTCTGGAACCATTGTTGTAAGACACACAGAGATTCTAGTAATTAACTTTAATTCTACTGTGTCCTACTTTCTAAACTGTGTAAAAACTTAAGCTGAAAAGTGATCCAGAGACTAAAGAGAATAGAAAAAATGTCCAAACAGGCTATTTTTTACACACCAAATCTGTAAACAAACACAATCTAACTTCACTCACATCGCATTAAAATTTGGCGTGATATAGGTTTGTTTTCATTCAATAGGCCAGTGGTGTCAAACTCAAATGGAGCTGGGGTCAGAGTCAGATCGGAGTCAGAGTTGGTCGAGAGCCACAGTTTAAAATGTAGTTCGACCTGTGTTGTATTTAAATATGGCATTTATGCTACATATTAATTGGATTACGGTACTTTGCATTACACAGTGTTGCATTAATTTACATAACTTTATTTTGTAATGACTGTCTTTCCAAAAAAAATTTGGACAAAATGTATGCAATTTCTAGTAAATTTTGAGAGTTCTCAACAATATAGGCCCTGTGCTGCTGCACAAGGCAACAGGGATTGAGTCGACGCTATACTGTAGTGTATTGTGGGACCTGTAGTTCAACTTGTTATGTACTTTGGGCGGCAGGACACTATCAATAATAATCAGAAATCATCCCAAGGGCTGTATGAAATCATTTTTGGGGCTGGATTTGGCCCTCAGGCTGCCAGTTTCACACCCCTGCGATAGACGATACATGTCCACTGAAACTTGGAAGATAAACATGGCGGCATCAGATGGATTTTCCAGGCAAGGTAAAACGTAAAGGTAAAGGTGCTGGAGGATTAAAGAAGAGAGAGAGGGCAGAATCTGAGTAAGCCTCAACGTGATATCACAACATGACAATTTTGAGCCGTGAGCAGGAAATTTGCTATAAGCGTTCACAGAGATTCAAGTGAAATTTCATACCTTAAAGCCTTCATTGCAACTTTAGATAATAATCAAAACACAAACATTTGTGAGGTGAATGATTAAAAGGAACTAGAGAGAATAGATAAGACTAAATGCAAAATAAGCAATCTTAAGGGTGAGCAGTTTTTGTAAAAGCAAATCACATTTCCTGCTTTTGGGGACATTTTCACTGGTTTTATGGTTGAACTGTGACATCATGGCTTTTGGTGCCTTGATCTTTTGAATTGAACCTTCATTAATTTCACCAATAGTAAGAAGGGAAAAATCAAAAATCAATGATACATAGTTTAAGGTTTTCTAATAAAACTTTAATACTATGCAGTACATTTTTAGACCACACAGACACCATAGAACAAAAAACATTAAAAAATACTTTATAAAGTCTATTAGCAATTAAACAAAAGTGCATTTGATATTTAGTTTCACTTTAACCACCAGAAATTCTAATTTAACTATTTTGGAGAGAACTTTCTATAAACTGTAAATCCCAAATTAATAATTGTGCCACAGCATTACTTGGTCCACTTGATCATTTTTGAACAATGCTATTTTTGTTTTGTAATTAATCATTAGATACATCAGGATAAAATGAAATTTTAGGGCTTGTGCTGAATAGGAAGAGCATGAGAGAAACTAAATGTTACACATCCTCTTTAACAAGCTAATCTGAAGTTATCACCGGCACGCTTAAAGTGAATAACACTGTTTAAAGTTTTAAAGGCCAGAGGAAATTGGCAGAGAGCCAGAAGAACTACTTTTGCCTCTGTGGAAATCTACCACAATCAAGGAACAGCCGCTGGATATCAAGTGTGGAGCTCTGGGGCTGAAACACGTTTGGTATAATAAAACAGGAACAAGAACAAGCAAGTGTGCCTGTCTCAGCGGGCAGGCATCACTGCACCCTAGAGCAGACAGCAGCAGTACCAGATACAGACAATGCACTGTGAATGAGGTAAAGAGCTCCAAGTTAAGCCCTAAGTGAGCGGGAAAGTGACAAACACAAAAGAATTTAATGCTGTAATGACCACTTTCCCATAACGGAGCCCAGATGGAACAATTACCCATCCTGACACCTTTTAATTAAAATCTGCAAAAGTTAATCAAAAATTGCTATTTTGTTAATTGTTAAAATCACCAGTGTTCTCTTTTTTGGATACTGAGCTTTGCAAACCGTAAACAAGATGCAGGACAGTTTAGAAAAGTATCTATTCATTCTCGTCCTTGTCAAACTCCCTAAAATATTTAGTGTTTGCGCGCTGTGTTCAACAAAACCTGGAGGACAAAATGTGCTTTGTTGAATTAAGCTCTGTGTAATTTATTTTATAATGCAACGCTCGATTTATGTAGTTATTACAGTGCTGGATAAAGTATTCAGATATATGTGCAAATATTTATAACTAGCTCTCCTTACCATAAAAATATTTCACCTCTAAAAGTTGTACATAGTGTCTATAGTGGTTAATATGCTCAGAATGCATTAGATAAAAGACCAAAACATGTACACTGCAAGCAATTTCTAGCTACTTTGGTATCAAAATGCATTGCTTCTTGGCTGCAAAATTCCTTTTTGGCAGAAAGAGGGTTGCAGGTTCGACTCTCGCACAGTCTAGGCCTTTTTGTGTGGCATTTGCATGTTTCTCAGTGAAGTGTCTGGGTGGTTTAATCCCCAGCAAAAAAACATGCAGGTTAGGGAATGCTTGGTGAGCATAGCTTCAAGCAGGACAGTGAGTGTTCCTCATGTGACCGAGTGCAGTGTCTCCTTTCATGTATGTGCTTATAAAAGTGAAACAACAGCAACGATGAAACCCAAGTGGATTAAACCAAGTTTATAAAGGTCACAAGAGAGCCAAGGTTCAATAGAGTTAATTAGCTGTTACACTGACGCATTGTGAGTGTGAAATGAAAAAGTTTAAACAAACAGTGCTGGCCATGGCCATGTTCTATAGAGGGATTATCGGTTGACGTCACTTTCCGCTCTACTGCGGATAACTAGTTGGCTGGGAAAACTTTTTTTGATTATAACTACAAAAAGACGAGAGCTAGCTGTTTAGATCAGGTATCAACCAGTATGACAATGTGTGGCTTCTGAAGCTTGAGACAGGGTTTTTTCACTCACCTGAGCATAACGTGTATGAGTCGTAGGGTCAAATTTCCTACACAAACATAAGAGAAACAAACAAAAAAAAATCTCTCTCGACCACACCTCCCTGAACTTGTAGAGGGGCACATTGAGCTTAAAATTGGGCCAAAGCTCCGGCAGTGTGCAGAAGACCTTAAGAACCGATTTAAGCTGGAGTGGACCACTGAAGCTCTGCCAATCAGAAATTAAACACTTTATTATTGTTTTTAGACAGTACACAGCGGTCTAAAATAGTCAGTGATGCATTGACAATATATTTTCTGGAGAAAAAGACAAAACTTACTAACTTACAACACAAAAAGCCAGATACCCCAGCTTTAAGTACAAGATGTATAATTTCCACTGCTGCAAATAATTTCTGAGTGCATAAAAGGTCAGGGCTTAAATGTGTGTCCTGGACACTGTTCTTGGAGAGATTGATTTATGAGCAATGCAATTATCTTTTACAAGAAGAGTTAATGGATTGTTCTGGGTGACAAATGAGTCTTTGATGAAATTATCTGACTGCACGGCATCCCAACTCAAGTCTGTAGCTTCTCTTAATCATATTACAACTGACTATTCAACTCTTCAGATGTATTCATATTCACATGACTGTTACACACCGGCACTCCACAAGGGACAAGGTAGTGTCTTGCCCGAAGATACAACTGCAAAGCCCATCTACCTGATAAAATAAAAGACATGTTAGTTTGCAAGCAACATTTTTGACTGAAAATGGTCGATAAAATTTTACCAGCAGGACGCTTTGGTTGCATTAAACTGGCTGCAGATTGAAAACAAATAAGAATCATTCTCTATAATGTCAACCCACTTCACTTTTCTTTATCACAGCAGTAATTCTATCACCAGTGAGGGGTCAGACCAAAGCAGCCTCTCCATCTAAAATGATATGACCAACTTTAAAGCTGTCTAAAATTTAACTACGTTTGATTAACACCCTGCTGGTCCCTGTCACAATATAGAATAACGTATCTGCAATATATTTGGCCCAAGGAGTACTTAAACTTTTGAAGAAATTCCATTAACTATTTCTTTTATGGTCTCTAATTCTCCCTTAGACCTCTCAACGCTGAGTCCATTATTTACCCAGGTCAACTCCCCAGAGCTGAAATGTTAAAATTATGCAGCCAAATCAAAAACCTTCAAGTGTGGCGTCAGTATTGAACTTGCTTAAATATGCAGAGCACAGTTCAATGACAACATCGACAACGTTCGTCTCTGCTGCCACCTTGAGGTTAAAACTAAAATGTGTTATGTCAAAAAAAAAAAACCTAAAAGATCTGTTTAAGGCTGGCGAAATATGGGGACCAATATTCACTTGTGAGCTCGTCCTTGTCATTAATGCCACTTTGGGATTTAGTATAAAGCAAGATTTTATTTAAAATGTACTCATGTAGCTTTATAGTTAAGATTTTTTTTTCTTGCAGATTTTGAATTTAGATGTGCTTTTTACTAAAAACAACCATGCTATGGATCTGAATTAGCCCATAGCTGGCTAGCCTTTAAACCAGGGGTATCAAACTCAGATTGCCAGTGGGACGAATAGAGGAGAAACTTGTTGTTGTGTCCTTAGGCAAGACACTTCATCCACATAGCATAGTCTGGATCTGGTATGTGTGTGAATGGTTGGTGGTGGTCGGAGGAGCCAATGGCGCAAAATGGCAGCCTCGCTTCAGTTAGTCTGCCCCAGGGCAACTGTGGCTACAATAGTAGCTTACCACTACCAGTGGTAGATGAAGGAATAATGCATAATGTGAGCGTCTTTGGGTGTCTTGAAAAACGCTATATAAATCCAATGCATTATTAGTTATTATTTATTTCATGCAAAAAAAAATGGATCAAGCAAAAACTGATATTCAAGAAAAAAATTGTGATATTAATTATTTCCTACATTACTTAGTCCTAACTGCTTCATGCTTCAGTTCAGAGTGTGACCCTGTCAGCAGGAGACACACCACACGTTTTATAACTCCTGACTCAGAATGGTGACATTGATGGTTTGAAAAAGTTCATTCACTCTGAAGTTACTCATAATGTGCTGCTTCTATTCATAAGAGTAGGAGCTACAAAGGGAAAACTGAATGTAGACTTTAGTAGAAGATAAATTGTAACCTTCGAACATGTATCGTGAATAGGATTAAATATACATGCTTTAAAAAGCTATAGAAAACAAAATGAATGGCACTATAGACAAGAAGAGAAATTAAATTACTGCTGGAATCTGAAAAGTCACATAATTCTCAGTATAAGTTGTGAAAAGTTATAAAAAGTAATCTCTAGACCAGTCTTTCCCAATCTTTTCTGAGTAATGACCACTTTTTTTTGCTTGGTTTCCGCCGCACAGCACCTATTCATATGTGGCCAAATCAAACTATTTTCGAACACTTGCTGTAAAACACAAACACTCAAAATTGTAACTCATTTAAAAATCTGATAATCTAATTTATAGATTGAATATTTGAAAACTGACATATTTTTCAAGGCACACATGGCACTCATTCAAGGCACACTAATGTTCCCCAGCACATGGTTGAAAAACACTGCTCTAGACTAGATTATCTAGTGTTGTCTAGTGTAGTGTAGTTAGTATAGTATAATACAGTGTAGTGTAGTGTAGTGTATGTAGTGCAGTGTAGTTAGAGCAAGTATTGCTCCATAGTCTGAACTTTGTTGAACAGATTTGACAGACCACAGGGTTTAATAAAGAAAGTACTCTAACTTTGTACAGCATTTATCACTGAACAGTATTCCTTAGGATTCAAACTAGAAAAATTGTACTTTGACACTCTAGAGATTTTGGTGTGTTTTGTACTGTTAGTTTCCTCATAGTCCTTCACAAACTGCTGTCAGGGGAAGAAGGTTGTGAAGGACCTTGGAAACAGCCCTGAAAGAAGCAGAAACCAAGTTGCCATGTCAACCAAAGGAAAGTGAGAACAACAAATAGGCACTGATTTGTCTTGCACATCAGTGAAACTGTAGTGCCCCTTTGGTCATAGACGGTTTATACATGACTATTCTATTTTCATATACTGTATACCTTTTAACCCTTAGCTACCTGGGTTGCTCATTTGAACCACATTATTTGAGTTGAGTCTGGAGAGCCTGGAATGGTTTGGTCCAGTATTGTTACTTTAGTACTTAAAGGTTTAATGCAAAAATGACATCTGCATAGAGACCTTGCATTTACATTGTTAAGATAACTAAAGGCTGCAAAAAAACTTTTGATGGGCTTTAAGGAGCTTGGGGATATTTTTGAATAATCATAACTAAAGGTCATATTCAGATCAGATTTGTTTGTCCTCAATCAGGGCAAAAGCATATTTGCAATCACTAATGAAAATTGGTTCAATTTGCTGCTTTCTGGTTTTATTTAAGTGAAGCTTTGCTTGCGTTAAAAAATATGTTTTTAAAGTTTGAGCCAGATATGCAACACCTCTAACCGAGTATGGGGGTAGATATGGATCACTTTTATTTTAAATGGATAAAACTATCCTAATGGTATAAAAAGAAATACTTGTTTGCTGTGTGACAATAAGTATAACTATGTAAATTAGCGATTGTTGTAATATATTCCATCATGCAGATTTATGCTGAATGTGCAGCACCAGCAGCAGTAGTAATAAGAGCATTTACAGAGTGATAATGAAGCATATAGTTTCTGGTCTGTCTGATGAGCTCTTCTATCACATGGTGTGGAGATTAGGAACATTATATCAATGCTAACAGTGGAGTGAATGAGCGCTTTAGCCTCGTGGGTCAGATTAAGGTGATCCCTGTATTTACTAATACACTGACAGCACATTAAAAGGAGGCCGACCCCCCAGTAAACTATTGGTGGACACTAGAGCATAATGACTTTAGCCTGGGCCTGGTGGAAATAGGCCAGATTCTCAGATGTGTGCTGCTGGGCACTCACACACTCAGGAAGTTAGCAATGCAGAAGGGCGGGGCTTCCAACATTGCGTGACAAGACTGAAGAAAACAGTGTGCAGCCTGGCGTCTCACTATCACACGAGCACACGCTCACGTGCACCAGTCCCATACACACGTACTCACGATAGTGCACATCTACAGCCTTTTTATTCTTTTATGTTGCTTCAGGTTAAGGTTAGACAGGCCTTTTCTTCACTTTCTCCTGTGCACTTCAAAGTGAGACATCCCATTCACACTGGAAAGAGATCTGAAAAGCACAAAGTTATTTATCAAATATTTAGCACTACGTTACGTTGTGCACTTATGTGATTCATTTGGAAATTTAAATTTTTATCTGCACTGTCATATCATAATAACATCTTAAAGTGAAAGGCATATGAATACATACATTTCAACAGTGTATAGGTTGAGTTTTTTTTTTTTTTTTATCGCGTGTTTAAAATAGTACAGTTTAAGCTACAATATTGAAAAAATATATATATTTTTAATCAAATTGACCAAATTCCTATATAAAAGTGATTCAAATAAAAAGCAGAAATATTTAGAATGCATAAGATTGCTCTCCTAATAAAAATTGTATATCATAAAATAAAAGCATAGGCTATTTTAAAAATCTCAATTACAAAATAATATCAACATCAAATAATATATGTTTATGATTCAGTGATGATTTTCTGACAGCAAAAGAAGACACAAATATGTGTAGTGTATCTGTGGGCTTAGGACAACCATTTTCCTTAATGTTAATGATTCCTTGCTTATTTTTTAATTTCTTTGCTTCTTTTTATTTGTTTTTGTTATTTATTACTATTTTTTAAATTATTATATTATTTTATGTCATATCGGTAAAGTGCGAGTGTTGTCCATTTATTCATTTTCGTCAGCTTTCTCCGAGATCGGGTCGCGTCTGAGCAAACAATTTTCCTTGTGGAAGCATAAAGTTTGTCTTTAGTTGCATTTGAAAAGAGGTGATTTGTCTCATGGGTAAAAAAACAAAACAAAAAACACATGGGCCTATAAAGGTTGAAATGAAATAAATAGGCCTATTGATAATATTAATACCTTTTCGTGAAAGAGATCTTAAAAAATACGAGTGGATCTGTATAATATTGATTGAATAATAAAATAAAATAAAATATAAATAATATTGATATTGCTATTACTCGGATGAGCATCATTGTTTGTAGGCTATGCCTTTATACTCACAAAAACATAGTGAATAGAGGCCTCCTTCTCGGCCTTCTCTCTGCATGTGGCCTTCAGTTTGTCGATGCTAAAACAATCTAAAACGATTGTTTGCCTTTGCCCGTGGAAAAGACAGAGGAATACAAACACAGTGTCTTTAGATTAGGTAACGATAAAAACCCCGCGTACTGCTCTAAGGACCGAGGTTTGAGAAACGGCTCTGAGCAGACTTTATCCGCAGTCACGTGCTGTTCCCGGACGCTTTGATTTAGGGAAATTGGCCTCCGCACTGTGGTCAAACTCATAGACGGCTAATCTAAGTTTTAATGTGCCGCTATTGACCAATACAAGGAGATTAAAGTTTAATTTGAAGAAATAAGTGATCGTTTGTGCTTTTGTGGGTCAGGTCATGCCTTCGTCTAAATTTTGATTAACACCAAGGTTTTTTTTTAATTTTTCCATGTCTGCCGCAAGGCCTCTTGCTGAGCGTGACCTGAAAAGTCACGTGGTGTCAGTCCCACAACTAACACTTAAAATTATTATCTCTTGTTACAATCCCTCTGGAGTTTAGCCACGCATGTCATGTCTGAGAGTGACTGACTTGGCAGTGAACTCTGAGATTTAAGCTTATTATGAAAGGTCAGCAAGTCCCCCAGCCACGTGTTTCCAACTATGCTCCAAAATTATCAAGAAATGTTATACCACCTCTTTGTGAAAAATCCACCTGAGCGCAGAGACCCGGAAGAACGCACAGAAGCAGCCTACGCGCGCCTTTTTAGGAAGCAGAAAAGAAAAGTTATCAGCCTCACTCAAGGTCCGCTGTATTTTGTAAAGATAATCTCATGGAAGTGACTGGAAGTTTTGGGGGCAGAGAGCGGATTTACCGAGGGTCTGGTGAGAAGAAAAGGTCCTCGCTTTCAGCTCCTTTGTGCTGCGCTGACGAGTGCGTCCTGACAGGGGTTAACGTACCGTGAAGAGGTTAAATAAACCGACATTCTCGTTAGAAACCCTTCAGACACATAAGGTCTCATGAGTGGACGCAAAGACAGAGGTGGTCTGTGTTAGCTTTTCACTTTTAAACTAAACATTTGGTTTGCCTTTGATTTTCTTTTAGATGGCCGTTGTTATTATTCAACTTATTATTAGTTTTCTCACACAAAAAAAAAAAAAAAAAAAAACTAAACAGAATGTAAAAACAAAAGCTGATGAAAGCTAGTTTAGTGAACACGTAGCCTACTTAAAAAGAAAGCAAAACAACAATATAAAAAGGCAGCACAAATGGGTTAATCAATACAATAAAAATCGACCACAGAAAGTTTTGATTCAGAGCTGCAAAATATGTTGCCTATTTTCAAATGGCCTACATTCCCTCTATTCAATGCATTTCATATACAATAATGAAGAGCTTAATCTCATAAAAAATACAAATCTTAATTTAGTTTAGTTACCACCTGATCCCCTCTCTCACCTAAAGCTACTAAATAAATAATTATGCAAAATAACAGCCTAAATTTATCCCATGCAACAGGAACATGCTGTAAGAGAAATAATCTAAGCTCAGAAGCTGAGGTAAAATGTTCAGATATAAGATGTATAAGACTATTACGTCCAATTGTACAAACTGTGCTTAACACTGGGTGTAAAAATCCGCCTTCCTCTTCAAATCCTTTAACTTTTGAGCTGAAAATCTGAGTGCACAGGGTCCATGCGGGGCGGCTGATATGGAGCTAAAGCTCTGCTGTTTGTGCACCTCACTATGCTGTTGACTTGTGCTGAGAGGAAAGAGAACGGCTGAGATTATGGGCAATTAAAGCCCACTTTATGCTAGTCTGCTGGCGTCACTAAGTCTGGCCAGGAATGCACACCTCGGCTAACACTATCAATGAGAACAAACTCTGCAGCAGCAACTTCTTATGTACAGTGAATTATTAATGCCAGGACTAGCACAAGGGCTAAGCTGCAGGCATGTTAATTCAAGAAGGTATGCTGCTGATGTACTTTAAAGTGTACGTTTGACAAACTGCTTTCAATTCAGAGCACAGATTAATATTATGGCTTGTAAATTCATACACATTGATAGCAGTAATGTGTTAATTGACCTGTTGTAAGTGGCAGCAGCTTAATGCAGTAAATAAATGTCACCATTAGAGGGCTCCACAAAGGCAGGACAACTACCAGACACCATGCAGATTGTGTTAATGGGCTGATCTAACAACATTAGAAACACATAAACCAAATAATTAATGTGCATTTTTGGCTTGTGGGGTTTCTAAACAAAGTCAGCTGAGGTCTCTCTTTCCTTGTGTCTGTACCAGGGGCTCTTAATGTAAAGGGAGCTGTGAGATGCCCCTGAGGAGTGCCCTGGCTTCCTGTCTCTGCCCCTGTCTCGCTGCCTACGTCGGAACAAACTAGGTCAAAACGTCTCCACTCCCATTGACTGGAAATCCTGCTGAGAGTGAGATGTGGCTAGTCGCGCACTTAATAGAAGTTTGAAATGAAGGCTGTCTCAAATCACAGTGGAGCGTGAGAGGTCCCAGGTTCAAACTTGGTTGGGTCCCTTTTTATGTTTCATGTAAAAATAGAGGAAACTGTAGATTATGGTGAAACCTATGATATTCTGCAGAAAGAAAGGTTGGTAATAGATTCTGTGATGCTAATCCAATTGGAGAAAAGTGTAAGGGATTGTGGCTGCTCGAAAAGAGACTGGAAAATATCAGTGTTAACTATTTGACTGTTCATGTTCATTGCTAATGCTTGATATCATACACTGTCAATTTGCTTTTCAGAAAAAACTGTGATTGATCCCACTGCCATCTTATTTCACTTAGCTCTTGGCTGGCGTTAACAAAGCGGAGCTGGTTTGGCGATGGACAGGCCTGGCAGTCAGCGGCTGGAAATCTCTCTGTTTGGGCCAAAAGCAGAAACATGCTCAATTTGCAGCAGCTGTCTCCTGGAGCACACTCTGCAGCTGATCTGATTGTGTGGACCAGGGTGTAACTGATGTCAGAGCTGTGGTGGCGTGCAGAGGGTCACGGCGGAGGATCAGGACAGTGGGACTTGTGAAGCAAAGGGCACGCCACACTGGATGAGGATCATAAACAGAGAGATGGAGGGATAAAGAAAGGGAGAGAGATGATAGTGAGAGCACGGCCTCCGGTCAAAGCTGTTGGCCCCAGAGCAGAAGAGCTTACCAGGGAGCCACATCAGTCAGGCAGGTTCTGTACACACACACTAGGATGATCTTATAGTGGGCTGCACACATGTTGAAGAATTAATAAATCAGTGTAAATAGTCATTGTTTTTCTCTGAGTGATCCATAGTAGAAAGGTTTCAAAGTTTCAAGACTTTAATAAAGAATGAATAAAGAAAGTAAGAACGAATGTCTTTTTGTGTCTGTCTCTATGTGTTAACAGTGCAGTTAGGTGTTCCCCTCCTAAGGCCCAAAGTCATGGGGATAGGCTCAAGACACTTGCAAACCCTAATGATAACAAGCAGTAGAAAACAAAGAAAAAAATAAAATAAGTTGACCATGCAAACTAGAACACCACACTATGCCACACTGATCACACTGACCTGTGCATTTTCTGCATTATGCAAGAAAAGAAAAAATAAAATAAAAATAACTACTCTTAAAATTATAACACAATTCAAATCAGTGTATACGCATGCCTCTTTTTCTAACTTTTTCTTAAATCACTCTATCAAAATGAAATGAATAAAAAATAGCGGCGCAACAAAAATTGTGTTCATGTAAAAAAAAGTTCTATATTATTATTATAATTATTTTTTTATTTTATTAGTATCAGTGGGAGTAGTAGCTCATCTCACACTGACGACGTCTCTGAAAAAGGCTAGTTTATGTATCAAACACTTTGGTCTAGAATAATATTTTATTTACTTTATTTGTTTTTAGACCTGTGTCTGGCTCCAGAGACCCAAAGTTCAAACGCCGCCGTCACTTCTGAGTGTCGTTGAGCCCGGAGACAGAGCGAGGACAGCGCACAGGCGAAAGGTCATGCGCTGACTCCATTCAGGGAAATAAAAGCTCAAATGTCTTGCCATTTTAAAGGGAAAGGGTAAAGACGCCCGTCAGCGCTCATTTAAATGTTTCAGATTATTTAACATGATCTCACAGTGAATACGTCTAGGCTAGTTTATGGAGCATTTTGCATCAAATAGGCCTACTTTTGTCTATGCATTTGTTTTCAAACATAATAATATGGAGAAGCTTGAAATAAAATCATAAATATGCAGACGCAAAGGACGAAAAAGGTGCTAGCAAATCTTTGAACACAGAGCCTCAATCTGATAGACCTACATGTTTTGTTTTTTGTTTTGTTTTTTATGCACGTGATTTGTTCCAACAAATGAACATAGTATACGACAGAGCAAATCTGGAGCTTACAAACTTTGGATAACCTTTTGACTGTGGCCTTAAGATGCGTTTGGGTTGTTGATACACTTCGTGCACAGAGGCTCTGAAGCCCATCAGTCAAGCAGCACTTAACCTAAATATTGTTCCGTGGTCACGTGACCAAAACCCAACTCTTCCAAATGATAACCATGCAGTGTGTGAAGTCTGAAATCGATTTGATGTTTTATTGGCTGTACATCACACTCATTACAGCAGAGACAGACTCGTGGACAGGCGTATATTCACAGGCTCCACTCAGTCCAAGAGTCTAATAGCGGCCTAAGATCTCTTATGTGGACCACAGAGGACCGCACTGGCCCTGCGCGCCCCGAGAGTAGGCTGGAGCGGACCCAAAGGGCCCGACCCCGGGGATAGCTGCAGCCTCGCATCTTTATTTTGATTTGCTCTAATTGACCCAAATAAAAGGATCCGTAGTACGAACAGAGTTTCTTTTTTTCAGCCTGTTTGTCCCGGAGGGGATGGGCCAACGCGAGAACACGCTCACACACAAACAGCGCGCACACACGCAGCGCCAGTGGATGCAGGCTGCAGTGGACACAGTTATCTTCTTTTCCATGGAAAAGCCCGGCCGCTCGCTGCTCGTTCATTATTGAAAACCCTATCGCGCTGTGCGTTGTTTTTTACGTGTTACGCCTCGGTATCTGATCCCAACACAGAAGAGATTTTCTCTTCTAAATGATTGGCTTCTACGATGAAACCACGTTTATTCGCGGAGAAAAACCACATACTATGATCTGGCTTGGACTAAAGGCGCGCAGCTGTGGTGCGTAAAAGCGCACTGAGACAAGATGCCTCAGACGGGTTCATCCAAAGCGTCATCCTTTTTTATTGAGAACCTTCTTTCCACTGCGCGCACTGAGCACCGATCGGTACGAGGCGACGCTGGTGCTGCCGCTGCTCCATCACTGACATCCTCAATCTCAAACACTCACGCTCCAGAGTCAGAGGGCTCAGTGTCAACTGCCCATTCGATACGCACAGACTCCCCGCTACGCTGGTACCGTCCAAGAGTCGCCCCAGACTTTAAATCTTTGGAAACAGCACATAGTAAGTAACTGTATTTGGTTAGATGCGAAGATTAGGTCAAATGTGGATTATTTTCAATTCTTATGAAGTGTCAGGGTATTGCTAAAGTTCTAAATAATTCTCTGTAAAGGCTTCGGTAAGTTTGGCATCACTCACGTATTCTCAACCAACCAAAATACATCAAGTCTTACAAATATCAGCAAGTGTAGTGCAGTGATCACTCCACCGGCATTCAAGGATGGGTCAAATGCTGAGGACAAATTTCCCTACAGGAACAATAAAACCTTAACCCGAGAAAATGACTGACTCAAAAAGAGCTCCCGAGGGACTCAACATGATACTCTGTACTCGTCTTGATTTTATGAGTCACAAGATCCAAACAAAGTAGTTTGGCTTTAGAAGAATAGGCTATAGGCAATAAACTCTAATGACACTAATGAAAGCATGCGCTCATAACACTTCACTGTCCTCACACCAGCTCATTCCGTTATGCAATGAAACAAACACACAAAAGTGCCAAATTTATGAAGGCAAAGCAATATATCCGAATGTTTTAAATAGTTGTGTAACCTTTAGATTGTTCTGGTAATTTAACACTTATTCTCTTTTGATTCCAGGTCCACAGAACACAACCAATTCACAGGAGCAATTATCTCCAGCGTCTCCTTATGGGAGAGCTTCTCCAGCCGTGTCAGAGTCCATCACAGAAGGCAGCGAAGAGACAGACAGGCGAAGCAGTGAGCACAGCGCAGTGGAGGATGCGGAGGACGCACTAAGCAGTCGGGACAGTGGTTCAGAGCAGAGCTCCTGCCGCAAAAAGAAAACCCGCACAGTGTTCAGCCGCAGCCAAGTTTTCCAACTGGAATCCACCTTCGATGTGAAGCGGTACCTGAGCAGCAGTGAGCGCGCGGGCCTCGCTGCAACACTACAGCTCACAGAGACACAGGTCAAGATCTGGTTTCAGAACCGCAGAAACAAGTGGAAAAGGCAGCTGGCGGCAGACTTGGAGGTCTCTCACTTTCCAAACACTGGGCAGCGCATAGTGCGAGTGCCCATTCTGTACCATGAAGGTGCACCGTCCTCTGGCTCACTGACCCTTATAAGCGGCCCGCACATGTCCTCAGCGGGCTTCTCCAGCTCCATCAACTACCCACTGTCCTCCTTCGCTCAGTCCATGAACGTGCTGAGGTCTCAGATGTCCGGCCTGGTCTAATTTTATACTGAACAATGCAATAAGAACTCAATTTAGACAACCCAAAAGTTTGTATGCTTTTTAAGTTCAAGTCACAATTGCCTGGAGAAAACACTTATCACACATATTTTTGAAGTGTTGTTTTGAGCACATTTTCAAAGTCACCTTTTTCCAAATAAAAAAAAATAAAGAATACAATAAAACTGCTGAACTTGGGTCATATTGTGGTAATGCTCAGATTAACGACTTGTTACATATCATAATACGATAATATAAAACTAGGATTCTTGCTTTCAAGCTGAAGAAAAAAGTAGGCCACCCCACACCCAATATCTTGGGTGTAGGGTGGTTGTACACAATACAAGGGGTTTTACATTGACATCACCAACAAACCTAAGTAAAACAGTCCTCTCAAGGAAAAAACAAAAACAAAACAATTTTTATCTTGAAAAGCAAGGTTCTGTTTGGTGTTCTGCGGTGTAGGCCTACTGCAAAAAATACAATACTTTTCTCGTTGATCCGCTGTTCTACCCGAAATTGAACTGTGGCGCGTGCGCGTGAGTGGCGGGCGGAGGAAGCCTTTGACTCCACTGCTGTTATTGGCTGAAGTGTACAGAGTCTTCAGCCAATCAGAAAGCAGAGCGTTGGCTCCATCCAGTGAATTCAGAGTTCGACCAAACAGTGCACGAGTAGCCCTGAGACTGCTGCTATGCGCGTGGAGCACTCAGAGCCAGAGTCACGGCCAGACTTTAAGTGAACGTGCTGCGGACGTCTCAGGACTCACGCCGTGGAGAATATGAACAAAGTGCATGCGTCATGCCGTCCCACTGCTGCGCTCACCTTCACCATTGACAATATACTGAATCTGAAGTCCAGATCCAGGAGTCCTGACAGTATCCGCATCCGCAGAATGAACCGGCCACGCGCACAGACGTATTCCAGAACCAGAGGGACACGGGACAGCACCACAGACCTGTAATCAGCGGTAAGACACGTTCTTATGTCTGTATCAGTGACGCATCTTTATATAGCCAAGCACTATAAACTTAATCACTGTCTTATGTGGGCAGAATTAATCGGAGAATCAGCCATCGTTAGTCAAGAAGAGCAGGAAAAAACAACGGATCTGCGTTTCGAGAGCGGCGACAGCAGCTGCGAGGACAACAGCTCCACAACAGCAGACCAGTGTCATGGAGGCAGTTCCGCCAAGAAAAGTAAAATCATTACAAAAAAGAAGACACGCACGATCTTTTCCAAGAGACAGATTTTCCAGTTGGAGTCTACTTTTGACATGAAGCGCTACCTGAGCAGCGCAGAGCGCGCGTGCCTCGCCAGCTCGCTCCAGCTCACAGAGACTCAGGTCAAAATCTGGTTTCAGAACCGCAGGAATAAACTGAAACGGCAGATCTCCACCGAGATGGACGGAGCCGTGGGTGAGTTTCCAGAGAGCGGGAAGGCAGTGTCTCTGGGACCGCTCCCGGCACTGTACAAAGAGAGCAGTCTGCTGGGCAGGTGCTTACTGCCCATGCCTCTGCCCGTCATGTACCCGGGCGGCAGCACGCCTTACCTCTGCTTCTCCAACGCCTCCAAGTACTTCGGCCTGTACGACGGAGACGTATGAAACACGCACTGGACAAAAGGACACAAAGGACACGGCGATGCGTTCAGTGCTATCTGCAGCATTTAAAAAGTGGAGCAGGACGGCACGAATAGTTACATATCACGTACATGTAAGCGGACTCAGATTTATTTATTTTTGAGCCTTATAGGCCTGTTCTCTAGGTCTGCAATTCACATGTTTAAAAAAAACTTTGCAGACAAACCTGCAAACCACAGCCTTATAGAGGCCTGCTTCACTATCAGCTCCATACACCAAAACCCAAGCAATTTATTATTATTATTATTATTATTATTATTATTATTATTATTATTATTATTATTATTATTTATTATTATTATTATTATTATTATTAGGCCTATTATTATAGCTATTATTATTATTATTATGGAGCAGCCTCAGCCACCAAAGAAATTTATATAGCCTAAAGCTATATGCATGCATTTCCTGTATCAAAATAATTTTAAATACACATAAATGATCATGTATCTAATGAATGTAATTAACAACTTATTATGTCACGCATGCTTTCTTTTTTTTCTGAATATCCTTTTATTGTTATGTTACTCCACATTAGTGGCTCATTACACCATTTAAACTGTTATTAAAATTTGAATTAAAAATCATGTTGAAGAGCTAAATTATTTAAGAATATGAGGTGTCTAAAGTCGAATTAAAAAGTCAAATTTAGCAAACATATTTTCTAAGTTTATTCATCTGGCTCTCTGCTTCTGGTTAACACCAGAACATTGTATCTGCCAAAAAAAAAAAAAAAAACCTTAAAAAGCTTACTCACACAACACAGTAAATCAGGACCTCATGTAAGATTACATACAAATTTTTTACAATAATTTCTAGAAAAAGCAAGAATACCTACGATATTTTACATGCCTGATGTGCCACAATCGTCAGTAACATTTACATCTATAACACTGGCAAATGTAAGTAAGCACTTCCTAAGAAATTATTTTTATTCTGACAAAGTTGTCTTTTAGTGGTTGGTGCTTGACTGGACGTTTGCCACTTACAGCATATTTTTTGTCCTGTTGTATACACTGTTAGCATTGTTTGCTCTGAGGAAGGACAATTTCAGCCCCTTGAACACAATTGCATACATCATTATTAGCATGACCGACAGGCTTCTCCAAACTTAAAGGGGCCTTCTATGTGTACTTGCTCGCCTACTCACTACCCACAATTCATAGAAAAGAAAATCATGGGCTTGCTCAAGAAGCAGTGTGCTGTACTTCAGTGCAGCTAAACGCACAGTAGCATTTCATTTCTTGTCATTTTAAGTGCTAATTGATTCTCCCAGAGTTTTTTTTTGTCACTCTATCCCTCTTGTCCATTGTTCCTGCACTTGACTTGTCAGAGCTCATCAGAGTCGAGTGTTCACTGAAGCAGGCAGTGAGCGGCTGGTGCGCAAGAGAGGACACTGTACAACAATTACTGGGCAGTGGGTGACAAAGAGGACGGAGAGGTCAGTCAGAACGGCTGATCACTGTGTTTTTGTCCTTTAACATAGCTCTGCGGCTCTCCAGAGAATCACACAGGACCTGTGGTTTTCATGATCCAAATTACAACTGAACTTAGAACATTTGAGATACAGATTATATTTCAATCCTTTTTATTTATTTTAAATATTGACTTCCAACAAACTGAACTCCAGTTATGCGAAACAAAACACTTATTTCTGACTAAAACTATCAAAGTCAAAAAGTAAAAACGCATCCTTCTCAATTGGAATAAAATATGTTTTACACTAAAACTGCCAGAACATAAATATGGCGCAAAGTGCATCACAAGAAGATTGTTGTTTTGTGTAAGTAGTGCTTTGCAATTATAATCATTCATGAGTATTCAGAATGTAAAAAAAAAAAAAAATATATATATATATATACACACACACACACACACACAAAACAGGCAGTATGTACCTCAGGCTCTGAGTAAACACTATACTCTTCTGAATGGAGCTGGGGCCTCTTCTGTCACCTTTGACCTCTACTAACTCCAGTCCACTGACCAAAGGTTACCAGTCAAGACGGTATGAGGAGATGGTCGCCAAACACATTTCTGTAAAAAGACATTAAGTGTCACAACATATCTTAAATAACATGCAAGATATGTATTCATACTACACTGCTGAAAATTAAGACAACCTGTTTTTTGTTTGTTTTTTTTACTTTTGTTGGAGCATAAAATTTTGATACAAACATACAGAATGAATCATGGCTAAGTCTTCATAATAATTCAATGTATTTTTGTAAAACCCAAAACAGTTGCCTCTGAAGACTTCACAAGGTTTTAGATTAATTTAACAAACAGTCAAAGGTAACAAGCAAATGGATAGTTGTTACAGCATCCCATCCTAAAATCCTTCTCGACAAAGAAACTAAAACTAAAAAAGAAAAAAAAAATGTGGAGAGCAAAAAAAAAAACTTAAGGAGAACCACCGTGAAGGAGAGATCCACTATGGATGAACAACTCATAGAAATTATATAACACAGTCTGCTTTGCAGGTTCAATTTAGCAGAGGGGGTGTTTTTTTTACCTTTGGATGGAAGACTATAACAATCTGGTTTGATTTTAAAACAGAATTATCTTACACCGTGCTATGTTACATTTAGAATAGGATCAAGCCATGTGCTAAAACTGCTGTTTGAAAACCCCAAACGTGTCACTGGCTCTTGGGGCAACCTGAAACCTAAACTACATGACACAGCACATTGTAAAGTAAACAAGGAGGCTATTAGTTAGACAGGGAAACTGGAGACAGGACGCCCATGTATGTGTCGCACTTAAAGACCTCGAGATGGTCTATTGATCTGCTCAATTAGCCCAACAACCCCCTTCCTTAATAACCAAAATTGCTTGAGGAAACTGAAGGCTACGACGAAAGATTAGATTGCATGCTACCAAATTTGGACTCAAACAACACAAAAGAATAATGAAATAACAAAATAATAATCAAATAAGGAAATATTTTTTAGGTATTTCATAAAATTGTCCTGCGTCAAGTAGCAGAGAGAAGAAGGTTAATCAAAATTAGGTCTTGACGTGTATTTGTTTCATCATCTTTGGCATGTCATGGCATATATAAAAAAAAAAAATTGTACTGTGCACAATACTAGTACTAGTACTGTGAGTAATGACATTTCAGACAAGTTTCACCAAAGAATATACAACTGATTAACATATAATTTGACAATACTATACACCGGACCATTACTTAATGGTCCAATGAAATCACAAAATATGCTTGTGGAGAGGTCTGCGGTAGAAGCGTAAAAAACATAAATATATTTTTTCCCCCAAGAAACATTTCGCAATCCCACAAGGGATTAGAGTTAATCGACATAAAAGACGAAAATCAATTAGCTTAAAGTTAGCACACAATAACAACAACAACAAAAATGACCATTATAAAAAGTAACAAAACACATTTGAAAGTTGGTGTCTCTCCTTTTCTTTTAGCAAATTCTAATTAAAAAGTAATTAATGTGAGATAGCTTTGCTGTGAATGAGCAAATTAGCAAGACTGGACTTTATTCAGTACGACAAGAGAGTTGGGAAGAATACTTCCCATAAATGTATTTAGTTACGTTCTTGAACATACACATTGGTTTTGAATTGTATTATATATTACATAAACATCCAGAATATAAAAAAAAAAAAAATCTACAATGCAAAATCTTCATGATTTCCAAAAGGAAAACAGAACTGAATTATGCACGCAAGTCAAACTCAATTGCTTTGTGTTGTTCAGTCCATTTTCAATTTAGACCACTTGAGTTTGGAAATTGTTCATTGCATTTAGTCTAATCTGTCTGAGTTGGAGAAGCTCGCAGACACAATGTATCAATTAAAAAGCATTGTTTCAGAGGCGCTCCCTCACGTCCTGTCCCCTCAGACACCCTTGTCAGGATAATGTGCCATTAATCTACCACTGAAAACACATTATTGGCCAATCAATAGACACGATGGAGGGATAAAGGCAGAGGAAAGAGGAGTAGGAAGCGGAGCAAGGACAGGACGCAGGGGAAAGATGCAGTGAGTCTAGGGGGAGGCGTGTAGCACAGAGATGAGGAGGAGGGGTCCATAACACTTATCCATAACACCAGAGACGAGCCGTGTGTGCACAGACATGGACACTCTCTGTGGTTTCATGCTCACAGTCAATACAAGTCCATTAACAACAGACAACTGACAGAGGCAAACTTTTCTGAGGCCCCTCCTTGTACTGTTTAAAACCACATTGCTGTAACATACAGTTGACTGATGCCCAAAGTAACTGTGCCATAGATGTACCTAAATAACTATGCAGTGAGATTGTACTGTAGACCGACCACCTCTTTCTCTGTTGGAGGCCTGATTGCCCTGTTTCTCATTTGCCTAGGATCCAGAACCCGCGTTTCAGCAATACTTTGATCTAGATATATTTTGGGAAAGTATTATCTAAAATTGCTCTTGAAATAAATAAAAATGTTATTTTCTATAAGCTATTTTTAATTAGTTAAATGTCACCACATTAACTAGAAAATCGAAATGGCCTATTAAAAATGTGTTGTGAACAAACAGCACTGTGCTTAGAAAGCCACACTGTCTGAATACTTAGAGGTAATTTGAAATAAAATTTTATTACACACCAGTTCACATCTTGTTCAACCTGAAACACAGCTCTCTTCTGGACATTTCTCCATCAAAACAGACATGAGCTAAAATAAACTAGGGTGTTTCCTGTGTTAATCATCAGACAACAGAGGATGTCTTTGGTACACATTGAAAAAGCTGAAGCTACAAGGGCCTTGGCCTGAAGCCTCCAAGCCTCTCAGTTTGCACTCACACCTCTGTGATGTGAGCGGCAGGATGCGGTCATCCAGATCTAAAGTGAGCAGATGTTTTGGAGGAAACCTGCAGCTTCTGGTGACACAACAGAAACGCCCAGGAGACACTGCAGCCTTGTTCTGTGCTGCTTGAGCTGTGCCTGGATGCACTCTTTAAGGTCTGGTCGTGGAGCAGGTGAGCGGGGCAACACGGTACAGTGGTGTTCACAAACACCTACATGTCCTGCCCTAGAGAGTACTGTGTATGTATGTACGAGTGTTTTCATTTTCACCGCCATTAGTTGTAGCTTTAGGTATGCAAAGAAACTCAAACGCAATATTTATCTGTATTTTTTCCAATTGTAATGTGACATTAATCACAGTATTTTCTATCTTTATTTGTTATAAAGTTGATTAGCCAATACTTTTTCAGTTTGTTACTTCTCCTGACGCAATATCAAGCTATGATTTAATCTTCTGTCCCTGTTCATTTGGGCTTATAAGACATCAAGCTCCCAAAGATATTGACAAATGGTAAGCAAAGCAAGAAAAATAAAATGAATATGAATTTTATGGGGAAACCCTCATTTTCTGCCTGCAATAAACAAGACTGTATTTATCCAAAGCATTGATGTAGAAAGCACACAACATTTACAGTTGCAATTAAATGTGGAAGCCCAACTGTGTTCATTAGTGAGCAGCTCTTTGAGCACTGCCAAGCAAAACACTTAGCCGAAGCTTTGTTTGGGTTCAGTGCTCTCCCAACTGAGCAGCAAAGCAGAGTCTGCATTGGCTTGTCCACTGGTGTTGTCGGACTGTCATCCAAGTTCTGAGCATTAAAAACAAATGAGAAAAATCACTAACATCAACAGAAAGCTTCTAATTTTCACACTGGTTTTGTTGCACATAAAACATGCAAAAAAGTCAGCCAGAAGAGCAAAGGTGAAATTTGAGAGTGCAACTGTTTTTAACTGAATGGCTTCTTCCTGTGCTATTCACTTTGTCGTACATGCTCTGACAAAGCTAAGTCATGTCATAGTGAGTGGTGGATCTCAGGAGGACGCTGCTCCCTTTGGCCAGTTCAGAAGAGGCTCTAAGTGCTCAGTAATAGGTACAATCAGCCCAGATGGATACAAACCCTCAGGAAAAAATATAAATAAATAAGATGAATAAATAAAAGCTGTGTCTTCACAACCGCATATTGCATTGGGCATGTGTTTTATAATGAATATAGATTGGGGGACTGAAATATTTATGGTGCAGGGGTGGTGTGAGGTGGAGGGGGTTAATGGTGTGAAATCACATCCCAAGTGGACGGAAATGAAAAAGGAAAATTCCTCTTTGTCCGGAAGCTTCCAAGTTGAATTTGTGAAGTCTCAACTGGGACTTTGCTCAGAAGCCACTTACTTTTAACTGTGTTGTCACCAATCTGCCACCAGGCAAGTTTTGAAAACACACATAGTGGCTGCAATAAAAATGGAAAGTTTGATTTAAGGTAAACAGCTTTTTATGACATCTTGTGTTATGTCAACAGATGTCATGCACTGTACACCTTGCAAATCACACATAATAAAGTCTGCTAGGCCTTTGTCAGGATTTGGACTAACACAGAGGATTCAGTGTTTCTGATGGGCTTATTACCACCACACAAATGTACAGTTATCTATTTTGCTCCTATGAGCACATCACACAGACATGAGAAGATCCCGGTTGGTCAGTTGAGAGGTGTCCGAGGACAGAGGCTGACTAAGAACTGGCCAGGGGCCACATAAAGAGGAGGCGAGTAACTGCAACTGAGAGTGGACATATTGTTCCTGACAAGAACTAACATTAGAGCCATAAACAAGTGGCTCGGGGTGAGCAAGCATTTTAGGGAAGCGCAACAGCAACCAATTGTAGTGTAAGCACTGAGGAATCAGAGGAGCGCACAGCCCAAATATAGTCAAAGGACGCCTGAGGAAAGAGGGAATGAACATTTCTATTAAATATGATATATTACCTACAATTGTAATGACACCTTGGGTTAAACTTAGGGCTTACTGAAGCAATGAACACACAAAAAAGTTGCAGTAACCCAAGTTAACCTCATGTTCAGCAAAGCAACTGAAATGAAATGTTTGTTGCACACCAATTAAGTGAGCAGAATGGAGATGAGCATGAGACCTAAGTTAACATCGACTGTGTTTGCCCTTAAGCGCCGAGATTGTCTATCAATAGTAATGTGCATGTCTCATAAGAGTGTCTCCTGGCCCTTTGGCCCATGATAAAGAAATACGTCATCTGAAAACACTCTTTTCAAAGCGGCACTATACCTCCAGCACTTTGGCTACTTAAGAGGCATAACGTCTGCTTGTTGTCAGAAGCAGACGTATTTCTGTCTTCAAGTAAATATTTTGTACTGTGTTTGAGAATGTTTCAAACATAAGTGTTTAAGCACTGTTTGGGGTTATGGGGTTTGGACAGAAAAGATTGAAGGAGTGTGTTGCAGCAGCAAAAAGATGAAAAGCTGATAGTCTGCGGGGACGATTTAATAATGAAACAAGAACATGCAGAGTTGGTGGAGTAAAGTACACTTAAGAGTGCACTCCACAGTGTTGTGGTAAAGATACCAGATGACAAGTTGGGACCAGGAGGTGCTGCGAATATGCTTAACAGCACATGGCTCAGAATCTGGTTTGGTTCCCAGTACTTAAGACATTTCAACACATATGCCTAAAGAAAGAGATCATTTTAGCTTTTATGCATAAAGATATGGCAAAAATTTATCTTTAAAGAAATCAAACTACAAAAAAGTTGTAAATATTATATACTGTATTATTGTATGAATATAATTTTAAATACATTACACACTATTTTTTCCCATAAAAAGTCAAAAGAAAATATTTATTTATTGTTTTTACAGTATTTTACCTTGTATATTTTTATAGATATTGTGTGGAATAAAGCAGCAGAAGAAGTGCATTGCCACACAGATAAAAACAGCCTCTCTCTCTCTCTTTCTACCATCAGGCTGTTTTAATAGCGGAGTATATTCCTTTGCATTTTACATGACTGTAGGGCAGGCTGCTCTCGCCTGTCTGCTCCACTCACATCAGCAGCTCAAACTGGAGCACAGAATGGGCTGCAGGTCTATCTCAGTCTGGAATCTGTGTGTCTTCGAGTACTCTATGGTTTAGTCCTACATGTACACGATGAGAGCTAAATGCTATTAACCACAAAACTCCCTATTCCAACCAGACCAAATCAACTGTGACTTAATGGATCTTTTTATATTCGCCAGCCAACATGAACAAAAAACGCATCGGCAAAAAAATGTTAAGCACAAAATGTTATGTATTTGAATAAATACTTTTTCAATTTTAGCCTTGGATTGTGACATCACACCAGCACATCTTGCACACCACACATCAGTTGAATTTTCAGTGAGCCCAAAGCCAATGAAGATTTGGATGCTAAACTGAGCTTAGCATTAGCATGTTCATTTTAACATACTCTACACTAGAGTGATAGGTATATTTACCAGTAGAGACTTAGCAGTTTATCAAGTTGTTTCACAGTTCTTTTGTTTACTTTATTGCATTGTTTAAGCTCTATCTCAACAGACATTTCACACACTTGCTCCAAAAATGGCATGTTTCCATGGTAACAGCTATTATATTCTAACGTCTCTGAACTATTATTTATGATGTCTCTTGAAAAATGACAGATTATTTATTCATTGCTCCATACATTGACAAAGAAAACAATACTTTTTCCACTTTGACTTTGTACTCGGTCAAATCCTTTGTGAGTTTGAAGCTTCCTATTCGAGCACTTGGTTCATAAATAAACAGAGATCTGTGGTGTGCAAGAAGTGTTATCACATAGTTTCAGTGTCGTATGTTCTGTGGGTATTTCTATTTAAACATACTATATATACTACATTTTAATGGAAAATCTGTTGTTTTTTAGGTAAACCAGTTAAAATATAAGACTATCTTTCTTAAGATGAGGAATGATTTTGTTAGTGTGTCATATATTATGAGTGCAAATAGCATATCACATGAAGACAGAAATGTTTAAAGGATGGGAAACTGTTTGGGAAACTCATACGGTAGCACTACTGTATAAACACGTGATGGAATTTAATGAAATGGTTACATTTAATGACTGAATGTCAGTTATTATCACAGCTAAAACCTTGTTTGTAAATGCATTATCTATTCAGTCTATTCTTAAGGGAGTATTTAAAAGTGGAAAAATATTTACTGTATTTGGAGTTTTCCAAAGAAGAAAACGATGAGCGATTTACAGTGGAAGAAATAAAATAATATTTATTAGAGCAAAACGTAGATGGAACGTATTTTACATGTATTAATTTAATTAGGTCTTAAATTGGCTATTATTGCTTTTACATCAACAGGTGCACTTAAAACACATACATAGATTATCCAAATTGCACTATTTAACGTAACCAAAAACTTTTTACAAGTCACAGTGAGTTTAGAGGCTTCTTTTCAGCCATGTTCGCATGCTAAAGAGTTTAGCGATATGCTTTTAACATAATACCCTTTTCTGACTTTCATTGTGACTGTTGTCAGAATCTACTTTTGTATTTCCTTCTTACACTTACTTTTAAGAAGCAAAAATTACATACGGTAGATTACAAAAGTATGTTACTTTTATGTTGTTGTTTACTTCATTTGTACTTTAGTTTCCAGCCCCTCGCTGAAACAGTTTATTGGTCAAATGTGGACAAAGAGGATGTTTTTTCTCTCTAAAAATACAGAGCACTTAGTCCATCTTTACACTAAACTGAGCAGAGTCCGGGCACAGTTATATTGCTGTATAAATATTAGATGGGATACTTTTATTGCACGGAGCATGTCGTATTTGTTGTTTCACAAGTGCACCGTGTGTACACAACATGGAGGACACAGAGACAAAATAAAACAAGGTAGCTTAAAGAAACATGGGAAAAAACATTTAAAAATAATTTATTTCAAATGACTGCAAGTATCTCACATTTTTCAAAGCTCTTGCACTTTTCAGTATGGTGCAGCCACTTTTGAACTATTCCTTTTTGGTAAAACTGTTGTGGAGAGAAATAAATAAATTAATAAAAAGGCATTTCCAGTTTGTATGAAATGCTCTTATTGCTGCCATTTCCATGTTTGCCCTCTGGCCACGCACCGGACCAACATGTGTCCCATTAACGTCCACAACACTCAACACTCACGATTTCTGCTTGAAAGATTTTAACAAGATTAACTCAGGATGGTCATACTAAATAAAAATACAGTTTTGTGTGTTTTTTAGTCTAAAAATAATAACTTCAACATGTCTTTGTTTGCGTTTGTTTAATCAATCTATATTTATTAATTTAATAAACAAAAATAAAAGTTTTTTTTTCCGACAAGCATTATGATTGCAGTTAGATGCTATTTATATTTCTCAGTTAGGATTCTGTTTCGAGAGACTATTTTAAGAACCGTTAAAAATTGAGATTTCACACTTGAGCATAAGGAAATATACTATGAACTGCATTAAAGAATCAGATTTCAGAAAAACAGAGATGCAAAATGAGTTCTAGCAGACTTCACAATTAGAGAATGCTATGCTAAACTTGTAAAAATGACTAAATGTAAGGGTTAAATATCAGCTAGAAAAAAAAGCTTTTTGTTTGAGTACTTTGCACATTATGTTTAAAAGTATAATTTCTCTTCAGATTTCACATTTTACAACATACTGCAAATACATAATGCAGAGGACATTCTTCTATTTTGTTAACATTTATGGCTTTTATATTTCGATGTGTGTCCCAACTCAAACTGTAACTTTGAACAGACTGCAATATTGTGTGGCTAAATATTCATCTTATTATGACCAAGAGTGACTTCATCTGTGCCTAAAACCACAAGAAGATTTATTGCGCTGGTGCCGATTCTACCCATGTGCGACGTTAACGGTGTAGTACGAGAGAAAGAAAGAGGGAGAGGGAGAAAAACACGTGTCTGTGTTGATTAATGGAGCAGTATTGGTAATCAATAATGTTCTTTTAAGTCATTTAGATGCGGTGACTGATACGGGGGCTCCTCAGCATCTGGACCAGGAACTCGAGCCGCGCGTTTGACTATTCCCACATGAGAAACACTATCTGCGCTCAAACCGGGGCATTTATTGTGCGTGCTAAAGTAAATTAGCTGTAAATAAAATGGGGAGAATTAAAAGACACCTGCCCAAAAAGGATTTTAGGGAATTTAAGAAGCCCTATGCTGCTTCTGTCTGTTATATAGATAGACAGCCGTAAATCATTAATCAATAAGTAAAGCACAGTGGTGGAAAGCATACTTGTCCTCATATAGAATGTATTAATCACTCTAATTGAGAAGAGAAGAAAATAACAAAAAAAGGTTAAAAGCTCCTAAAAGTCAATTTTGCATAATAGTTTTCCTTAAAAAAAAAAAATAATGAAAAACTTTTTAACCGATTTGTGAAACACAGCCTGACAAAGTGGACAATGGTGTGGGTCCATGTTTCTTTCATGTTGGCCTGGTCTGACAGCAGGTTAGATGCAGATAAGAGCACACAGAAGCCCCTTTAGGTCGTCTGTCAACAAACGCAGACAGGATTCCCTCCAATAGACATACTTCACCTTCCGACAGGCTCCAGAAAAAAGGCGGCCATTTTGATTGAGCTTTGATTAAATGTTGTTAAAATAGGAAAGCTGCATGGAGTTTTCCAGAACAATTGTTCAAAAGACTGTAGGGAAGACAAAAATTATTCTCATTATTGTAGCAAATCTATAATGATGTCAGATTCAATATAAGTATCAAGAACTGAGATCAAGTTTTAATTCAATAATTTAAAAAAGTTATGGTCTGTTTTTTTCTTTTGAAATTGCATGTCCAAGCTAATGTTAGCAGCTTGTGATCTGAACTATTATGGAGGAATGTTTCATCGCAGGTGATGAAAGAAACAACTAGTTGTCTTATCAGGCCTAGATCAGGACCACAGAGCTAAGCCTGGGAGATCAGAGCCCCACACACACTCCTCTCACACACATACACATGCATTGACACAGTCATTAATCTATAGACCTGCAGCAGCAGTTATGAAGGCCTCCCAGTGAAATAATGAGTAAACTTCTGTTAAGGGTGATGACAGTCAAATCACCTTCAAAAGAATAATCCCTTAAACAAGGGTAATGTTATCTCATGAGCTTACAAAGTGTTTAGGACACTATCTGCCTGGATTATACATACAAAAAGGAAGAAAGAATTTCCAAGTGATGATACAGAAATTACAGATGGAGAAAAAAAAGATACAGCAATGACAAAAAAAGTGGGGAAAAAAACTGCATAACAAAGCTTTGAATGACTCAAGTTTGAGTTAGTTGCTTCCAGCTGTTTTCAGATATAACACGGACTAAATGATTAAATGTGTGAGTTTCAGTTTCTCTTTACTCCTTCCTTCAGAATGACACTGTAACAAAATGCTATCTGCACACACACAAGGATCAGGTCTCATGGCTGTATTTTATGTCCCGTGCTGAACTGATTGCAATAGATTTCAGATGAGGATCAACACTTTGAATGTGACTCTATGACCTGAGGCTGCAGAACAAATGAAAGGAAAAGTGAAAAGTGAAGAAAAGAAATATGTATGAGACAATTACACAAACAGAAGGTGAACAGTAATGTGTGCCCAGATAAATGTGTTGGGCATTAGTCCAGTTTCTGCTGTAACAGTAGTAGTAATAAACAGGTTCAGCTGCTCTTTTCCTGAGAGTGCAATTTAAGAAAGACATATTCACAACTACACATTCACGGACCAACCTGTGACTGATTTAGCTGTCTGCTGCCCAGGAGCCAGGCCGGCGCTATGGGATATCCCATCCAGCACTGGGCCTTCCCACGCCGGACAGTGGGACGCTGGGATACCCCCGCAGGGCAGCAGTGGGCCCATCACCTTAGTCTAAACTGACGTGAGTGTTTAACACACATGCACTGTAAAGGCGGCGGCTCATAGACTTTCTAAGGCCGTCCTGGGTTTCAGGCCAGAGGTGTAGGATACGGCCCCTTGGCCCCTCAGAGACAAGCATGTTTTTGATCTGCAGGATGTATTTCTAAGTTTGTGTGACTTTGTGAGATTGAGTGTTGCATGTTTTGGCATGTTCGCTAGTGTGTAACAGAGACGCTCAGGGTCTTCTGGATGTATTAATGCATACTAATGGTACATTTGAGAAAGACTTTTACATCCTCACAGAGCACAAATAGGAAATACGCAGAGGCATTAATCCTCTAGCCATGAATTGAAAAAGTCTTTCTTTCAGAGTCTTGCCAGCAATATTCTCCAAGCTTTTACCACAACCTTTCAGCTCTTGGCTGCTGCCTCTGCATTTCTTACGTTTATATGGTGAATGTACACTGCTTTAACCTGAGGCATGTACCATAGAGAAAGTCACCAGAACCAAACTGTAGTCTGTAATCAGCACCTCCTCTCAGGCCTCAGGAGTTAAATACCAAAAACCAACAGAAAAACATCCTGGGACCAGGGTCATGGTAACTAGGGGGTATTCTTGTTCCTGAGATCTTTTGCCTCTTGCCCTCCGTAATGAATATGAGAGGCCTAATAGACCCCAGTCTGACCTCCAATAAGTGCTCCACACTCTCTAACATGAATTGCTGTCTTCAAAGTGCTTCCACTTCCTGAGCGCTGGCCTTTCTCTGAATGTGTGAATGTGTCTGAATGTGTGTGCAGTGAGGTGAGTGCCCCAGAGCACTGAGCAGAACCAGGGGACTTCGCTCTCAGACTCCAACTCACAATTATTCATAATTGCACAGAAATGTAGAGTCTGTGTTTGTGGGAGAGAGGGAAAAACTAGAGTTGAAAGGCTCACGAACTGACACATTCAATAAAGAGGTAAAACAAGATTTAGTGAACTATGGGAAAATAGAGAACCAAAGAGGCCAGCTTCTTTGAAAGCACATATATTTGGGATAAGGAGTTTATAGGCACTTTCTTTAAGAGCTTTAACCTCAAAACAGGAGATTTTTAAGAATGATTTTGGTCAAACGTGTACAGGCTTCCTTAAACAGGACACAATCAGCTACAATTAATCTGATCAATGGAATGTTAAATGGCGTACAGGATATGCTGCGGCAGAACTAAGTGCCCCGAGCCCCATGGAGGATATTCAATGTGATGGAGAAAAACCATGTCCCCTTCTCCTCAGGGGGCTAAATCTCTCCCATGTTAGATAAATTAGTCTGGGTTAGTACCTGGACTTCCTATAGTCAACTTGCAACCTTTTGATCTTTAACTACAGCAAAATGGATCCAGGCTGATGAATTTGTACGCCTTGGTTATGATTGATTATGTGAACACTCTGAACGGAAAGGCCTGCCAAAGTTTATTGTGAGCTGTTCAGCCCTGGAATGAGACTTGGTTTGTGTCAATAACGTACACAGATATAAATGGTTTTCAGTAGGGCACAGACCCAAACAAACATCAAATGCAGGAGAGAAAAAGAGCAGAAACAGTGGAAGATAAGCTGTGCTGATTTGCAAAGAGCAGATCACAAGTTAAACGATGGCACTAATGGATCAGTGCTAATGATGTCTGTTTGCCAGGCCAACTGCGCTGTAGGCCATCTCTCTTTCACTCTCTCTCTTTTTCTCTCTCTCTCTTTCACACACACACTCAGATAAATCTCTAACATATGAAATGGATTGAAAGTCTTCACACATATATAATGTGTAGCAAAGAAAAGGCACATTTCTAGCCACTTTTGTAAAAAAAATAATAAATAAATAAAAAGAGTTGTTTAGCATGAAAGGCGACTAAATCATGGGAATCATCTTTGTTACTGACAACAGGGCTAGGACAATACGTCTTTTTATGCTACGATACATGTCACAATATTAAAAGTCAGAATGCAAAATTTTGTGATACACCATATACTGACCGCATATTGCGAAGCGCAACTGACCATTTATTTCAAATAGTCAGCTTTCATCCCTTTTTGAATCAATCAGCACCTAAGCAGGTCTGTACAACACCAATAAATTCAGCAGCTTTATCTGAAACATATACCGTAAATATGACAGAAAACGACAGGAAAGAAACTCATTTTACAGTTTTTGTGCTACAACTTATTACGATACAAAATAGCCCTAATTGACAACAACCATATACAGTAAGATAAAGATAGGCCATAATTTGTGAATGAATGATAATGCATTGCAGCAGTTGTAAGTGGAGCATGCATTTACTCACGTTGGCTTTCATGGTCCAATTACAAATGAACCCTCAATTTGTAATTAATGCAGAATTTGAAAGGACAGTATGTCCTGGATGTGCCTGATCAAGCATAAAGACACACATGAAGACATGACATGATGAGACATGATGAGAACAACAGCTCATTTAGTTTAGACTAAATAGGGTGTTTGCATGTGCTTAAGAAGAAGAAAAAAAAGACAAAATTTGGTTTTCCTTTAAAGGGGTCCTATTGTGTTTTTTGTATACATTTAGTAAGAAACTAGAACATATGTAGATCAGTAATTTACCTTTTGTTCATTGTAAAACACAAAGTTGATCTAAAACAACTTAAACATTGAAACAGCTCTTTTGACTTCCTGTTCAAAACTGCAGAACTGATAAGCCCCGCCTCTTCATTTTAAAATTGAACTGTAAGAAGCAACAGATTTGAAATAACTAATTATTATTGTTGGAAAGTACCTATGGGACAGTTTGAACCATATATACTTCACTTTGAGTATTAATCTTTTGAAATATACCAAGTAAATACAGACAAGTAGGAGGGGATAGGTGGTAGGTGAGAACTGGGTTTTCTAAGCACTTGAACTCCAGCTGAAGAACAAAACAAAATTACTCCAACATGCATGATACAATACAAATAGGGCTGTAGTCGACCAAAGAAATTCTTGGTCCCATCGACCGATTAATCGACTAAAAAGGGGGCGTGGCAAAGGCTCTGAAGCTAAAAGTAGAGTTGTCAAAAGTATTGCAAATCAAAGCTTTGAACAAATACAGAAACATTAACAGGACAAATATTTGAACAAAATCTGATAGTTTAAAATAATCTTGAGTTTCATCAAAAGTGGTGTGAAACTAAAATGTTTGATCATAAACTTAGAATTTGTGTCAGTTCATTGTATAAAAATCGGACTTTCTTGAAAGCGCATTCTAATTCTCAGTGTGGTATCGAGAATCAAGTTTATTCCTTTGTATCAAAATTGGGTTGGAAATGTTAATATTGTGACAACTCTGCAAGAGACCTTGCTCAAAAAGACTAATTATATTATGCAGTTCATGTAAAAACTGAAAATGAGTTTATGCAGAAAATGAAGAGGAAACAGTGTTTATATAAAAAGTCAGTTCAGACCAATGATTCTTTGCTGTTAAATACAAATTCCTTATAATCTAAATAAAAGAATGAGTCGACTAATAAAATGTTGGTCGACCAAGACTCCATCGACCATAAATCGACTAAACGACTAAAGAGCTACAGCCCTAAATACAATATAACTTTGAGTAAACAATAATGAAGGAAGGCCATTATAACAAGGTTAAAATCTTAGAAAAGTGAATTTGACATAATAGGTCCCCTTTAAAACTGGTCAGACCACTTTTTCTTATATCATGCATGAGAGAGATGAGCTGCAATGCTGTTTGCAAAATTACACTGTTTTTTTTTCTGGGATGTGTAGGACTGTGTTAAACACTTTATTGTTTTAAACTGACCTTTGTTGCTGAGATGTGGAGTGGGCAGGAGTTGTGAGCTTGCTCCTTTACATTTGTCCAGCTGTAGACCGATTGTCTGCTGATAAAGACATCTGAATACGGATTGCAGTGAAGACAACATAAGACAGTTTGATTTCCAAAAACTTCATGATTCATGGTGCCTCAATTGATGTGACCAGATTTACATGCACTGGACAGTTGGTTTAAATTGGATTAGGCTAGTTATCTGATTTTCCTGACCTACATGTAAACATCATTGACAGCTTTATGGTTGGAACTCATTGGGTTGTGTCTCTCTCTTCTCAATCTTGGTTACTTCATAGGAGTCTGTCAAAGATGTAAGAAGATGTTAGGCAATCTGAAAGGCTAAAGTAAATAAAGAAATAAACACTCTGAAAAAACATGACTTCCCCTAACCCTCTAGCAATGCTTTTGTGTTTTGGACTCCATGTTTCATGTTCTTGTTCAAATTCATCTTAGCATCTTCAGACTTTTTGCAAGCCTCTGTCAAAGTTTCCAGCAATTTTTGGTATCTCTGTCTCCAGTTCAGATTGCCTTTCAGCCTCTTCAACAGACTTTTTGTATGCAGTAGTCGATTTGCATGTGTTCTAATAAGACTCGCACATTTCTTGTTTTTTTCTGTTAATCCTGTTCAGGCTACCATTTGGCCTCTTCAAGGAAATTTTTCAGACTGTGTTAGACCTGGGACTGCTTCTTGAAAGCTCGCTGTCCTCTGTTGTTGGTAGCCAATAGGCACTTATTTTTTTTTACTTTCAGTGTCTAACACAGTCTCTGTTTCTTCTCCTTGTTCATCTTAGTCAGAAATTGTGCCTCTTCCTAACCCTTTTTGTAAGCTTCCTTTATGACCTGGATGTTCTCAAGGGGTTCCTGGTTCTGATCCTGGAGCCTTTCGATGTCTGTGGATAATTTCTCTCTAGTTGTCTCTTTTCTTCGTCTTTTAGGTTGGGCATGCGCAGAAGATGGTCCATCTGCTTCTTCATCCTTTGCTCTATATTTACAACTGCCTCTTTCACAGACTGGAAATCCATCTCCATTGTTTTTTTCTGTCAATCTGGTATTCCACAATAATACCCTCCAAGCTGCATACAACTTCCTCCTTTTGTGCAAACATGGCCATTACAGCTTGTTTCTGTTCTTTGAGTCCTCTGATCTTTTCTCTCTCTTCTCTGAGCTCCTCTCAAACCACTTTGGCTTGGTCCAAAGCTTTCCTGGTCTCTTGTGTTCGCTCCTCCAAGTTTGCGTTTGTTTGAACCAGTTATTTGTCTAGCCTTTTTTGTTCCTCTCAAAATCCTTTCAGACATTTGTTGAGCTGAGTTTGGAAGTTTTTAGAAGTGATACAAGCCTCCTTTTACTATCTCTGGAGTTTAGAGAGTTGCTGAGCATGAAACACCATCAAGCCCTGAATCATGTCGCTATAACCTGCAGAATTATGGTCGCTTCCTCCTGGAGACTGAGCAGGTTTGCTTGGGGTTCCTGGACATGTTCCTCTATTTTATCATTCTTTATTTGTTGTTGTTTCTTGAGTGTGAATAAAATGGGTAAAAAGCTGCAAACAAATAGATATGAATAGCAATTAAACCAAATGCACGATTATCTAATGAAAAAAAAAAAAAAATAGATGAGTGCTTAAATCAATTTGTTGTTGTCCATTGATAAACATTTTTTCAGTTTACTAATGATCTGAGGGACTATACTGACATTAAGCTAGAAACATTTGCTCCAAAAGGATATAGAATACAGTATGTTGAACTCAATGGTAAATGCAAAGACAGTTGTGACCTATATGTGTGTGAAGCATTGTTCATGAGGGATGCTGCCGTTGGTCTGAAGTGGACTGTGAGTGTTGGAGTCTCAGAGGTCATCGCTTTGCTGACGCCCTTCACTGTGCGACCCCTGACTGTCATCTGTGAGGTCAAAGGTTAATGGACCGCTCCATATTGTGCCATTACTGAGCTGATGTGTTTGTGCCTCTTGTGTCAAAAGTGTAAATAAAAAAAATAAAAAACAATGTCAGTCATTGTCACTAACTCTCCATACAGATTTAGAATCAAGTTCAATAAAAGCAACCGTTGAGGCTCCCTTAAATAAATAAACAAATATAAAATATAAATAAAAATTACGAATTTATCTACTTAGTAACAACACATTTTTATTTTTCCTCTTCAACCCCCTTTCTTCGCTCAGAGCGTTGCCATGGCGATGACCAAATGCATATCATATGCATGCATGGTTTTGTGTGGCTTATGCGCTCAGGGCTGGGCAGTGGTGGAGGGGGGCTCGACACAGAAATGTGTTCCACTTAAAATGCTAATTTTACATATTTAATGTCACTGAGCAGTTTCTTTGGGGAGTCGGGCACGAGGCAGTGGAGCGCAAGGAGAGCGAGGAGAGCACTTAAAGCAGCCACTGACACTCCCCTCTCTCCACTTAACTCATTTATTCATCTGTGTGGACCTCATGTAACTGCACTGAGGGCTGATATCACAGGCCCAATCTGTACTGCACTGCACTTGTTGCTCAAATGAACACTGTGCTGTAGTTTATAATACAGAGAAAATCAAATAAACAGCTATCAGAAACAGCGGACTCAACTCAGACTGTAATTTCCAACATAAGAATAGCACCATGTTGTCTTAAAAAGAGACCTATTGTGTTTTTCTGTGTATTTAGTAACAAACTAAGTATGGTATGTAGATCAGTAAAACAGCTTGGAGAAAGAAAAAGGTCCATTGAATTCCTGTTCCAAACTGCGGAATTAATAAGCCCACCTCTTCATTGCAAAACTTTACTTCAATAAGCAGGAAATTTTGAATTATAAAGTTTGGAGCAAACAACAGTTATATGAACCCATATGGTTTACATGAAATCTGATTGTTTTGACTAATCTTAAGTAAATACAGACAAATGGGCGGGGGTAGGTGGTAAACAGGGATTTTCTTAGCACTCGAAAATCAGCTGCAAAAAAACACAAGATTACTCAAAGTTGCATGAATCAATTTAGAAGAGAACATTGTTAGAACATAGCTAAAAACTCAGGAAAGTGGATTTCACATACTTTAAACTACCTCTGATCAAGCTAATCCATTTGAAAACTGTTATGGAAATGTCACTTTTATATATATATATATATATAATATATATATATATATATATATATATATATATATATATATATATATATATATATATATATTTGAAAACTGCATTACACAACAGATGCTGGATGACAGCATTTTATGCATTCTCTTGTAAGTTTAAATTACTGTATGTACTACTACAGGTCTAATCTTGATAATACTTTTCCAAACTGATTCAGTAGAATATTGTTCGGGTGGCACTAAAACACAAGACTCTACTAGACTATTAGTTCAATGTCTGCTCTCTGACCTCGGCTAACATGAAGCCATCAGTGAGTTCATGCCTGATTACAACTGTTCATGGATTAACAGTGTTGTTTTTGGGGCTAAAGGTAAAACCAGATTAACTCCACTTTGGATCTGTTAAGTCAGCTGGAAGTCCAGAGGAAGGTTCTCATGAAGATAGACAATCACTTTCAAACAACTCCTGAACAGGTAAAAAATGTGCAGACTAGGGATGTCACGATATCAAATTTTAGAAACACGATTATAGCAAAAGGAAAAATCACGATTTTACGATTATTCACGATTATCGGCATAAAGAAAAATAAATACATTATATACATATATTTATTTTTTAAATCTAAATTTATTGGCATTTGATTTGCTGACAGTGACAATACACTGATTGTATTACATAAATATGATGTAGGTTTGATTAAAAACAATAAATGCAATTATTTTAAATAATTATCCTTTGAAAAAAAATAATATAATGTTTTAAACTAATTTTCATTCAAGCATTAAAAAAAAACATTATTGTCCCTTTAATGATTGCTTTAATATTCTCATTATACTTACAAGGAGAGATCGATTACTAATAATATATTATGTGTGATCTGTCACGTGACTCACGAAGGTGACGTCACCCACGCGTTTTGTTTTCCCAGCGTGTCGTCACGTGACCGCCTGGACGCGTCTCTGCTTTCGTTTTACTTTCAGGTCGGAGTTTATGTCAAATGAAGCATAAATACGCGGTTACTTTTGCCGTGAGCTGCGCGTCACTCTCTGGAGCGCTTCGTTTAAAGGATTTACGTTGTTTCGTTACCTTAACTTGGACGAACAGCGAGGGATGATCGTATCGAAGATACTGGATCATGTTGCTGTTAGCGCTTTTAGCGGCTGCTTTTCAAAGGCACGTCTTGCATCTTGGACACTCTTCAGCCGCACAAAGCCCTGGTTATCTTAAAAACAACCCTCGACTTGATACTTTGGATGGATACAACTCCTGAAGCGCTAACTTCAGCAGCCTTTCAACTAGCGGTGAGTTGACGACACACGCTGTTCTCCGCCTCACGCTGCCCGAGCACGGCACGGCAGTCACGTCAAAGAAGACGTAAGACGTGTTTGCGGTATACCGTGAGTTGTAAAAATTCCACGAATAACCTACCGTGGGGGAAAATATTCACGATTATTGAAAAACCGGTTAATCTTGACATCCCTAGTGCAGACAATTTATGACATCATATCACACCAGTGTTTGCCAACTACTGTGTCACGTGAAGCACTGGATAAAAAGCAAAATAAAAAGAAGAATAAAATTGGCATAAGGTAGGTACTGTAGATTGTAGAAGTAAATTAACTGGCTGTGAACTAAAAAATAAAAAATATATATATTGACAAAACACATTAATTATCATCATCATCCTCATGAGAGAATCTCAATAATTGGACAATATTGTCTTAAAGTGAATCTAAAACCCTAAAACTACTTTGCTACGGTCACAATGACCCGTACGACCTGCTACGACCTCTCTGCGAACGATTTTTTTCTCATTTCTTACGTCATTCTTGAGGCGTTGTTACGAAAAAACAGCGCTCGCAGCCCGTTCGTAAGTTCGTAGACAGGTCTATGGTTTTGTTAAAGATTTTCTACGACCAGTCTACGAACGCAGAGACTAAAGCCTGTGTAATATGCCTGAGCGGGAGAGTGAAAGTGGAAAGAGACACGCTCTGGAGACTGCGCATCTCTTGAGGCGCAGTTTAGCCTGTACAGGGATCTGTATGAAAGCCCACGGGCCTGGAGCACGCGACGGAAACGCAGCTAGCTTTAAACACGGAAAGGAACGGACAAGGAGCGCGCGGGGAGGACAGGACAAGGAGCGCACAGAGGGGACCGGACAAGGCGCACGGAGACAGGACGGAGCGCGCAGGGGGCCCGGACCCAGAGCGCGGGGACCAGACCCGGAGCGTGAAGGGATGAGATCGCTTGAAACACGGCCGGACCGGACCAGGAGCGCACGGAGAGGAACGGACCCGGAGCGTGCAGGGATGAGATCGCTTGAAACACGGCCGGACCGGACCAGGAGCCCACGGAGAGGAACGGACCCGGAGCGTGCAGGAATATCGCTTGAAACACGGCCAGACCGGACCAGGAGCGCGTGGGGAAAACGCAAATCGCCTGGAGATGGACACAACCACGGGGAGAACAGCTGTAACAGACGTAGACATTTGGACAACTTCTGCTCGCTGATGGTTTGGGAAGTGCTTCAAACTTTTTTTATATGAACACAATGATGTCAGTGGATTAGTCTTCAGCATCTGTCTTCGCTTTGGGAGTTTTGGCGTCTCCTCTGCAATACGCAGGTAAGAAACAAAGCGGTTTTGATGTTTTTACAGAGGTTTGACTTTGTGAGTTTGTTGTGTTTCGGGTGAGAGAGACAAACGATCAGAACAGATTTCAGACAAAGCCTACACAGAATATACATAGCTATTCATAAGCATATTTGTGTTTTGCTGGTGTGCAATTAGGTTATTGCTATTCTGGTACGGTTTACGAAAGGTTTAATAGCTAAAAACGCCTTGATAAAGGATTGAGTTGGACGCAGGGACATCGCGCAGCTCCCGTGCGATACAAAATAGATGTAGGATTACCGTAAAGACGCATTAAGCAAACTTTAGGGCACACGCAAGGATGCCGTACGGCTTCATTTCCCCAAGAATGTCGTGAGTTGTTGGTGAGAGCTGAAAGTCTGCCGTAAGAAGACTGTAGGAAAACAGTTTCCACTCCACGAGCCACGTACGAACTCAGATTTCGTACGACCTGTAAGATTCGTACGACCATTTTATTCGTACGGGTCATTGTGACCGTAGCTTAATAGCCTTGCCTGTTCTTAGTCTTTTTTTTTTCTTGCATTTTAGTGCAAACTGAGCAAATTATAACGTTTCAGGTCAAAAGAGTCACAAACCCCCTGTGTCTAACTGCAAAGGCCAATCTCTCACAGTGACTCTGTGACGTCACTGTGTATTGTTCACTCAAAGCTGTGCACTAACTGCAGACACCTGCTGTCAACTCAATCACACTGCTGCTTTCCTCTCTAATCCTCTCCTTTTCCCACTTTCTTTCAATGATTTTGCTGTGTTTGAAATGAGTTTGTGGGTAAACTTTAAGGGGTAAGCTTCACTTTATTTATCACACAAAGTGTCTAAATTTAATCACAAAAGTGTAGATGCTAAAGTTTACCATATTAACTTATTATTATTTTTTTTTTTTAATTTTTGTAACATTTTCACTCTAAACAGTATACTCAATATTGAAATTTTGCAAAACCATATTCACACAGTATAATGTAAATCCCAGTATACTCTATCTATAATGCGCATCTAGATGACACAGTACATATATTTAAAGTGGAGCGTGTAGCAGATCCAGATCTGTGGTCCATGGCTGGCTGGATTTCCTGACAGAGCTCTGGACTGACAGCCAAACCATCTGCCTCTGAGACCCGCTGCTGCTGCTGTGTGCGCGTACTTAGTTCACTCAACTGACCACCGATTTCCAAAGCGTCCTTTGTGTGGATGTGGAGTTATTTTAACCCCAAAGCCCTGCTCACATATCGTGGTTATGATAATCGGTCTGCTGAAACTATAGTTATTTTAAAAGGGACATGTATGCAAAGTCAACTTAAATGAGCTTTTAAGCTATAACAGTGTTATTTTATACAAAGTTGTACTCCAATTAAGTAATGCAAAAAAAAAAAAATAGTAAATTTAAAATTGTCCCTTTTGAGAGCTTGAGTGTTTCACCTACCAACTATCCCCACCATATCCTTTTTGGGCAGTGTTTTTCAACCATTTTGAGTCACACCACTTGCGCAAATATATAATATATATAATAAGAAGAAGGAACAATATTATTTAATGTTCTAAATATTGTCCATTATTAGTGTTTAAATGTGGAAATCATGATTGTTTGGGTTTCATTTTTAGTTAGAAGGGTATTCTGACCTCAAAAAGTGCAAACCATTCAGGGAATCTAATTCTATAAAGTGAAATATTTAAAACAGATTCAGCAGAATCTCAAGGCTCACTGGTGTTCACTGGTATTGATTGAAAATCACTGCTTTAGGATAAAAATGTGAAAAATGAAAACTTTGGTGCATATAAATACTACGTTCATGTACTTACTTTTCATAAACTAATTATAATATAAACAAAAAAAGCTAAAACAAGTGGCTTGTTACAGATACATGCTGCCAAGAAACCGTTATACAATATTGAAGATTACAATGATGAAAATGTAAAATGCTGAAAAGCATCTTGTACCTCACACAATAAATATATTTCTAAAACTATAGCAGAATTTAGTCAGAATGTTCAGCTATGTGTACTAAAAAGAAACAAAGTAGCAGAAGAGTTTCAAAATAATTCTTTGATTGTATTCAAAGCAAGCTCTTTGTCTGACGAGGAGCAGATGACATAGGATAAAAGTGACAGGTTAACCTTTTCAATTATCTTATGGCCAAGAGGAAAAAACAATACACTCAGTTAATGCGACGTGGCATTGAGACAATTGAAATATCATTGCTCTGTTTCCCTGGGGCTCCCACACATCAATAAAATACAGCACAAATCCCCTAAACAGCCAGGCGTCCATTGTACCAGGCGAAGTTCAACTCTCATCGTTCAACTGTCACTAAAGTCATGGCTCAATCGAGCAATTATCTCCACTGAACACAGCGCCCTCAGACACACAGGGTTTCCCAGTCCTCCCACAGGCACCAGTCCAGTCCATGAGGTCATTGCCCACCGAGACCTGGATTAGAACTCCAAAGGGACCCTGGGAAGCATGTGGTTATATGTTCTGACAGCCCAGTAGGCCGATTAAGCCCCCTATTTGCTCACACTAATGCTAAGCTAATATTAGCTTTGTTGTCTGCCAAAGGGTGCCTTAAACAATGAGTCCACATAGAGCTAATATGGTAAGCTAAGCTAGAGCTATGCTAATTTTCCTCAGTAAACTTGAATATTTCTGCACTAAATGACTTAACTCAATGTAAAAGACTGATCATCATGTATTAAGCTTAATGCACAGAGCTAACACAGGATCACTTTGGTCTAATGCAAGATTACAGAGGGTCATATGCAGAGGATTTGGATTGAACTGGTGCAGAGGCTGAAGGAAACATGACACAAAATACTTAAGTACAGTGACTCAATTATGCCTAAAAGAAAAAAAAAATGTAATTCAACTCTAAATAAAGGTTGACAGGGGGAATGAAAGCTCAAGTGATATTTTTATTGAAGCTAGTTCAAAAGAGACAATCTTCTGTTGGCCTCATAATTCTCATTGGTTTAAAGAAGCTTTACTCAAGCTCTAACATGTTAGGAAGTCAAAAACAAGACAAGGGTGCAGTCTACTTATAATCCCACTGCACTTTTGTTACAATCAATCATCCAATCACTTCTATTTTTTTCTCACCAAAGAGCAATTTCAGAGTTCGAAAGCATAATAATACAGAAAAAGGGGACCAAAGGCACTCTGCATACAATACAAGTTCAAAAAACCCCTGTTTTCACTGAATGTAGGATTTCCATGTGCATATTTGGAATTTTCTTTTTTGAGCAATAATAATCGTATAACTCAGAAGTCTCAGTGCAGCTTAAAATGATAACAAAGTGAGTAGAGACAAAAAGTTTCTCCCCTGTGTCCTATCACAGTCAGGATCCAGGTACAACCTGCACTATAAAAAGAAAGAAAATATCCTTAACCCTTTATAGGGCAAGTAACCAAATTTAGTCACTTCTGCACACATTCAAAAGGGCCACCTCCTGCCTTCATTTAGAATTGTATGGTCATGTGTTTTATTGTCAGCCAATCAGGAGGCATCAAGCTATCTGACAAATATGCCTTTCATTGCATCTGTCCAATCAGCAGTGGACTGCAACACCTCAAACACACCCATTTTGCAGAAATCGAAAATTTGCCTTTTTCCAACCTGTCACCTCTCACAACTTTTCCAATACCAGCAAAACTAAACATGGTAAGTTGGTGTAAATCTCAAATTATTTAGTTAACTGATTCTGTTAAAGATTAAGATTGTTGTCATTTGCATAGTGTTTCTAAAAATTTGAGTATTGTTTGGCTGAAAATAAGAAGCACCATATTTGATCATATGGCCCGTTCACCTAAGACTTTTACTAGAGCACAAGTGTATTTTTATACACATGCTTTTTGCAGTTTGTTATAATTAAATGGCATATACAAGTGCTTCTTGTTATTCTGAGGTCTGGTCAGGGCTGGTTTAGGTTTTTGGTGGCGCTAAACGAGATTTTGGATGGGGACCCTCCATAACATGTAGGAAAGTTGTCGAACAATAAACACTCATGTATAATGGGGGGTTTGGGAGTCCTCCCCCAGGAAAATGTGAATATATTTTGTTTAATTTGTGGTGTTTTTAAACATTTTAGATATAATATTTTAACTAGAAGTTGAATAGGCTGCTACAAATAGTATGAAGTAAGGATTTTTCTTATGCCCGGGACAGTTTTGAAAAAAATTGGTTATTTTATTAAAAAACGTGTCAGGGCTACACTAGGGGCCTCAATCTCAGGTACAGCTCTGCGTTAGCGCTGAAAAGTCTGGGGAGATCAGTACAGGACTTAATTGGCTTAAATGATGATTTTGAGTCTAGAAGCAGTCATTTCAATGGGACTACTTTTCTTTGCGTAACATAGAGTTTTGTACATAGCTCTTTTTATTTATTTTTGGCCTGACATACTTTGTTCTCCATGAAAATGAGACAGATTTGAATTAAATAAGGACAAATAAGAAGCTACAGTTCTGTAGAACAGCACTGAAAGTTAGAAACGTTTTTTGAAATACAGTCGGGGTCAATTCTTATGGGCTAAGTGCATAAACTGGATGTACAAGAAAAATTGATCAGAGCATGTGGCCCCCTCAAGTGATTGTGGCCCCTAAATATTTGTTTATAATGTTTACTGCAGGGACTGGCCCTGTTAAAACCAAACAGTTCCACTGAAGCGGTCACAAAAACGACTCGTGCTATTGTATCTCGCGATGAATCATGTGTTCAGCACATTGTTACCCGTACAAAAGACAATAAACATCATAACCAGGCAGGTTATGAACTGAAAATATTGGTAAAAAAATTAAGCACTGTAGCAGGAAGGGTAACTTCATGAGGTCTAACCTTGTCTGTAGCATTTGCCAGGTTCATCTGTGCCTCAATGCTGAGCGCAATTGCTTTGTCAAGTTTCATGAAGCTGTTGCCTAAGTGACTGAATTGGACTCATAAAAGAAGAAATTTGTTCAATGTGTAATGTTTGTAAATGGTCTCTGACATTGGCCAGCATTTGTTTCTCAGAGTTTTTATAGCTTATATATGTGCATGCGTATTGTTGAAAATATTAGTTGCTGTTTGTCTTGAATGACTGTTAAGCCAATTACAGTACCTCAACAGAGAGTGATATCTCTAAACAAAGGTTCCTTGCAGCCTGAGACAATAATCAATACATGTTTTTTGCAGTTTGTGTCTGTTTTTGTCATATTTTCTTATTTATAATAGAATAGTAGTATAAAAATTGTATTTTACCTGAAACGGGCAAGGACACATATATGGTCACTTCATTGACATTGATTTGCTAGGCAAAGATGAAAAATATTGATAACTTTTTTTTTTTTCAAAAATGTCCCCTTACACCCCTCATTAGCTTTCTGATGTTAAAAATTATAATTTCCAAAGATTTCAATGAGTGCCCTATAAAGGGTTAATCTAAAATGATGTTCTCTATTTCCACTAATGTCAGTTACAGTTAGATAAATTACTAGAAGGTCTATGCTGTTCCTCTCTCTCTCTCTCTTTAAGCAGTACTTCACACACAGAGTACTTGGTGGCGTTAACATCTATTAAAATCCTCGAGCCACATGCAGGGATGCTCCTTACGCTGTCACATTGTGTCCCGTGATGTCATACGGTGATCGTGTGCGACAAAGAGCCCGTAGTGCTTCATTCACTCCAGTGTGTCCACACATATACTCCTTATACTACTGACTACTCTGTTCAGTGGCTTATTTGAAACTAAAGATAGAGGTAACCAACAATAGTACTGTGTATTAAGGCTGCACAATTAATCGATTTTCAATTTTAATTATGTATATTGCTATAATAGTTTACAAAAAATGTGTAATTGAGTAATTGCTATTATTAATCGGACTCCTTAAGTTGTACAAATAGGTCCCAGATTGTTTCTTTACAATTAATACTTTTACAGTATTCCATTTTCATAAGATATTTTACCCATTTCATTTGATCTTCTCACTCTCTGCATTTACGGAGCGCTAATGCACTGCACTCTTTCTAAGGAAATAGTCATTTAATTAATCGTGATTTTCATTATTGTTTAAATAATTATGCTTATTTTTTTGTTCATAATCGAACTGTGTACATACAACCAAAGTACTAAAAAATAGATACTTTGACAATGTTTCTGCACTGAGGCAAAACGTGTACAGTGCCACACACCACCAACTACATTCTCCTTTTTATTAGTATGCAATTATTTTGGATAAGAAGAAAGAATGATAAAAGAACAAAGTAGTGTGGGAAATGTCAGAAGAGAGTTTAACTAAAATATGCATCAATCACTGAAAATAGGAAGAAACATCAATTAAAAAAAATCAATTAATTTGACTTTGTATAATATGTTTTGTTTAAAGAAATGATCAAGGAATAAGATGTAGACATAGTCATCTCAATAACACTCTATTCAAACACAAACTGTAATTTTGCTAAGCATTGACTGAGCATGGGTAAAGCAGCCCTTCATCATCTCCTCATCATCCCTGCACCAACACATTGTCCCATAAACAGCCTTACACGAGGGCTGAACCAAGTGTCTGCTCACGCCTGCCTGGCTCTAATCAGCTCTGACAAACCCAACATCTCCGGGGAGTTCACGCCACTTGGTTTGACTTGTCGGTTGACTTCTAACTACGCAGCAGATTGCATAGCTTTGAGGTCAGTAGCATTTGTAGCACTCACATGATGTTTGAATGAATCTCAAAGTAGAACTGGGTGATCTAAGAAAGAAAAAAAAAATCTCTCTCTCTCAAATTGATCAACCTACCTCTCGATCTTTTTGATTACGGTAATTGCCTAGCCTCATCACAAAGAGAGGAACACAATTGCTCCAAAAACATACATCTGAATACTAGAGGTCTAGAGGCGATTAATCACAATCTAGTTGAAATCACAATTTGAAAGTTGTTTAAACGCAATGGCTGCAAAAAGAATATGAGATATTGTTCTTTGCAACCAATTAACTTTTGTCGAGTAAGAACACTTGTGAAAACCATTTGATTCTAATAAAGGGTTGTCAAAATCTCAGCATTTTACTGCCCACCAAAAATACAAAACAAAACAACAACAAAAAAAATTACAATTACTCAGAATGACTGATGACACACGTGAAATCTAAANTTACGAGCAGACATTCGATAGCCCACATCAGCGAATAAAGGACTGGTGACGTCAACTGTCAGAGTGTGTGAGTAAACACTAAAAACAGAGGAAAAAGCAAGGTTAAACATTAGAAGCAATCTTGTGAGGTCCTCTGAGATAACTTTTGTCCAATCAACATTTTAGTGCTATTAAGCATTCCTATTTTGAGCTCTGGATCCCATGTCCCAGCTAATATATCCAAATCCGCCTGTTTGTCCCAGTTTTACTCAAGACATGTCCCAGTTGTCCTGATTTTTGACAACTCTGGCACTTTTGAACAGTAAAGAAAGGAATATATTGCCATTTCTTTTGTCAAATTGAGAATACCGTGCTTGAAAATCATCAAAACACAAGAAAAAAATGCAGTTTCAGAGAATAAACGTGTGAATGAGCCATAAATTGTGCGTGAGAATATACATACTGTATTTACCCGCTATTTTGACCGAATGTTTATTACCCTCTGCAAAAACTTGTGTGTCCCAGTTTTTAATTTTGAAAATATGGTCATTCTATCCAGGTAACACAAAAATTCGTCACATTTGCACTTACTGAGAATCAGAGGAAGCTTGTCGTTTCATTCTGTCAGAAAAAAAGAGACATTACAATTAGACACTGGAGGTCAAAACATACATTTGATTTTCACAGTAAATACTGATAGTGTGCTTATATTTGTCAAGTGTCATCCGTAACATTGGTCAAATTTAAGTCAGTATAATGTGTTTGTCATTTATTTTTTATTTTGAGCTACAAGAAGACACTTGATTAAGGCTAGAAACCAAAAAGGACTCAAACTAAAATTAGTAAAATGTCCATTTGCTGCCTCACTTACCTTGGTGTTCTGAGAAAATTATGTTGCCACTTCACGTTGACGTCACTGTGGACAAAGTCAATATTTCCCTTGAGGCTGTAAGTTTCATCGTTGAGTCCAAGAGTTGCAGAAGCTGAGGCGACAAATAAAAAGTATAGAAGCACATTTATATTCTACATAAAACAATAAATTACAATGACAAGAAAAGACATTGATTGCATGGTAACCTACAGTAACTAACATCCAGATCAAACTTAAACAAACTAACAGAGGCTGACTTTATATTTACAATTTTATCTTTTATATAAAAATGTTGGTAACTGGACTTTTTCAGATTAATTTGTCTTTGCATGTTGGCGCTTTTTGGTGACATATGCGAAGGGATTCTGTCCTGTAATTTTCAACTTTTATTTGTCAGTTTCTTCACATTTTGCAATCTAGCTGCTGTACAACTGTTACAAATACTTACAGCAAGAACTAACAGACTAATGTTCTGTACTCCCTTGATTATCTACACGTTAAGTCCTTGTTTTACATTTTTTCAATAGGTTGCAAGAGCCAGTTTTTCTGATTAATCTCGTTGTACTTTGTCATTAAACGTCTCATAGGTAATTTCACAAATTTTCTGGTGATTTTTATTGGTGCCTAGGCTCACTGACCTTTTGTATTAACAATTTGCATTAAACAATATTATTTTAGCTGCCAAACATATTAAATATTAGGATATATTTACACAATGGCTGCTGCAACTGCCACAAATCCACACTCTCCCTAGTCAGTATTAACACTGAATTATAATAATGACATGTCATGGCGATTGCATATATTAAAGCGAACCCTGGATATAATCACATGTTTATCCTAAACACTTATAATATTATCACTTAGCCTATATAAATTCAGGACAAATACCTTGAAAGTATTTGTAGTTTTATTAAAATAGTGTTATGAAGAAATGACATGGAGGCTGCCATTTTGTTGCAGTTATGACATAAAATAGTGTTGTCAGGTAACAGGCACTAGCAGGTAACTAAGCAACATGAATTCCTGGGTTAAACCTTGTCAGTTTGAGCCGTAGCAAAGCCAAATACAGAACGATTATGTGAAATCTAGTAAAACTGAAGATAATCAAGAGGAAGAGGAAGAACTGGACACTATCAGTGGTGTTTTCGTTTCAACTGTTCACCGATCAAACCACAGGAGTAACCATGGAAACACTATTTTATGTCATCAACCAAAATGGCGGCTCCCAGTGGCTTGAAAAAAACATAAACAATGACAATTTTATAAAAAAATAGTAAGCAGTTATATATTTGTTTGTAATTTATTTTAATAAGCATGACCCGTACTAGCATTTTAGTCATATTTGTCTTCATATCCAGGGTTCCCTTTAAAGGCATTTTACGTCTAATGATACATCTGTGGTCCAAACTATACAGAGAACTGTTTTCTGTCTGTGTCTACTCATTTTTCTTTGAATTGTGAAAAATATTAACCTACAATCACTGCACTGGACTGGATTGTATGTAGAAATATTTGTGTGTCATTACACTAAATAAACACAAGCATTCATCCTTTTTATACTTACGTCAAAGGGGTTATTTTAAAAGAATTGAATAGCTTAAAATGAAAAGTATGTTTTTCCTAAACAAAGAAGCATAATTAAATTTACAAATACAAAAAGCTTCAATTTTGAAGTATTTAAGCAAGAAAGTCATTGTAAAGTTCAGCTTCCCATTAGTTTCTATGAGATCTTTTGTAGACTCTCCCTACGCAAGATGGCTGGACATTAGTTGCAATAGGTTACAATGGCTACGCTCTTTCTAGTCATTATAATAAATCAATGAGTAATATAACATATTTGCCTTACCTGCGAGATCATACTCCAAGAAGACCATTGTGGACGTGCAGACAGACTTGAGAGCAGTGATGATGTTGGATCCTCGTTTTTTGTCCTCGTTTTTCCACCTCGCTTTCGGTTGAAACGTTGTAAATCGGGAAGCGACTTTAAAGGTGGTAGTAACCATGGCGATATTGGGGATGAAGATTCGCACCGGTAGATACAAGTCCATTTCCGGGATTTCGATCGTCTGCTCTGGTATTACAATGGTCGGCAGCTCAATGTTCGAAATGTAGTTTATAATTTCATTTAGTTCGACATTAACTCCAATATACACTGATTTCGGAAGCGGAATAGGAGACACGCCAATCTCATATCGTGGAATCTTGACGGCCAGAAACGCCATTTTTCCTCTATATATTCAGTGTCGATGTCAAAACTGGGCACGGATAATATTGGCAATTCAGAATGAGGTCAAGCATGATGTCAATGCCTTGGTTGTGAACTTTGGTATTTCCAATTCCTTGAGATCGTAGACGAACGGTTCGATGTGCAAGTTGGTGAACGGTACTTGGAATTCTGGACTGACAGAGTGGGAGGAAAGGTTACGTAATCCGGTATTTCGATTTCCTCAATTCGCATGTCTATTTTGTGATGAAATGCGGGACAGGGATGGTGAAACTGGGAATTCTTAGCAAAATTCCATCCTCAAACAATCTATGAGGTAAGCCTACTCTTGTCCATAGTCTGATTTAGTAATGACAACGCTGGATGAAATGTTCAGCACTTGCAAGTCGTCTATATTTGTAACCTGGTCGAACTTAAGCACATCCCACAAGGTTTTCTGATACACAGGGAGTTTTATTGCTTTCAAGAAATCCAGATGCCCTTCCATTGATTCACTCAAGTCCACACGAGCTTCACTTTCTCATTGCTGACGGTAAAATCGCAAGCGTGTATGAAAGAAGCTTCTGCTCTTTTGCTAGCCAAGATAATATCTGCTTCTCATAAGTGATTTCAAGATTAATGTTGCGAATAAACCCTGTTTTACGTCCACTTTTGTTTTTAACACTCAAAGGAGTGTAGCTACGTACATCTGTGTTGCAGATTTCTAGTTCATTGCTGACGGTAAAAGTCGCAAGCGTGTATGAAAGAAGCTCACAATCATATGCTTTCTTTTGCTAGCCAAGTTAGCTTTAATTTTCTTGTTTGTCATAAGTGCTCAAACTAATCTTCTTAAGAATTCCAGCCAAAACCTCAACTCAATTACCTCAAACGATTTTGCAAAGTGGAAGTCTAGAGTAAATTTACCCAAAGCGGGAATTTCAATGTTGTTTGGGAGATCTGGGAATGTGAAAGTTGGTAGCTGTATTTTGTTTAAAGTTTCTGGCACGTGAATGACTGGCAACTCCAAAGACGGTAGAACAAGGGTGTAAGAAGGAACGGAGAAACCTAGCGCTGGGACTTTGAAGCTAGGTGTGCTAATAACTTCTTTGGGTACTACATAGCTGAAAGCCGGCAATTCAGCTGAAAATGCAGACACTTCGTTCAAAACCTTCAGAATTGGTATTTTGTATCCAGGGATGGTGATTATTCTTGGAGGTATCAACTAGTAGTGTCCTTTTTGTGCTTAATATAGCGTTTTTTAACTTGGACGGTGATTCTTTCAATAGGTCAACTACTTTGTCTCTCAGCATTTCAAATTGCTCTTGAAGAACTATTGGCGTTGTCTAGCTGATTGCATTGTAAAAAGGCTCAAGATTCAGCTCTCCAAAATATAAAAAGGCGATTTTTGGGGTTTTTAAAGTAGTGAAGCTTCAAGTTACAGTCAAATGATTGTTGAGGGTTGTGAAGCAAGTATTTAAGTCCAGCATGATCCCATAAAGAGAAATCTGTAACAGCAGGTGTGCTCTTTTCAAAATATGGAATTGTTATTTCTGGGATGGACAGTGGAACGGTCAAAAAGTCTAAATTGGCTTCAGCGTTGATCATTTTTTGCAAAACAATCTCTGTAGCATTGTTTTCTATGACAAAGTTGTGGTTATATTTGTACTGGTTGAATCTAGCCAAAGCGAGCCAACATGCTTTCTGTTTCTCTGAATTTAATATGAGACAATAGTCGTTTTGAAAGTCCACTTTACCGGTAAGCTTAAGAGGAAGGAAAATCTTTAGGTTGGCCTTGTTTTTAGCATCTACAATAATCTCAAATGGATGCATCTTGAAATCCAGCATACTTAATTCAGTGCCTTTAACACTTCCAGTATATTCACAGTCATGAGTAGCTGTAATGGTTAGCTTTAAATCTTCAATATTAGCTTCTGTCTCCAATACGGTGACACTTTTCTTCAATGACGGGATTTCCATTTCATTTCGAGCAGCTACTTTAACATGGCTTAGTATAACTGATTCTACGTCACAGATTCCTTCGATTTGAAGCACTTAGCATCAGTATCTGCGTCATACGTTAGCTTAGCCGTGCTTAGATCGATGTTAAAATCAAGTTTATTCTTGTGAGTGCCTTCATCAGCGTAATCGTCAATAGACCATTTGCAATTAGCGTTTGTTTCCGCCACAACTGCTACTTTTTCTGACTCCAAAGTGATGGCTCCAGTATGTTTGAGGCTAGCTTGGCTTGAAAAGTCAAGCGATGGGAAATCCAAACTGTGATCGTACGTTGTGTCACAGGTTGCAAAAATGCCGCCTTTAAGAGTAAGCACGATATTGTTCATTAAATCAGAGGTGTAAATCGGAGTTGTAGCTTTAGCATTCGTCCTCGCTGTTGCTTCGGCGGATGAGCTTGTCAGGGTCAGCACTCTCCTCGTGATCGATTGAAAAGCCGCGTGCGTTGCTTTGACAGTTTCCATAAATAACATTTTCTTCATTCTGGGAGCTTCCAATTTGGCGTCAACTTCAAGATTAAATTCAAGCGGTTTGTATATTGACGTGGCTTGGGAGGAAAGTGTGGCGGTAAATAACGGATTTTTCAAAGTGGTTGTTGCGTTTTCAATATTTCCGGTGGTTGTAAGTGTGTATTGTGGTGAGTTTACTCTAAATTCTCCATAAAGTTTGCCGAAAACAGGAAGGCAAATTTCACTAGGGATTTCAGGCATTTCGATCGCAGGAATCGGCAGCATTGTGATTTCAAAAGCAGCCAAGTCTATTTTCGGGACAGTTATAGTTGGTACTTTAACTTCAGAAAGAGTTATTTCAGGGAATGTAAAGTCCGGCAAATCGAACAGGTACAAAACTTTAAGATCTCCGAAGATTTCATGTGGATCAGGCCATTGGATTTCAAACATTTTAAGCTCATCAATGTATGCAACAATCTTGGCTTTTACCTCTTCGAAGTCAATTGTATAAGATGGGATAGTGTAGGTGTTCAGAATTGTAATTTCTGGGATTGTAATTTGATCTGGTATGGTAATTTCACCTAATTTGTTCAGATTGAGTGAAAATCCTGGGATGGCAAGATCAGTAAGCGGTACAGTAAACATTGGTATCTTAATCTCTGCTTCTTTGATTGTTTTGAAAGCCTCATCCAAGGCTGCTTTTACTTTATTTGCAACGTCACTATTTGTCAAATATTTAGCAAGTTTGTCAATCAGTTCAGTCAGTTTTGTCGTTATCAGTTCAACAGTATTTTTGTAGAATTCGCTTGCTCTTTGGAGGTAGAAATTAATTTCCTCAATGACGTCCATATCTGAATTCGCTGTCTTATGTCGTCAAGAACATCCAAGGTTTTTAGTTTGATGTCATTGTACAAGGTTGTGTCAAATACATCTTTCAGCTTAATAAGAGCATCAGCCACCTTGGTATTTTTCAGTTCATCTAAATATGTGTAGATTGAATTCTGTAGCTCTCTGAGGAAATCTCTCACTGCTTCAATTTTCTCAACAATTTCGTAAAGCTTAATTTGCTCATTGACGTAATCGGTAAGCTCTGCAATTTTTATATTTGCCTCATCTACAAACGCAGGATAATCCAACTCCTTCATTGACTTGATCAAGCTAGCAATGTTTTCATTAAGACGTTCAATGAGTTTCTTGAAGTCAATTTCTTTGAGGGCATTTGTGACATGTGACAAAAAGTCCATTATTTTGTTGTATGCGTAATCAAAATTTATATTTCGGATTGTGTCTACGAGGATCTGCACGGTTTCTTCAATTTTCAAATCGTCAATTAGCATGTCCAGCTGATCCAACAATTCTTTAAATTTCTCATCAATATTGTACTTCATGACTTGATCTTTTATGTAAGTGTAAACTGCGTTGAGTTTTTGCGGGATTTCATATTCGTCGACCCAGTTGGCAATGATGTCGTTCATGTTATCCAGCACACGTTTTATATCTTCGTAAGGTATCGTGTATTGGAGCTGATCAATGTACGAGGCCAAGTCAAATGATAGGATGTAATCTTTGAAATCATCAAAAGACTTCTTTATATCAAAGTTTTCGACAGCTTGCTTGATTTCTGACAGAATGTCTTTGATTTTGTCCATTACGCCATATTTTGCGTCAAGATCCTTTAGCCATGTGGTGCTGCTATCGGTAAGTTTTTGCAGATCGATCTGACTCAGTATATCTTGAATGGCGTCAAGGAGCTTCATCAGCGTCAATTTAATTTCATATTTTTCATTGAAATTCCATAAATACTCTCCAATCTCTTGAAGCACATTTGTAATCTTGTCTCCAATTTCTCCCGATTCAACGTAATCTTTGAGCGTGACAAGTTAAGTCTTTTATATTTGCCACGTGGCGGCACGAGATGAATCACCGACTTGAGCCAGCAGCCCTCTCTGCTAGACTAACACAGTGGGTTCCAGTCTCCAACAGTGCAGCCAGTCCAGTCCATTGAGTCATTGCCCACCGAACTGATATAGAACATCCAAGGGACCCTGGGAAGCATGTGGTTTATATGTTCTGACAGCCCAGTAGGCCGATTAAGCCCCCTATTTGCTCACACTAATGCTAAGCTAATATTAGCTTTGTTGTCTGCCAAAGGGTGCCTTAAACAATGAGTCCACATAGAGCTAATATGGTAAGCTAAGCTAGAGCTATGCTAATTTTCCTCAGTAAACTTGAATATTTCTGCACTAAATGACTTAACTCAATGTAAAAGACTGATCATCATGTATTAAGCTTAATGCACAGAGCTAACACAGGATCACTTTGGTCTAATGCAAGATTACAGAGGGTCATATGCAGAGGATTTGGATTGAACTGGTGCAGAGGCTGAAGGAAACATGACACAAAATACTTAAGTACAGTGACTCAATTATGCCTAAAAGAAAAAAAAAATGTAATTCAACTCTAAATAAAGGTTGACAGGGGAATGAAAGCTCAAGTGATATTTTTATTGAAGCTAGTTCAAAAGAGACATCTTCTGTTGGCCTCATAATTCTCATTGGTTTAAAGAAGCTTTACTCAAGCTCTAACATGTTAGGAAGTCAAAAACAAGACAAGGGTGCAGTCTACTTATAATCCCACTGCACTTTTTTACAATCAATCATCCAATCACTTCTATTTTTTCTCACCAAAGAGCAATTTCAGAGTTCGAAAGCAATAATAATACAGAAAAGGGGACCAAAGGCACTCTGCATACAATACAAGTTCAAAACCCTGTTTTCACTGAATGTAGGATTTCCATGTGCATATTTGGAATTTTCTTTTTTGAGCAATAATAATCGTATAACTCAGAAGTCTCAGTGCAGCTTAAAATGATAACTTGAAAAAAGTGAGTAGAGACAAAAGTTTCTCCCCTGTGTCCTATCACAGTCAGGATCCAGGTACAACCTGCACTATAAAAAGAAAGAAATATCCTTAATCTAAAATGACGTTCTCTATTTCCACTAATGTCAGTTACAGTTAGATAAATTACTAGAAGGTCTATGCTGTTCCTCTCTCTCTCTCTCTTTAAGCAGTACTTCACACACAGAGTACTTGGTGGCGTTAACATCTATTAAAATCCTCGAGCCACATGCAGGGATGCTTCTTACGCTGTCACATTGTGTCCCGTGATGTCGTACGGTGATCGTGTGCGACAAAGAGCCCGTAGTGTTTCATTCACTCCAGTGTGTCCACACATATACTCCTTATACTACTGACTACTCTGTTCAGTGGCTTATTTGAAACTAAAGATAGAGGTAACCAACAATAGTACTGTGTATTAAGGCTGCACAATTAATCGATTTTCAATTTTAATTATGTATATTGCTATAATAGTTTACAAAAAATGTGTAATTGAGTAATTGCTATTATTAATCGGACTCTTTAAGTTGTACAAATAGGTCCCAGATTGTTTCTTTACAATTAATACTTTTACAGTATTCCATTTTCATAAGATATTTTACCCATTTCATTTGATCTTCTCACTCTCTGCATTTACGGAGCGCTAATGCACTGCACTCTTTCTAAGGAAATAGTCATTTAATTAATCGTGATTTTCATTATTGTTTAAATAATTATGCTTATTTTTTTGTTCATAATCGAACTGTGTACATACAACCAAAGTACTAAAAAATAGATACTTTGACAATGTTTCTGCACTGAGGCAAAACGTGTACAGTGCCACACACCACCAACTACATTCTCCTTTTTGTTAGTATGCAATTATTTTGGATAAGAAGAAAGAATGATAAAAGAACAAAGTAGTGTGGGAAATGTCAGAAGAGAGTTTAACTAAATATGCATCAATCACTGAAAATAGGAAGAAACATCAATTAAAAAAAATCAATTAATTTGACTTTGTATAATATGTTTTGTTTAAAGAAATGATCAAGGAATAAGATGTAGACATAGTCATCTCAATAACACTCTATTCAAACACAAACTGTAATTTTGCTAAGCATTGACTGAGCATGGGTAAAGCAGCCCTTCATCATCTCCTCATCGTCCCTGCACCAACACATTGTCCCATAAACAGCCTTACACGAGGGCTGAACCAAGTGTCTGCTCACGCCTGCCTGGCTCTAATCAGCTCTGACAAACCCAACATCTCCGGGGAGTTCACGCCACTTGGTTTGACTTGTCGGTTGACTTCTAACTACGCAGCAGATTGCATAGCTTTGAGGTCAGTAGCATTTGTAGCACTCACATGATGTTTGAATGAATCTCAAAGTAGAACTGGGTGATCTAAGAAAGAAAAAAAAATCTCTCTCTCTCAAATTGATCAACCTACCTCTCGATCTTTTGATTACGGTAATTGCCTAGCCTCATCACAAAGAGAGGAACACAATTGCTCCAAAACATACATCTGAATACTAGAGGTCTAGAGGCGATTAATCACAATCTAGTTGAAATCACAATTTGAAAAGTTGTTTAAACGCAATGGCTGCAAAAAGAATATGAGATATTGTTCTTTGCAACCAATTAACTTTTGTCGAGTAAGAACACTTGTGAAAACCATTTGATTCTAATAAAGGGTTGTCAAAATCTCAGCATTTTACTGCCCACCAAAAATACAAAACAAAACAAAAAAAAAAATTACAATTACTCAGAATGACTGATGACACACGTGAAATCTAAATCCTTAATGCACTTTTGCATAATAAAGTAAATTATTTAACTTTGTGGAAACCGCCTGACATTGCATCACTGAGTTTTGTTCGCTTAACAGAAGGCAGGGACATTTTTTTAAATTTAGCCAATCACTGCTTTTTGGTTGTTTCGTCATCCAGGAAGTAAGCATAAACATGTGTGTCAGTGATTGTTGTTGTTTCTATGTGGTAAACTTGCAAATTAAAAATGTACAATATCATATTCTAAGTTATTCATATTCAATTTTTGTCAAGATATTGCCCAGCCCTAGTTAATTATCACAAGGGCAAATGAGGAGAATATATAGTCTGCTTTCTCAACTCAAGTCACTCTGCTCCTGTTCATTGATTGGACGGCCATGCTTTCTTCTTTTGGGGAACCGTCTGCAGTCCTGCGATTAACACTCAAATCTGAAACTTTACATTCAGGTTTAGTTTCTTGGAACAAAGATTCCATGTAAGTAAATTCAATTTTGCCCTTTTACATAGTTGTCACCTGAATAATTATGATTACAAATATATATATATATATATACTGTATACATACACTGTGAAGCTACAAATTGCAAATATAAAAAGTTGCACTCAATGAGTCAGATCAATCACAATTGAATCAAAACTGCAATTTGAATGGAATTAGCAAATTGCAATAGTATTTAAAAAATATATAATACAAACATTTTTTTTTTTCTACAAACAACTGAATAATATGCCTTAAACATAAAAAAGACCTTATCGTCTTTTGTCAATTCTTCTGGACAAAAATTCACAATTACCAAACATTACTAGTCAGCGCACCTGAATATAAGCAACATCAACTACATTTAAAAAAGAAAACAAAAAATCAAAAGATCAATAGGCCTCACTTGTTACTAGTAGGTTAATGAAAATATATAATTTAGCCGCAACAAATCACAAGCTCAAAGCTTGTGAAAAAAGTTGGAAATCTAGAAAAGATGTCTGGGAATTATGATATACGACTAAATATTGTACACAGCTTTTCTAAAGCTGTTTCCTCTCTTCTTGACTGCACAAATAACTATGTGAGGACCATTATTTCACACTAATGTAATTATTGTGGGTAAGCTTTAAATGTGTGGAGTTTAATTGAGCATTTAGAACATAGCATGTAAACCAGGAAGAGTGGAGGAGGCTGTGTGTTTGTGCATGTGTTGAGTGCAGCCGACTGTGTGCGTTCAATGGTGCGTTCACATACTCTTGCATGACAGCTAAAGTAGCTCCGTCTAACGCCACTGATGTTTCCTGCCATTTGCCTGCAGGGCCTTTTCTCATTCTCTCGTTGCCTCTTCTCCTGACTTCTTAAGTGTTCGTCTGTTTTTTTCCTCTTTTCCCTGAGGTAAAGCGGCCAACAAAAGTCAGCTCTGCGACAGTGGCAGTGATCTGAGTGTCTGTGAGGGGTTTTTGCTGACCTTGTTGTGGCCCTTTTCAACATTACTCTACATTTAGTATATTATTACAGACTTAGTTTAATTGTATGATATGTCCTGAGGGAAAATTGTAAAAACTGACAATATACTGTATATTCAAGCTTGCCTAAACGTTTGACTCAATGATGCAGGAGTTGGCGCAAGAAAGTCCCGGGATCAACTTCCGGGCAGCCGGGTTACGGACCGTTAGTTTGTACAGTAGTGTATTTTCTTCCTGTGTCAGTGTAAATTTCCTCCAAGTACTCTGGTTTCCCCTACAACTAAAACATATCCCCACCTCCCCTCCCCCAGGATTACAGACAGAGATTAGCAGGACAAAGATTAAATCTGCCATTGTGCTTCATGTAATTGTACATTGTCCTAATAAACCTTGACCGTTAAATGGGATTTCTAAAATGTGTTTGTTTAGTTTTTTGTATTGCCTTTAGTTGCGTTTAAGCTCTGTTTTCATATAGCAGTGAAAAAGTATAAGTCATTCCAGATATAATATCATGCCCATATTCATTGCGATATTATCACCAATAATATAACACTGTCGTGCCTTACAAAGAAGATTTCAGTAGCAATGGTAAATCTAAAGTGTTACTATACTCTCCCCTACATACAAATAAACTACCTTAGCCAATGATGTTTATGTCTGTTTATGTGTGTTACATTGTTTCATGTTATCCTACCTGTTCATGGACAAATTGTACAGATGGCTTCAACGTTGCTCCCTCTCCTTCAGAGCTTCTTTCAGACCTGCAAAAATAACACAGTGACAGCCATTACAAACTGGGTTCAATTTAATACTTTCTGATCTTACTGAATTGAAATAATACTCTCCAAGCACAGCAAAATATGTAAGAAGATTATATTTCAGATACAAACAAAAGCTCAACAGATGTAAATATTATTTAATGATCAAAAGACATGGCAAAAGCTCTCAAAACTATTACGTCTCTGTGATCTGAACTGCATAAAGAAAGAAAAAACTGATTAAAGAAATAAAAGGCCATTTGAAGTTTACATTCTAAATATTACATTCTTTAACTTGGTCAAAGAAAAAAATGAATCGGAACAATAAACCAGCAGCCACACAATAACATGAATCATTCACATAAATAAAAACAAATCTGATTTTGCACATATGAAAGCTCAGGCAGAAGTTGCCCTAGGAAATCACCATAATTACATACAAATGGTGCTTTGCTGTGTCCAATTTCACACATTTTTGTTCTGCTTGGGGCTACTGCCCTGACCTTTGACCCTTTAAGTAACGAGACACTCTTGTGTTATAATTTTAAGACAAAAAAGAAAAAAAAACTGTCCACAAAAGTGTATAAGTAAATGTTTTATGGTGAGAACCAGCCTAATGCGATTATTGTCCAGAGTCTGGCCTGAGCAGAAAACATCAAATGAAACAGTACCAGTGTGTTCTCGTTTGGACCCGCCGGCGTCTCAGGTGGCTGATCAAGGATGTGTTTAGTAAACAAAGCCACAGTGGAAACTTGTGTCTTATTAAACAAAAAAGGCAAGTCTTATAATTTAAGGTCAAGAAGAAAGTTTTGCCACAAACAAAATATTATTTATTTGTCACATGAAAAGTGTTCATCCATGTCATTGGTGTTTGTCTGTTCCCAGAATCCCACACGCCCAGGCGGCACACTGTTGGTCCATTCACACTGGTGTTTGGCTAGTGCAGACCTCAGTCTGTAATTGCTGGCTCAGTGACTGGGACAGAATGGACTGAGGATTGAAGATGACACGCACCAATTATTAGTGAACCAAGTGCTGTTATTGCAATTACTCGAGTTTGACTGAGCACACTAAATCAGACTTTGAATTTCCCTCAATTTAGGGCCAGTTCAACTCCAACTCACTGCACAGCTTCTGTCGCTGCTGCCTTTGCTGACGATGCTTTACACAAAACAACTGTGACTGACAAAGCACTTGTCAAATAAGACTGTGAGGCCCTGTTAGCTCAAACATTTTACTACAACTTACATTTAAACATTCAAGTCAATCACCAGTAAACTGTCGGTTTTGTTCGAATACCACACTGCGAAAAGGTGAAACATCAAGAGGAAAAAATATGACACTTAATAATAAATGTAGTTTAAAAAAAACTCACATAAAAACATTGAAGCCAAGTGACAATGCAGTTCCACTGTAGTTCAGTGTTAGCAGTAGATTTGTAGGAGCAGAGATGAGGCCTGAGTTTGTGCCACAGACTGTAGGTCTGTGTTCGGAGCTGGACTACCTGTGATCAGCCTGACAATAACACAACATGGCAGCCCCGAGGGCAAACCCATACAACTTTCTCGGCCCACTACGAGTAATTGGTGACCCCTGAACTTGTCGTTCGTATAAAGGAGGAAAGGAGGGGGCAGGGGGGCACAGGACAAGGGATCATCAATAGAGACACAGCAGAAGGGGAGACAGGGTCATGAAGAGGAAAAGCGGGACAGAGCACAGAAGAAAGAAACTCGAAGAGACGCAGGCTGAGAGGAAAAGGTTAATCTCTTTAACAGAGGATTGTTTGAAAGTTCAGAAGATACAGCACAGTCCGCAGCCTTGTTGTGTCCATCATAACAGAACTATTCACCGAAGGAGCTCCAAAAGTTCAATTCTTCTCAACTAACTCCTCTGCAGCTCGTTCAAACCCACGGACAAGGAAAATGTTTGAATAAGTGATTCTGTACTCAATTAAAAGCAGCTTGTTCCTGCAACCTTAAGTAAAAGCCTTAATCTTTGAGAAGCAATTTCCTTCAAGTCACAAAATGTGACACTTTGGGTAAGAGAAGAGTAACTTCTATATTGAATCCAAAGGCTGTGTGTTTTAGTCAGTTTCACATTGGTTGTTGCTGTCTGTATGGGTTTCTCTATGCACTATGAATCCATTTGTCTCCACTGACGGAAAATAATTGCAAAGCAAACAAATCATCTCTGCCACATTGAGCAGGCCTCCATTCACAGGGCAAAGCAGCTTCAGCAGAGACAAGAGAGACAGGCAGAGGCTACGGGCGCTCACTGTGGTTTGGCAGTTGCATTATAAATGCAAAGTGTTAAAAAGTGTTATGTTTCAGAAGCTGAGGCAGTGAGATTGAAAGTGACGACATGGATTAGGAGTTGGGAGAGTTTGCCATATGGAAACTCATTCCAGGAAAATAATGCCAGCACAGGAGGGACAAAATTATCATCGAAACAGAGCTAAGCAAAAAGGTTTGGTGAACCTAACATGTTATAGTTTTTAATACCCAATGACAAAATTCCCCAAGAGGACACATATTGTTCATTTAGCTATAATATTGCAAATTATGGCAGAAAATGGATCTATCCCCATGAAAAATTGATGAAGTATAGTTTAAATTAATTGCAATGGGATCATGCAGGTAATTTTTCGCTTCCTGAAAGTTACACGGTGTCACTTTATCGATGCAAAGTTGACATTTTAGAATAGTATTGGTCTGTGAGAATGTGTTTTTAGTGTTTCTCATATTGAACAACTTTACAAAAGATTTCAGTGCTTGACAATGACCGTGTGGAGAGCAAAAGTTTTACTTAAGCAGATTGCATCGTCATTAGCCTGAAGCTGCCCTATGGTCTCCATATTTCATCTCCATTTCATTTTGATTATCCTGTCAAATACAGGCCAAAAAACACCTGGGTAAAACGTAAATTTGCAGAATTTTCCGGGCTCCCTTAAAACAGAAGTTAGTTAAAAAGAAAAATCCCTTGGAGAAGGTGGTTAAGGTGTGCATTACTGCTTATGTGAAAAATAATTTACCCATTATTACTACACAATGCCATTCAAGTGTGAGACTCTTCTAACTCTGCATAGTGATTGGGCGGAGCTCTGGAAAAAAGTGACTTATTGGTTAAAAAATATCTCAAAATAATTGGAAAATAGGGTAACACAAGGGAAGTCAGTTTATTCGAAGAGCTGTGTATAACTAATACTATGTTACTAAAGCATTTGTCACTTTTTGAGAAATATTAGATTGAAAAAAAAAATACTTGCGTACAGTCATGAACACAAAGTAATGCAATGCAAAACCTTTATCTCCATGCATATCTTTACATGTGAAAACTTACCTCAAATAACCACCCATCTCTAGAAAAACTATAATTGATTTAGCTACTTTCACACATACACAACAAAAGCTGTCTTAGGGTAGCAGCACGCTCTGGGAAATTATCTAATTTTTCTGACTAACATTGTGATTGCAATTAGATTCACATAGAATTCTGTTGACACAAAAATGATGAATTATGATTATGCAGTGAAAAACTAATACAAAATTATAAGAGTTTCAGAACAGATCTAAACTGGATGAAAAGTTTGTATCCAGAATTCACAAAATGCTTTGTATTTATGGCATTTCAAAAATTCTAGGCTTTGCAATTTGCTAATTGTGACCATAAAAATTGCATTTTTGATTTGATTTTGACTATTTGTGCAGCCCTACTTTGCGTACAAAAGATGAAGGTAGCCTCAACAAGATTCATTAGAATAATGGCCAGACAATTCAATAACTGTTTACTCAAACTCCAAAGCTCAAAATAGCACTACATATAATATTGTATTCATTTCTTAAAATAATAGTAATAACATTTTATTTTAAGATTGTATTACTATTATTTATTTTTATAAATAATGTTCTCAGGCAGCTCCATAATTGTCAATTTTAGTAAAAATCTCATACTCATGAATGTTTCATGGGCTAAACAACTAACAGATTAAACTAAGAAAATATTCAATAGATTATTGATTATCAAAATACTAACTGCAGCTCTGCATGAAATCACAGATTTGCATACAATTTAATTAATACATATATAATAATATACCTTTTACATTTTTGTAGGTTGATCTAATATTTAATATGTCCTAACTATTAATTGTCATTAAAAGTCACAGTGCTGGCCAGTTGTCGTGCTTAATCTAACTCTTTTTACAGTTTAATGTAGACAGTGTGTAAAGCTTCAACCACTTTACTGCAGCTAATTACTACATGGATTATGGATATGAATGGTGGCGGGGCTCTTTTAATACGCTTACATACATTAGATCAAGCACAGGTCAGCGTGCTTAGAGACAGATAGCACATAGAGAGAGGTTAGCAGAGGTTACACGCGATCCAGCGCCCAGCAGCACACTTTATCGACAGTACACTCCGCTGAGACAACACAAAACACACACACTCACTCACGCACAAGGAAGGCCAACTGTTATTATATATATTACACTACAAGAGTTGCCTGAGTCAATGCTAGAAACTGTATGTAAAATTCAAAAAGTTGTTATATTTTTATTGAAGATATTGTTTCCTCATCAAAGAAAAACAAAATTGTGTTTTGTTTCATTTCCACGTTTAACACACAAGCCATGCATTTTAACACTTTGTTCTGCTTTTGAACTGAAAACTATCTGTTCCACCTGTGATATCATTAAAGGAAACATATTTTGTGAAAACTACTTTTCTAATCCTAAACCTTGATATAAAAGTGTTGCTGATCATTAATTTACACCAGGGATCTCCAACCTGTAGCTCGGAGCTACCAGTAGCTCGCCACTACCTTCCAAGGAGCTCCCCAAAGAATTTTTTAATCATTCGCATCACACCTTATTACACACATTTAATACATGCCTATTTCCATTGCAAATGTGCCTTTAGATGCCTAATTGTGTCCAATTCTAAACTGATAATGGCTAATGCTATAGACATCTAACTGTGCCCTATTTAACTTTAGTTCAATAGATATGTTTTTGAAAGTAGCTCTCCTATCGAGACCCCTAGTTTACACAAAGTTGTATTTGGATGGAGTGATTCATATGTTAGTGTAATCTTGCTGTCCTGCAGCTGATGGAGTGTTCAGAAAATGTTTCCCCTACCACGCTGCCCCGCCCACCTGTCTGTATTCACAGTACAAGTGATTGCTCAAAAAATCTGATTTTGATTGTTTTTGTTATGTTGTCACTTCACAGCAATAAAAAGAGTCATTTAAATACTGCTTCATTATACAGTTATATTTAAAGTTTGCAGTTTGTTTGATTTTTACTTTTGTGTTTGTATGAGGGAAAGTTACTTCAAACTGTGATTTTAGTTTGTTTACAATGAATGATTCAGTCTTAATAACACACTGTTGGTTTGATTTCAGATCTGAGAACTGATCAAATCAGTGCCTTGGTAAAATGGCATTTTATTTAATTTTATGTATTGTATGTCTGCAACTTGCAAATAAAGTGAATAAACAAAGTCCATGTTAGTGTGAGATTCAAATGTATGTGACAAAATGTAATCAAACCTGGTTTGTGTTGATAATCAGCAGTAATGTGGCAGGGTCTTATAATCTTCGGCTTTAACCTAGAAGGCGATGAGGAAAAAAAGTATAAGTAATTGCAAATTCAGCAGATGATTTGAAATGTACAAAAGCAGGTGTGCATTATTCCAGAAACGTACAACAAACATTCCACTCATAGCATGACGTCAGAAAATACATTGAAAAAAAAAAAAAAAAAAAAAAAAAAAAGTGTAAGAGCTTTTGCATTTCTTGGCTAACTTTAGTAGCACGTCTGCTAGCCAAACTCCTGCTGTATGTAGCGAATTTAATTTAAGAGACTATACTAGCTTTGTAAAGATTAAGGTGTATTGACGAAGACGTAATTTAAATGTGTGCATCAAAAATACAAAATGACTTCAAGATTGTAAATTTTTGATTTGCTAAAGATTTACCTCCTCCGAGATAAGCATGGCCTCTGACCAAACGCACGTCTTCAGCTTCCTCTAGAGGATTGTAGAGGTACTACTACTACTACTACTAACTAAAGGGCCCAGCAAAATATAAAAAATAATAATTAAATTAAATGAAATCTTGGTTATTTTTTCAGTATTACAATGGAGGCCATGGAGAGCCTTAAATACAAACAGAGCTGTTTTAAAGTCTATTCTCTGAGCCACAGGAAATCAGTGTGAAGACCTATGCACAGGACTAATGTGATTGTATTTGTTGGTTTTAATCAGAAATCAAGCAGCAGTGTTTTTGGATGTATAATTTGCAGCTGTCTTGTTTAGACGGCCTGTCTCTTTTTCTCTCTTCTTTTCTTTGGTCAAACATATAAACATGAATAAAACATAAACATAACAACAATACCATAATTAATATTTGACCAGGTGTAGGCTGAAGCTAAAGCTTATTGCGCCTACCCTTTTCTCCAAATGTATAGTACCAAAAAAGTTGGAGACTGTCCTGTACGTAGCAGGCTGTTACAATAGTCTAACCTACTGGGGACAGTCTTTCCAAGCCTCTCCAAGACACTACAGCCTTCTATACCTATGATTTTGGCAGTTTTTAGATGGTAAAAAGCAGCTGATGTTTTTGAGTTGATGTGACTGTAAAAGTTCAAGTCTATTCATTACTACCCCCAGATTTCTAACTTGATTTTGAAAGTTTTAGACCACATGTGTCAAACTCAAGGCCCGGGGGCCGGATGCGGCCCTCCATATCATTTTATGCGGCCCTCAGGGTCTTATAAGGTTTACTTTAATTGGTATTGGTATTAGTGCCAGGAGTGTCTTAACTTAATACAATTATTTGGCAAAAGTTTAATGGAGATGTCATTTTCACTTCAATAAATGTACAAAAATCGAATACAGAGACTATTAATTGTAGAATGTCAAAGATTAGTATGGTTAATTTTGGTGTCAACCGGCCCTTTGTCAAAATGAGTTCGACACCCCTGTTTTAGACAGACTGCTGACCAGAGATGATGACTTCAGTTTTCAGTATTGTTGAATGAGTATAATTGCTCTGTATTATTTATTTCTGTAAAGAGACTGCAGATAGAAATAGCTATCTAGCTAATAGCCTATCTTGTGCAGAACATATCTATTTTTTAACTTATTGTCTCTGCACATTGTCTCTTTAAATAAAGACTAAACTAAATGTCTGGTCTGGGCTTCATTGGAGAAAGTTGATTTGCATCCACACACTAATTGCTGGATGCAATGACAAAGTGAGATGGCAGCATGAAGAAATTGAACAGAAGGAATCCCAAATTGACCACTGTCTGGGGAACACCACAGGTTGTGTTCTGACGCGTGATTCTCAATTTGTCAATTCCCCAATAAATACAATGGAAGTAGGAAGTGATACGGTTTATTTATAAATCCAGAAAGCCAGTTTTTACACTTTACAAAAACTCTTCACTACTACACTCAAAAAAGTAAGAAAATCCTTGTTCATTACTCTCACCAAATCATCCTCTATTAAAAAAAAAAGCTGCCATGGCACATACATTAGTATCAGAATGTACTGAAGTGCAACATTTTGTTTTATTTGTGACAGTCCATCAGGCTAAAGCAAAGCGATGATTGTTTTTAAAAGTTATTGCTACAGGAAGGTATTGGGCCTAAACATGTCGGAGCAGCCAGTTTGGAGGTGTGATTCCTGACTGTGAGAAGTAGTTCCACCACCACGGTTTCTCCTGCCGCTCGATCTCCTCTCCTCCCAAACCCGGCTCTGAAACTCGCTCAAATTGATTGTATGGGTCAAATCTGTCCCACGTGTCCTCTGTTGGGAAGAAGTGGTCATCAATATCGGGCTCCACAGGCACCTACACAAAGTTTAGGATAAAAGTATCAGCAGAAACACAATTACTACACTTTAAAAGCCTATAAAGCATGAAATGCCGCACAAAATATTTTTCCCTCCAAATTGACATCTCTCACTGTTATTTTATAAAGTCTCCCAGTTGAATTGTGAAATACTGAAGCTTATCAGAAACTAAGAAATTGCAGACTAGAGAAGCAGAGCCTGGAATGACTACTACTTTGGCACCTAAAGGGTTAAAAACATGTTTTAGCACTTTTCTGTAGGATTGACATAATATTGTATGACTACTGCTTAAAAAAAAAACTAAATAAAAACATTCTTGTCAAACAAGATTCAGGCAAAAATTAAAAATAATTTAGTTTTGTTTTGTGTGGTGTTATTTAAAACAAGTCACAGTTTTGCAAAAGCTTAGTCATTTGTTTGTGCTCCAAAGGGTTCAGAAACAGCTTCAGATTCAAGTAGAGGCCATTTGAGCCAGGTGTTTCCTTCAGTCTTCAGCTTTATAGGTTCAAATTTATTCAGGTTTAATAATACAATACATATACTAGATTATAGGATTCAAAGTTACAGTTCAAAACAGTAACTAAGCCTGACGTCTTGTTCATCTTTTGGCTTTACTAATGTTAGTGAAATGTTTGTGACAAATACCTTGTCCAAGACAAAATCCACGCGTCCTGCTTTGTTCATATTGTGTGGTATGTGGACCCTCTTTGTGACCCTAGAAAATCCTTTTGCCGTGGCTGTCAAAATGTGAGTCCCAGGGTTGAGCAAGCGCCAGTAGTCTCCATCTTCAGCTGAAAGAACAGTGTCGAACAATATTAGAAACTGTCATATATTTGTGGCTTAGAAATGAAAAACAAAAAAAAAATCTTGTCTGTCTTTATTTACTTTATAGGTATAATTTAAAAAGAGTTATTTTATTTTACATAACAAAACTCGACTAAACTTAAAAAATGGACTACACATTTTAACTTACCTGTTGTTACATCTTTCCTGATTCCTCGAACAGAGATTGTTGCACCTTTTATTCCATTACCATCAACATCTCGAACAACTCCCTTCACACCTCTGTGGACCTGTTGAAAAAAAAATAAATAATGAAAATGCTCAAACACGCAAACTGTTACTTTCTGTATTTCACTCACAGACTCCATGAAACTTAACAGTGATTCCTTGTTATTTTTCCACTCAGGATACAGCTCCACCTCTGACGGGAATTTGTCACAGCCGAGCTCCACTGTGATCTCAAAGCAATTTGTGTGCAAATAATTAAAGTCGGACATACCTGCAGATGAACACACTAAATTAGAAATCATACATTTCTGTTTGTGATAGTTAGAAAGATGAATGACAAGTAAATAGAAAAAAGGAAATTTAAACTTATTGTGTAACTAAATAAATATAAGGGGAAAAAATACATTAGGTGTTTCATTGTTTTGTCTTTTGCTAAAACAATGGAACTATATAGCTTTTTTAAAAATTATAAAAACACAGTGGAAATTTAAGGATTTCGTAGAAAATTGTCATAGAAATTTACATTTTTTTCCAACGTTTTAGAAGTCAAATTTTTAATATGTCACAGAAGAAAAATCTGAGAAATATTTGATGCCCCACGTAAATGTACAGATGCAAATGGATGAATATTTGGGTCATACAGGAAGAGTTTGTTGTTTGCATGTGAAAGCTGTTGAGAGAAGCAAACTGACCCCAAAACGATTGTGTCTCCCCATAAATAACACATTTTTGTCTTACCACCAGCAAAGCTATACCACAGTGCTCCATTAATGATTCCTCTGGTTCGGAAAAAAGAGGCACCACATCTGTCTGTGTCATTGTTGGACATGGTAGCATGGGCATCAGCATATGTGCGGGCCAGCTGCTTAAAAATCTGGGGGTAGAAAAAGTAGAAGGCAGCTGATCTGACCAGTCAAAAAAAATGTAAACAAGCCAAACACAGGTTAATAAACTGTACTAGGGAAAGTGAACCTGTTCATCTGGTGTGGGTGAGAATATCCTCTCCTCATGAGGGTGTCTGGAGAAGTCAAAAGGGTAAGAGATCACCAGCTCTCCCCCGTGAAGACTGGCAGACTGCACAAAAGGCAGAGACCTAATCCACTTCATCACTGCGTAAGTCTCTGGCGCCACCTACAGTCCAAAAGAAGACAACACATTGTTACGCTAACAAATACATTGAAGGTAATGTGAAATTCCAGCTCACAGTAGCTCTCATTAGAGCGCCTTATTTTTGCACAACTCTGTTCCAGTTTAGTGTTCAATACAAAGACCTAAAATATAACAATCTTCTCTCCATAAAAAAATAAAAAATAAATAAAAAACACTAATTCCTTTAGCCTATGTGTGTTACACTGAAAATGTATTGTATTGACTGATATTTTACATTGTACTGTAATGGTGCGTTATGAAAGTGCGTATGGTGCTGCAATTTGAAGATTTGATTTAAAGGCATTTTTTTTTCATGTTATTTAATCACCATTCTGTTGTGTCCATGACATGCTCTTGTTTTAGACCTGGCTAAGTCAAATTAAACAACTATGAGCTCTAACTTTGAACAGAAGTCAGAATATAGGTCTTGAGTGGTGCTTGGTGTGGACTAATGTTTTTTCATTTGTGGAGGTTGCCACATATTATGCTCCTTGAATGTTTTTTGGTAAGAATCCACCACAATTGACTTGATAATACAGTATATTGTGCTGTATTAAAAAAACAAACCAAAAATATACAACATTACATACATACATACATACATACATAGGCTACATACATACCTACATACATGAATGAATGAATGAATGAATGAATGAATGAATGAATGAATGAATGAACAAATAGTCAGTGTTTCTAATGACAAATGTGTTACCTTGCCAAACCAGTAAGCGTCCGGTATGGGGATGTGATCCGTGCGGTAATGTCTGCTTCGCCGGTTCCTGTAGTAGACGGACGTCAGGTCGGGGAAGTTTCTGTTCAGGTCTATGTTCTGTGCATTGGTCCGACCGTTTGTCCAACCATTGAGCAAATGCCCCTGGAGTAAGGGAAAATTCAAACAACTGGGTGTATTAGAGTTGTAGACAACAGACATATTAGTGGTTGATCTATTAGTGAACTGTGACCACACCATGAGTAGTGAGACAAAAAGAACATTAGAGAAAACATAAACAGACACAGTTGTGTATTAATTACATTGTTAACATAAAGACAAGACCACATATCCGTCAGTAAATCTAGCAACAAGAATTTGGCACATGCAGAAAAAAGCCATGGAAAAATAAATATGAAAATCTGTATTCCAGCAGAAAGAATGTTATACATCTTGCAACAAAAGACTGTGGCATTAAATAAATAACTTAAGCATTTGATGCATGTTTTAGATATAAAACAGTTACAGATTTTACTCTAATCAGTTAGAGAAATACAGTTGAATAATCCATTTAACATCAATTTTGAGTTCAAAGTGATGAAATAGTGCCTTTACATTTTTGTGTTCATTTTTGTGAACTAAGTCACCTACTGTCATTTGATTTGTAATGACTATTCACTGTGCACTGATCCTTAATTTTCTTTCTAAACACATAATCATGCATAATAATGATGATGTAAATCATTATGAGTTTTCTTTTTACACAATGGAGCATCCTGTACACTCATTCACTCAGCATTTTGGTTTTGTCAAAAGTCTTGCTACTAAAAGGCAATAGAAAAAATATAAATAAACTAATCTAGTATTTATTTGAGTAAGTATTATTATTTTTAAAACATAAGCAGAACAAAACTAGATCTTTACTGAATAGTTTAAAAAGAATTGTGGCTGTTTTAAAAACTAATATAACGCTAAAATGTTTTGTAGTGTATGTAATGTCTATTTTTTATGTTATTGTTGTGGTATCAAAAATCGTTTTCCGTTTTATCATAAAACAAATGTAAAATGTTAGTATCGTGACAACACTTACAAGAAACAGAACAGTTGAACATGCACAAAGACTACACAAAGCACCAAGCTAAATTAAAAAAAAAAGACTTCTTCTTATTAATTGTCACATCTAATGAAATTGGCAGAGAGATAGGTTGCCTGAGAGCCAGAAAACATACTTCTCCAATTCTTTACCAAGAGTGATATTAATCTGTCTTTCCAGGCAAGCAGACAAGTTGGAGGCAGAAGAATTGCACATTCACTTTTCAATTCCATAATTATATATACACAATTTTGTAAATGTGTCTTTTTCTTCCACCTCCTGCAGTTTAGTGAGAGCGGATATTATCGGTTTGTCTTGTGTGTCGTTAACAATATTTACTTCATGGTTGCTGAGCTCCGGGTCACTGTTATCTTCTACCTCAGAGGCAGCCAGCTCGTATCCGTCAGGGTTCATGGAGGCCAGAATATGGATGCGTGTGGTGTTGATGAGGGTTTGGATGCGCTGGTTCCCGAGGATGTACTCTGAGCACAGATACTGGGCCAAATATATCAGCAGCTGACGGCCCAAAACCTCGTTGCCGTGCATGTTGCCAACCAGCTTGATCTCTGGCTCCACTATGAAGAGAAGAAAAAAAAATTACAACTTTGTATGAACATTTACAAAGTAATTTATCATTCACTTGCATAGCTCTGTCTCACAGGAATCTAAGTTACTCCGCATTTTTTGAATATTGTTATAATTCTGACATAATGCTGCCTGGCTAACTAGTACCTTATGGTCAGAACAAGGCCTTATCAAAGTGTAGGGACTTTTTTTGTTCAGAGTATATTTTCTTTAGTTCCGGTCCCCATTTTAGGAGTGTTCACACAGAGCAGAAACTTCAAAATGGGACCACACTTTAGGGACCTTTAGTTCCTGCTCCAGGACACGTTCTTTCCAGCCAGAGCAAGAACTTTTTTTGGTGACACTTGCACATTTACAATCACTTTGGATAAAATGTTTTATACATTCTCACATTTAGACAAACTTTCCTATTTCTCAAGAGAAATTAGAAGCTATCTACGGAAGCGCAGTACTGCCAATCTCTACTTAAATTTTTTTCAGCTGTATCACGAAATTTTATGATAACTATCAGGAATAACGTGATACCAAAGAATTTTTGTTTTGTTTTGTTTCATGTTATGTTTTTTGTCATGTTTTTTCTTCATATCACATTATTACTTGATAGTATCATGTTATTACCTGATAGTTATCATGAAATTTCGTGATACAGCTGGAAAAAAAAAAAAAAAAAGTAGAGATTGGCAGTACTGAGCTTCCGTAGCTACCAAAATATTAGTTAAAATTTGTAAATCGTAACTTTGAATAATTGTGTTTTATTGTTAATTTCAGTGATGTTCTTAGCTTTTGCACATCATAGTTTTACATGAAGAAAAAACAAAAAAAAAAACAAAAAATGTATGTTTTCTTAACACCACTTATTTACTTATTTAAATGTTCCAGGCTATACAGATGGTACAAAAAGCTAATTAGACCCTCTTTTGTGTAATGCAACTGTAATACTTGTGTAAAAAAAAAAAAAAAAAAAAAAAAAAAAAATGATGTGAGCAAAATTTCAAACATTATGAGATGTTCTGGGTCCACACCAGCCAATAAATTGTCCTACATTCAGTTAAAGGCACAAACTGACTGAACCCACATAGAACAGATAACTGATGCTCCAAAATGCCATAGATCGGCACAGATATTTGATCCCAGTATCCGACCGATGCATCGCTAATAAATATGTTTACCAAAATAGACAGAAAAAGAGAGAATGTTTTTTAGGAAAGCAGCACATTAAAATTTCATTGCAGATATATTATCTATCATGTTTGAATCTATGACTTCTACTTAAAAAGTATGTACTGTAAAACTATGCAGAGTCAACTCAAAAAGGCCTAAGTTCATACATGAATCCGTTAACTGCTAACTCATGACTTAATATGTGATGGTGTAGTGAATAATGTCAGAGTTATTGTACCCACATAACTCGTGTTTTCCTGGGTTGTTGGAGAACTCAATCACTAGTAAATCTCGTCCTTCGTTGCTGCGGCCGATACTGTAGACGTGGGAGATGTGGGAGCACTTGGCTGCAGTTCTTCTGAGGAGGTTGTACATCTGGGCATTGGACGTGTACGTGAATTGGATGATTGTGCTTGGTTCCTCTGGAGAAAGACTGGACAAAGCTAGCTCTTGTCTGGCTGTAAGTAGACAAAGTTTGAAGAAATACTCAAAATCTAAATTGCACAGAATTACATATACCGTAAGTTTCACACTTTTGAGCACAAATGAATAAGATGAAAAAAAATTTATGTTTTCTTGGTGTGATAAACAAACATGGATTTTCAATTGTAATTTTTCCTCAATTTAAAAGGGCGTGTAATATGATAATTTGACTCCTGAGAGTTTTTAATTATGTTAGAATATTGTTACATTAAAGAACCACATCCCCAAGGTTGTGTTTTCCTTTATTCATAAAGGTTTGAGAAATCTTGCAGTCTTTGTCTGCAAAGCTTAAAACTTATGGTTCCACCTTGTGATTTTAATGTAAGCAGACATTTTAACCTTAACTGAACTAATTTAAACTAGAAGACTGAACTGATTTATACTAGAAGACCATTTTTTTGACAATTTTAAGTGATTCAAATGAGTCAAGTGATAGTGTATGAAGATGAAAAACACAAAAGAGCACTTCTTGTATAGCCACATAATGTTAAACAGCGTGTTTCAGATTCAAAGAAAGTCAATGTAATGTGTAGGTTTTGTGTTAAACGTGTAAACTAAACAAAACTCAACACCACCATGTTTTGATGAGGCAACAGCATTATACGTATTGTGGAAAGAAATTGCATATTATAAAACCTTTAAGTTTATTTCTTTTAATAAAAAAGGCGCACTGTGTACTTTTCAGGAAAAGATGCTTGTTATCTCCAGTCAAAATGTAATTAGTAACAGAATACTGAAAATCACGATAAAATGTATTTTGTAAATAGTCTGTTACTTGATCCAATCAGAGTGTTGTATTCCAGGTGCTTAGAATACTTTGAGCTGAATAGGAGGAGTTAATGTGACATCACAACAGTTTTTAGGTCAATAATTTTTAATACAATTATTATTTAAAACAATGTGTTGTATGAATTCCCAAGTGCATATTCCAGTTTAAAATTCATTTCAATATGAAGTACATGATTGAAACTGGTAAAAATCATACTTCCCGTTTGATGTTAAGGCTTAAATTTATTATCCATTACCGTAATTATTTGTAGAAATCTGACCATAGTGAGCCATACCTCTCAGTCCAGCCAGAGGATCAAAGCAGCCCTCCTGATCACTGGCGAAAAATCGGTCACAGTCAAGGAAGTAGGGCCAGGCCATTTCTATTGCGTCAAAAGCGTGAGAGCAGTCCTTCCTCAAAGCCTCACACGAGCTGCGACAGGGTTTAATCATCCGGTTGTTTTGACACGGAGAGGCCAAAACAGAGCAACCGACCAGGCGGATCTCAGGAGAACACTCACCGTTCAGTAACCCATGTATGACACTCAGGAGGAGGTACTCTGCCCCTGACTCTGCCTCCACACGAGTGCGGTGTCCCAAGATGTTGGGAAATATGGTTCTGGAATCAAAGCAAAATGAAACCATAGATAAAAAGATTATAAAAATGAAAAATCCATCAACAGTTGCATGTATAAATAGAAGTTATGGTGACTATCTATTTATTGAGCAACATGCTTTAAGGCATGTTTTTCAATTAAAAGTGTGCAACAGAGGAGCATATAAACATGATGGTAAATGTGCACAGAAAAGTATAGTTACATGGTTAAAAATACTCAATTAACAGTACTGCTGTCAAAGGTTTTAAGCACAAAGTATGTTGTTTGCCTTCTCGCTTTAGGATACACCTGATCTATTACACTGTTTAAAGCCAAATCAAGTTGTGTGAAAGAGCAAGCTACATATTCTTTGAATTATTCTCTGAGGGTTTTTTTTTTTGTAAAATCATCATCAATTTTTGGAAAAATGATTTGGGCTTGTATTGTACTCACAAACTCATAAAAATGCTCTTTAAAAATCTAATCAGTTTATAGTATTTGCCATTAGTTAAGTTCTCAACATCTCATTGTTGTATGGTGTATGCACTGATCCAGCATTGTAACATTTTAGAAACAAAACACACCTTGAATACTCCAGATCAGTGCAGTAGCCCAGATTCATCTCTGTGCATTTAGCTAGAGAGAGAAAAGAAAGACTGGGTCAGCATTTCATGTCTTTAACATATGGTACATGTGACAGGCCTACATTGACTTATGTAACTGGTGCAATAAAGTGGAGAATTTTTGAAGGCAAAATCATAGTATATATTCTAGACTGAAGGGTAGCTAGGTGGCCTTCATCAGTTCCTCATAGGGTCAGACTTGTTACATCCTGCACTGGTATTTCCGGTTTCTCAGAACCTAGACCTTTGACCTAAAACCCCATGAGCTCTCTGGTGCACTGTATGTCTATCAAAAATATCTTTACTGTAAAAAAAGTGCAAAAACAATAAAATACTTACGTTTTTCTTCGAATACATAATTGTTGCATCTCCCTGAAAGAAAACAAGATGATGATATAGGACACTAGGAGGCGACATTTGCAAATAAGACACTTTCTGAAATAAAAATATATTTGTGTTAAAATGGATTATCTGCTGTCAAGTATAAAACACAACATAGGCCTAAGACCTTAAGAATGCCAAACATACAACAAGAATTGTCTAGCTAACTATAATTATTATGCTCACGAATAGGATCGACTGTAAGGTATGGTATTTTATATTCAATGCACAACAAAAATAGTTCCGCCATGAGTGACCTTTACCTTACCAAAAAGCTGTTCTTCGGGAGCGCACGTTCGTTGTGGAGCGGACCAACTCCCAGTCAACAATAGAAAGAGCAGCAGAACTTTTAGAAGCATGTTGAATCAGTGCAGTCGACCTGACTGTGGCGTGTGATGTGGCAGGGGAAGGCAGTTGTTGTGAGTCTTCGTCTCCAAAGCTGATAATTACCTCCCGCCGCTGGGAAAGTTCCTTCCTTTGTGCGCACAGAGCATCCCCGACCCAAAGAAGCGGTGCGCCCCACGATTACAGCAGCAGAGCTCAGATTTCACTGCTGCTTTTGGCTGTGTGAGAGAATGTGAGGACACAGACAACAGCGGGGCTATAGGGCTGACTCTTCTTATTGTATTAAGGTAAAAAATCCATGTATGTGGTAATTGCTTATAATTAAAAGAATAAATGTATTAGGCCTACATAGACACTATATGAATGTTACATGTTCAAGGTTAACACAGTTTCAACATGAATCATTCCAGCCACACATTGTGGTTTGAGGGGTAATGCCTTTATTGTGAATATAAACAACCCACGCATCAGTTGCACACAGTACAAGTTTAGTTATAGTTGAATAAATATAGTTCAGTTTCACAGAAACATTAAAAGCAGTCTTCTTGCCACAAACACAGTGTTACTTCAAACATACATTTAGAGATGATAATAATATAGTGTCAGTGTGTGCCCTGCTTCAGATGTGGAGAATCCTTGGCATTGCCTCAACAGGCAAACAGAGCCCTCTGGAAAAACCTGAAGAATTCAGACAGACGTGGGCCGAAGTACATTGTTTTGTGTCTGTAACAGTCTCCTCAATGAAAGCACTGCGGCTAACACTAACAGTCAAGAGCAAAGTGTCCTTGAGCAAGGCACTTCTCTGAGGCTCATTCTAACCTTTGACCCTAGAAGCACATAGAAATTACTTTAAGCTAATGCTCAGGTGCCAGCATTTTTTATGACATAGTTGTCGTCAGTGGTGTCCAGGGTGCTGCTGTGAGCACTGTGGACTGTCAGTGTGTAGTGATCCTGCCTCAGGACTCTGCAGATGACGCTGACCAGAGCTCTCCTGTACTGTTGCCTCAGGAGACAGTACACAAACGGGTCTGTGGAGGCCTTGGCGTATGACAGACACTTGGACGAGATGCCCCAGTATCTAGGGATGTGCACTGAGGGCAGCAGCTCCACCAGTCTGCACAAACAAGAATGAAACATTAGTCAATATACTAGGCACCCAGTGGTTCTCAACCTTTTTCAGTCGTGAAACCCAAAAATAATAACTGTGGGCTGTCATGATGACCCCAAAACATAAAATGTCGGCTATCCTCAGAGTGAAAATGTAGTTTTGGGTCTTGTGTGGTTTTTTAAAGATGTAAATCTGGTAGGCAGCAATCTGTATCAATGTTCAATTTTTCACATCATCAAAGGACCCCTCCCCCCAAAAAAAATCACACTGTGACCCCCAGATTAAGAACGGCTGCTACAAATGTATGAATATCACTGGAACTTGTAGACACCTTCTCAAAACTGAAAGTCATTTTACTATGAATGGAATGTTTAGTAATTTTAATAACGTTGCAAATTTGGTTTTACTTTCACATTAAAACACAGTGATTAATGAAATATGTTGTAATTGCTTCAACAAAAGAAGAGTCAGAAGTGTAAAGTATATGGTTAGAAATATTAAGGTCACTGTAAATTTGTATATCTCTGGAGCAGTTGTATTTTTTTTTGAGTAGGCTACCTTTTAAAACCTGTACTTGTAATTATCTGTAATTCCAGCCATGTTTAAAAACTAAAACCACAGCAGTCCCAATAATGTCTCACCCCTCCCTCTGCTTCTTCTTTATAAACACATATGCATCCATCACTAAATCTGATGGGTCAGAGGTCAAAGAATAGGTGACCTCAAGCCGATCTGATTGATCAATCAATTCCATGATGTGAAATGCAGTTTATAAAAAACATTCATTTTAATCAAGTGTATAAAATACTAGGATCAAGTTTAAATTGTTGAATTTTTAAAGTTTAAACCCTATTACCAACTGCTAGCATTTTAGGCATGCTTTTTAATGTACGCAATTACACTTGCCATGTAGTCTTTAACTGTACATTTACATAAGTACAAATTTACAATAATAAAATGATACAACTCTGTCAGTCTTTTAGACCCACTGGGCTCAAAACAGCTGGACACAATCATTACTGCACAACAAAGCGGAAATTACCTTGTTATTACATATGGTGCGAAGAAAAAGATGAAGGACCCGATAAAGATGAAAATCTTCTTGGTGGCGCGCTGCCTTCTCTTTTTCTGCTGAGCTAAACACCGCTCCTTCACACTGACAAAAGTAAAAAGATTGCATGAGTATTGCAAAGTGAATCCTGAAAATAAACTCACATTACATTAGATTACATTAACATTACCTTGGATGGATGTCGACCAGAAGGAGCAGAGTCTGCATTGTAATGACATCTATTCTCTTACAGTGAAATCTTGCGACACGCAGAACTTTGATGTAAGCAAAGCAGAGGACCAGGAGGCAGAGCGCGAAGCTGCTGCCGTGAAACAGTGCAGTGAAAGTTGCAAAGGTGTTCTTCGATGAAATCACTTCCGAGCTCAGGTGCACGGTGCAGGACGCATACGTGTGGCTGAATCCGCCCCAGTCCATAAACAGTTGTGTCAGTGAGAAAGTCCCCGAGTGCAGCCAAGAGTATGCCACAATGACAAGCGCGTCTCTGTAGCGCATCTTACTGGAGTAACTAAGAGGGAAGACCACCGCCACCCACCTGTCCATGCTCAGTGCAGCCATACTCAACATGGCATTGGTGGTGAGAAAAGTCTCTGCAAACGCAACCCCTTGACAAAACAAGTCTCCAAAAGGCTTCTCGCCCTGAGCCACGCCGAGAAAAGTGGCGGGCATGTTGATGACCGTGAGGAGGATGTTAGAGAAAGATAAGTTTAGGATGAAGATGCCAGGAACATGGGACCTGAGCTCGGTGCTTTGAGTGAAACATAGCACGACTGAGAAGTTGGTCAAAAGAGAAACGACCGATATGACCACGATGGACACTTGAAGTAGAAAATCCGGTATGTTCATTCTTGAGCAAAAGTTAGACGGTAAGAAGCGATGGAGAGTCCGCCATGCTCTCTGTCCATGCGCCTCACCAGCTCCTGTCACCACCGGTGGTCACTTCTTCAAAGCACATGCCACGCGCGCACCAGAGCGGAGCGCTGTCCAGAGTGCTGAAAGGTCCGGCAAGCTCGTCTACAGCCGCATCACACTCTCCATTCCCTTTGCTTTCTGTAGTTGTCTGTTCCGTTTGTTTAAAGTGGAATTGTTGACTTGGATGTCCAAGTGCTCGGTGTTTACATTTGATCATGCGCACTAGCTGCTCCTCCTCTAGTTGGAGTGCCGTGCGCCCTGCACGTGCAGTCTGTTGCTGGCTCATGTGACGCCACATGAACAATATTCATGCAAGCAGGAGTTAATATCTGAGATGTCATGTTAACAGAATCAAGTTTGTCCAAAAATAGAGTGATTCCTTGTGCAGGTTAAACGAAGTATTCCTTTACAGCAATGTGATTGTTTATCAATTGAATTAAAGCAGCATTTAGACCAGTGAAATAATATTACTTCACACACTTAACTGAGATTAGCCCACATGGTATTATAGTTGATGTTATGCTTCTTGCCATAACCTTTTATGGAAGTATATTTGAATTGAAGTCAATTCTTCATCTTTCCAAAAGAGTTGACTGAACCTGTCTTAACACCTCATAGCCCTATCACAGCAGTGACAGATTCAGTGCACCCTCCAAAACCAGTAGGTAAAGCACAGAGAGGCAGAAGAACCCATCTCCATAGCAACACAGTCTCTGGTGGCTTTCATCCCTCTTTGAACTTCATTTTTTCACTGTTCTGATTTGTGTTCATGTCTCCATACGAGTTAAATAATGATCCAAGAAAGCGTCATTTACTTCAGCGAGTTGATTTAAAGTTCTGACTATGAATTATTACACCCACACATAAGTGAAGATGCATGTGTGGTGGTTTGCACGTGTTGTATGTTTGGAGGGTTGTTGAGTACAGAGAGGACAAATGGATTAAAACTAAAGGACACTTATAGGACAGGCCGCGGGAAAGTGGACAGTCACTACAGCTTGTTGTCATTCCTGTGTCATATACAATTAGATTAGAATGTTTATCTTGTTTCTTTCTAACTTTGGGCACTAAACATCACCTCACAATATTGTATCTGCAGCAATGAACCAACCAAACTAAGCCAATCAGATTCAAGTGCAAATGGTTAATAAAAGACCTTGACTAGCAATCGCGTAAAGGCAAGAGGATGTAGTATAGTGCAGAATTCAACATGCATATGGTTAGCCTTGCAACATGATTGTGTGGGTTGGATTACATTTGTCATGCGCACATCATATGCATGTTTAGATAAGGGCATGAAGGTGCAACTGTCTACAGCATTTCACAGATGTTGTTTACAACCCTGTCAGCAAAGGCAACCGTTTCTGTTCAATCATTAACAGGTTAGAAGAGTGTACAGTTGATGACTAATGAGCTCCTTCTCTATTCTTTTATAACATGATGATTTTGTGTAGCTGCTGGATGGGAGAATCCTTTTGTGATAAGAACAGAGAGAAAGAGGGGAGGAATGACCAAGGAGAAAAGCCAGGAGGGTTCCTTGTACTCGTCACATGTTTCCTTTTGGGTTGGTGAGGCCGGAGAAGCTGTTACGCAAGAGCGAGTGCTAAAGGCAGAAGCACTTAAGTGTACAGAGCCCGGTTTGCAGCTGCAGACGGGGTAAGTCCCACATCGCTCCAAGTCATGGCCGCTTCGAGCCTCTACGACTCTGTTTATGCCAATTACATAACCATAATTCCCACGGTCCTCGCCAACACAATATACAGCTACTTATCATCCTAAGTCTGGCTCCATGTCTGCTGCTTCTACTGCTGTCAAGTTAACCTTTCTGCATATTTGGCAGATGTTTTTCTTGAATAATTAAAATATATTATATAATATAGTATACAATTACACTTTAGGTTAGGATTCATTTATTAACCCTCTGGTAACCTGCAAAAAAAGGTTACGTTCGTCACCTCGGGGACCATTAATGGTCCCCATTTTTAAATGGCCATAAAATCCACATAGATTAATATTTTTTTGTACTTTCAAAACTCAGATCTCTTCATCTACTTCTCCTCTGCTCATACATGTGTAACTTTTATATGTGAGATGTGTATTTTTTATTTTACAAGGCTTTTTTGTCACAAAAGTGCACTCCAAGTGAACTATAAAAAATTAAAAAATGGCATATTTCCAAAATTAAAACAGTGAAGTGAAAAATTTGAACTATTTTTATTAGAGCTTAGTATATGTCAATAATTTATGGTGAAAAAATTTTTGTGCATTTTTGTGTTTTGAATGGGAGAGGTTTTAGCCAAAAAGTTACGTTCGTCACCTCGGGGACCATTAATGGTCCCCATTTTTAAACAGCCATAAAATCCACATAGATTCATATTTTTTGTACTTTCAAAACTCAGATCTCTTGTCTACTTCTCCTCTGCTCATACATGTGTAACTTTTACATGTGTGATGTATATTTTTTATTTTACAAGGCTTTTTTGTCACAAAAGTGCACTTCAAATGAATCATAAAAAATAAAAAATGTCATATTTCCAAAATTAAAACAGTGAAGTGGAAAACTTGAGCTATTTTTATTAGAGCCTAGTATATGTGAATAATTTATGGTGAAAAAAAATTGGTGCATTTTTGTGTTTTGAATGGGAGAGGTTTTAGTCAAAAAGTTACGTTCGTCACCTCGGGGACCATTAATGGTCCCCATTTTTAAACGGCCATAAAATCCACATAGATTAATATTTTTTCGTACTTTCAAAACTCAGATCTCTTTGTCTACTTCTCCTCTGTTCATACATGTGTAACTTTTATATGTGCTATGTATATTTTTTATTTTACAAGGCCTTTTTGTCACAAAAGTACACTCCAAGTGAACTATAAAAAAAATTAAATGGCATATTTCCAAAATTAAAATAGTGAAGTGGAAAACTTGAGCTATTTTTATAAGGCCTAGTATATGTCAATAATTTATGGTGAAAAAAATTTGCTGCATTTTTATGTTTTGAATGGGAGAGGTTCATGTACAAAAAAAAGCATATTCTCCATTGACTTCCATTATAAACGCATGTTTTGACTAAATTATTAGAAAAAGATTAATTTCAATCGAAAGTTGATCAAAAATGGTTTGATTGTGTTGGTCTGAAGTTAACGACAGTGTGTGAGTCCAGCACAGACACTGTGACCCTGTGACTGCCCCCCTGTGGCACCTGTGGGGAACACAACTCTGCACACAGAAACAGAGACAAAACAAGAGCAGCTCAAAGAAGCACATCTCTGCTCTGATCACAAAGTCTCACTGCTGGATCATGTTTGTGGACGTGTCACAGTGTAAACAAACACAATGAGCTGCTCTGGACATTCTCACTGTGGATATTCTGTGTAATAAAATAAGTAGACATTGTGGTAAAGATCAGGCTTTGGAGGCTGTTATGCAGCTGATCGGACAAGAGGAATTCAGCAGCCAAGATGAAGAGGAGAAGATAGCTCCAGATGTGGAGAAACCTCAGAAGATCAGAGCAGCAGTGTGGAGAAGGTGTCAGAGGAGGAAATAGATAGGTTAGAGTCTATGTAGGAGAGGAGAGAGGAGAAAAGGAGAACGTAAAGGAAAAGACTTTGGAAGATTAGAAGTTCAACAATGTAATAAACAGAGAGGAGGAAAAAGAGAGAGAAGGAAGGGAAGTAGGGCAATGAACAGGAGACAGAAGAGTGTGGTGATGAAGAGAAGGAGAGAGAAGAGCATGGTAATGAAGAGAAGCATTGTGAAGAAGCAAAGTAATCATGATGATAAATAAAAGTATAGAATGAAAGTAATTATGAAAATAGTGAAGAGGAGAATCTTACCCTTTCCATTCCTGACTCTCCAAGATGGACAACCTCCCCATCTTGTCTGACCCAAGATCTTTTGCTTCAGTCACAGACGGTTCATCTTGTCTGATGTGGAAGAGTTTGGATATTTCTTCTGTTCCACCTAATTGGCTCCACAGACTCAGTTGTTTGTGAAAAGTTTCTCTGCAGTGAGTGAAACTACTTTGTGTCTGTGACACAGGTTAACTCTGAAGTGTTTAACCTTTGACCTTTCACTTGTGGTCTAGTCCCGTGTCAGCTGTGCCCTGTCACCTGTCAGGTGTGTTTCTGTAGTTTTAGTTTTATTTCAGTCATAATCCTTCTCCTCATCTTCGGTTCTGAAAATCCTCTTTTCTGCAACTCTAAAACAACTAAGTACCTTGTCTATACCCAATGTCTACTTATTTTATTACACAGAATATCCACAGTGAGAATGTCCAGAGCAGCTCATTGTGTTTGTTTACACTGTGACACGTCCACAAACATGATCCAGCAGTGAGACTTTGTGATCAGAGCAGAGATGTGCTTCTTTGAGCTGCTCTTGTTTTGTCTCTGTTTCTGTGTGCAGAGTTGTGTTCCCCACAGGTGCCACAGGGGGGCAGTCACAGGGTCACAGTGTCTGTGCTGGACTCACACACAGTCGTTAACTTCAGACCAACACAATCAAATCATTTTTGATCAACTTTTGATTGAAATTCATCTTTTTCTAATAATTTAGTCAAAACATGCGTTTATAATGGAAGTCAATGGAGAATATGCTTTTTTTTGTACATGAACCTCTCCCATTCAAAACACAAAAATGCAGCAACATTTTTTTCACCATAAATTATTCACATATACTAGGCTCTGATAAAAATAGTTCAAGTTTTCCACTTCACTATTTTAATTTTGGAAATATGCCATTTTAATTTTTTTTATAGTTTACTTGGAGTGTACTTTTGTGACAAAAAGGCCTTGTAAAATAAAAAATATACATCACACATGTAAAAGTTACACATGTATGAACAGAGGAGAAGTAGATGAAGAGATCTGAGTTTTGAAAGTACAAAAAAATATTAATCTATGTGGATTTTATGGCTGTTTAAAAATGGGGACCATTAATGGTCCCCGAGGTGACGAACGTAACTTTTTGGCTAAAACCTCTCCCATTCAAAATACAAAAATGCACAAAAAAATTTTTCACCATAAATTATTGACATATACTAGGCTCTAATAAAAATAGCTCAAGTTTTCCACTTCACTACTTTAATTTTGGAAATAAGCCATTTTTTAATTTTTTATAGGTCACTTGGAGTGTACTTTTGTGACAAAAAGCCTTGTAAAATAAAAAATACACATCTCACATATAAAAGTTGCACATGTATGAGCAGAGGAGAAGTAAATGAAGATCTGAGTTTTGAAAGTACAAAAAAATATTAATCTATGTGGTTTTTATGGTCGTTTAAAAATGGGGACCATTAATGGTCCCCGAGGTGACGAACGTACCCTTTTGTTCAAGCTCTTTAACTGAAAGTGTCAGAAAAAAAATTTTGGTGTCATTTTAAAATTTGACTCGATTCATGAATCTGTAGACAATTTCACCGGTCTGACATAAAAACTGTCCGAGATCTAAAAGTTTGAAAAAAAAAAAAAGCTCAAAAGGACCATAAATGGTCCCGAGGTTACCTGAGGGTTAACATCTAGCTTCAACCAAATTCAAGACCCTATTTAATTATATGCAAGCTGATAATGTAATTTGTAATGTAATGCATATAAGGCTAATATGATATTTGCTAATGTTACTTGGACATTTTTTTTATATGTTATATACTATCTTGTGTAAGTCGAGAAGGGAAACCTATTGTATATGGATATTTAAATTTTAGAATTATGTAAGATTTTTGGTTTATTCATCATCATAATAAATACCATTATTCTTCATAAAATAGTTTTTAAATCAGTCTGTGATGCAATGTGGTTACTAAATAAAATTGCATAAAGAGTGTGTTATATAATGACAGTGTCGATCTAAGTGATAATGAGATAATGAGTCAAGTGTGGCGGCTGTCAAACATCGCACATTCCCACACACACAATGTCTCCTGGTGGGACCGACTGCATTAAAAACTGAGACAAAACTATGGTGGACTGTGGCTAAATAAGACACATTTCATATATTTTCAAGGTGATTACTATTTATTTATAACATAAATAATATTGATTCTTAATGGCTTTGTAGAAGAAACAAGATGTGGATTGTCATTTAGATGCTTTTGTATTGCTCTTTATGACGGTTTAGAACCCTACATATACCCATCGAAGTTTATATTTTTCAAAGTATTGCAATGATATGATGGGGACAGGAATAAAACGGAAGATGCTAACAGATTTTTTTTAGCAATAATCTAATCATCAGTTATCTTCTGAACTGCATAGCTGTGATGTGGTTCTTGCTGTTGTAGGTTTTGCATAATATATAACTTCTTTTAAAGCAACATTTCTAACAGTAAACAGTAAGTAGGCTCTGTATATATGTAAATACGATTGAGTGTTTGATGGTGGGGCTGCTTGTAGGGGTCGCTGTGGTAACTGATGATCATAATTTGTTCTCAGTCCAAAAAACAATCATTTGGTTAAATGTAATAACTGACCACAATCACACCCACAACACCCATCCCAACAACTACAGCAACAAAGCAAAGGTTTCCCAAGGAGACCAAATCGATCCTTAGCTAGACAAAATTAATACATATATACTGTAACATACCAAGGAGAAAAACAAATTTTTTTTTTTGTTCAATTAGAAAGATTTATGGTAAAATTATCTTTCATTATTGTTTTAGGGGAATGGACTTGATATCTGCAAGTAAAATGTAATAAAATAGATACTAATAGATAAACATCAGCACTTTTTTGCAGGCCAAACTAGATCCATTGGGGGCCAACCTCAGTCCCTATTTTGAATAATATATATTTAATAAGAAATGTGTGTTATTTGAAATCCAAACATTTTTGCTTTGTCAGAGATTCTCTACTTTGCTTAAAAGTGCTCCGGTATTCTACACAATGCCTAGACAAAGTAGATAATAACGCATCTCATTCCTACTTTGCGCAAAAACACCAGAGAATCTATAGAATGCTTGGATTATCAACGTGCCTATAACATATATATTTAAACCTTTCTATTTCACTTGTCGGTCTCACAAATATTTTTATATTTATATTTGTTTTTTAATGCATGCTATCACAACTTTAGATCCAGTATACTAATGAAAAGTGAAGCAGCAGTATGCACTCCTGAACATCCAAGCAGCTCTCATTCCAAAGAGTATAGTGACTCACATGACTCTTTCTTTTAAACTTGAAAAGATATAATGCTTATTTATAAATCGAAGAGAGTATAGAAGCTTGTTTTCTTTGTTCCTTGTTTTACTTTTAAAGTAAACTTTCTGAGAAGGAAAAAGAGTTGGATTCTGTAAGGTACTTGAAAACCATTACTGAGTATTAAGATGTGTTTTCCTCAAATCCAATAGAATGGGGCTGGAGTCTACAAAAAGAGGAATGTATTATAAAATAGTCTCCCCACTGGTATCGTTAACAACAGCTGTTCTCGATAGAAGTGACGAAAGATAATGTAACCTTGCATAAGTCTGTCAAGATATTGCACATTTTTGTCAGCAGTGCCCTTGTTCTGTCTGCTTTGCTCAGCTCAAATCTACCACCTACAAGACCCTCGAGTCAGGATGGTGTGAGGTGAGAGAGGCCCACATCTAAGGACCTATGAAGATAAAAGATGAGATGAAAGACCGCAACGCAAGGGATGAAGTGAACAGATACAAACACAAATGTCACAGAGGAGCGTGGGAGTGGGTGTATAAATAGGTCCTGAGCCCAAAAGCTACAGAGAGACGCATAGTTCCTGAACGCTAATGCTTATAGACGCTCACATGTCCAGCCACACAAACCCTCCTCTCTCTCTCCTCCTCTTCAGCTCGCTCGCCCTCACGTGCCAACAGTGAGGCAGCCTGACGGAGAAAACCGGCAGCGGCGTGTGAGCATAAGAGGCAGAGACAAGCTTTCGTTTTGACACGTTTTCATCCCTATGTGCATAATGTATACTGGGAAGCATCCACCATGAGATATCAGAAATACTGGGGTAAAATAGGGTCAGTGCAAGATGCTATAGACATAACCAGTGACAATGGGCATGTTACTGGTTTTGCAAATAGTGATTAAAGGCAGAGCATTCCGTATGGAAAAACAAAACATTTATCAGCTGGACAAATTGAAGGAAAAAACATGAAGATTAAACAATGAACCATTCCCTTCCTTGGAGACAACAGTGGCTTCTTGGATGGATGATAAAGCATTATGTTGTAAGCTTACCAATTCCAGTAATGCAAACCTGGCAAGGACCACAAGTCACTCCTCTACTCTGCTTAATGGGTTCTGCAGTGCTGTACTGTTTATCTAATAGCACAAAAAATCTCACTTCATATTTCAAATTGCTGACATTTTTTTTAAAAAGGTAAGTTTTTGCAGCTTCATGTGGTTTTGGAGGATACGTCTGCCTTTTACACTTGGCTAGTCTCTTGTTTACTTCCACACAAGCTCCTTCCAGATGTGTCCTGTCTGCTTTACAAAGTGTTGGAATTGTTGGAGTTATCCCAGAAATTCCACTTTCTCCAATCAAAAAAAAAAAAAAAAAAAAAAAAAAAAAAGGTTTACAAGCAAAAGCAGCAACTTTGGCTTTATACTGCTTCTGTGAAAAACAACAACCAACAAACACATGGAATATTCCCAGAATAATGCATATAGTCATTAAAATACTGCCAGTTCTGTGTGCAGTTTCCAATAGGCTCATTAAAGCAGGTATACAGCCAGCAGTGGGTGGCAATTACTTCACTTTTTTCCCAGCACACATATAATAATATAGTGAACTGTCGCCTATGGACTCCCACACAAGGGTCATGAGATGAGAAAATGTGCTGAATTATTCAAACTGCCGTGAAATGCCTCACTAACAACACAGGGGAGCAGAGGGAGAAAGCAAAAGAACGCTTAAAAAGAAGAAAAATGACTCAGCTTCTGGGATACAAACATATCAACCCTGACAAAATCCTTCTTTAACTTGCTTTTCTGCAGGAGTGCACTGTGTGCAAGGAGAATATCCACTTCCAGGGAACTGTGAGAGAAGTGATGCAACACACTGGCTGGCTTTTATCCTCAGTTTTACTGAAACTTGAAGAAAAAAAACAGCTCAAATCTCTAAAGAGGGCCAAGTATTTTAGAAAAGATGTGTGCCTGCTTTATGTCAAGAGTTTCATGATTTGAACAGCACTTAGTGACAGATTTGTGTGAGGAGAATATAATCTACAACAATAAAAATAGTTTAGTTGTTTAATTCAGTTCAAGGCTTAAGGCATAAAGACAGGTAGATGTAAAATATTGTCCTATAAGTGGTTCATACAGGTTACATTCACATGACACCCTACAGGCCAATAATATTGATTGAGTTACTAATAGAAAATCACTTTATTAGAAATTATTAATAGTATTTTCTAGATATTTCATGGCAAAGTACAATGTTATTCTTGCTCACCATCTCACCTTATTCTGCCCGACCACTTTTCTTGGCATCACACTTCCTGTTTAGCTCTGTTACGGTAGTTTACATGTTTGTCTGTCTGTATTGTGGGGCAATTTCAAACATGTCATGACAGTTAAAATAACGTTTGACTGACAGGTTAACAGACTATTACATAAAGAGTCAGCCTTGTTTCTGTTGGTCATAGTTTTACAGGCCCAATCAGGTGAACAGTATGCATTTTATTTTATGCACATCACCTTAGTTGTCCCACTGTTTCATCATTTTGTGGCACAGATACAAATGAATTTGTACCCTGTGCCATAGTGAGTGCCTGTTTCTGCTTTTGTGTCAGCAAAGATGTCAAAGAACTACAATGAACATGCACATTTAATAAACCATGTTTTAGTCTGTGTACTTGAACTGTTGATTTAATTTGAAAACGCAAGCTAACAATACATTTCTATCATTACTGTGTATGACAGCCAATAATCTATTGTTATTTCCTATAGGTTTACCTACACAAATAAGGTGAAGGCCATTAGATTGTCAGATTGTATGAGGATTATGCAACTTATTGCTTAGACCTGTAAAGTTACAAACAAGACTCACAAACTCAGAAGGCCACAGTGTCCTCTATAATTTTGTCAGTTCATTTTCACTTTTTCCAAGTTGGAAGCGCTAAGGTCGTCACATAAGACTCGTCTTTGGCTGCAGAATAAAAGTGCAGCTGAAAAGTGTGAAAGAGAGAAGACAAGGTGAAAGTAATAACTGGGGAGGAGGACGGACTGGAACAGGCGAGAAAATCTGACAATTCTCTCACACCTGCACAAGGACACGAGCTCATCACGGCACAAGAACACAGTGTGCCAAAAAGTTAAGCTGCTTGAAGCCATTTCAAACAATACTCACAATTTGCTGCTTAAAAATGTTTCATAAAAGAAAATTGAGGAACAGACACGTTTTTATGACTATATCTATGCCCTATGCAGTAAATTCAACATTTACTTTAGATATGTTTCCAATATGAGTGCAACAGATAATTAGAAGACACTGTAACAATCTGACAGATAAAATAACAGATCAACACTTAAGCCTTGGTTCAAGTCTTAGAAACGGTGACTGATAATCTTTACCAATATGTTGGGCCAATTTTGAAATTTTCTACAAAATATATTCAGTTGATTTCAAACTTGGCTATCATCCTGTTTTACCACAAAAATGTGAGCTAGCAGTGTAGTCATGTTTTGTGCAGCTTTCTGTGCAATTAAATTAGTTTTAGTTGTAGACAGTAAGTAGGCAAAACATGATAAAATATCGACTTGCTGTTTACGTTAGCCACCAATACATCTGTCTATCTTTAAAACACACACAGCATTTGCAATCAAAGATGCTTAAAGTGCGTATGACAGGTTAGACTTTTAAAGTAAGACATAGTAACCATGATTAAGATTAAGATTTCACTAAACATTTAGCTTGTTTTTACCCAATTTGGTTGTTTTGGTGAAGTTTAATAATGTCTTTTGTCCAGTACATCATTGGAGCAACCACGTTGGAATTCTGAGCCAAATCAACATAAATAAAACAGGAGTGTCTTGTGACAAATTATTATATTTTATAAGACTTTAATTGTGTTAAATGATTGCTTAAACTCCAGAAAACTGTGTCAGTTATGTTTAAATTGTCTTTGCATTTTGGCGCTTTTTGCTGACATAAGTGGAGGGATTTCTGTAATTTTCTACTTTTAGTTGTCAATTTCTCCATAAATTGCAGATTAACTGCTGTAAAACTATAACAGATATTTAACACAAGGAGTATCACACCAAACTAAGTCAAAATTAGAAAAATTTTATTATCTGTCATATGGGCTTTAATCAGTATGGCACCATTAATGCATCAGAATTAAGAATGTAATCTTAGGATTTTAATAAAAAGAAAATATTTGACCTATTTTAGCTTTAACTTTTATAATTTGCTGCGGTTTTGTTTGACAAAGTGCTACAAAATTTCCTCTTGTAGTATAAAGCCTTAAAAGTGCTCCGTATAACATTGTTAGAACTGGCAGTAAGCGTTTTTCCATAGAAATGATTCTGCTTTGTCTATAGATAGCTACACAATATGGCTCTAAATATTTCCATAGAAATGAGCATAATGCTAAAGTATGTTTTTGTAGATATTTTTGAGCAATAAAACACCCATAGTGAAATAAAACATTTAATCATCATTGAGTCAGGCAGGCAGACTTATCTACATTCACTCTACTTTACTTGTACATTTACATCACTTTTTAAACTGTTTTGAATCATCTTGCTATTTTTCTTCCTTGAATTATTTCAAATTCAGTTATTGCATACTTTTAAACATGGTCATTATGTTGCAATGTGTGAGCCATTGTGTTCTATTAGTTTCCCTTGTAGATTGATAAAGTTTGTCTGAGTCAAACACACTGAGACCTGTTTTCTAGATACTACTACTAATACTTTTATTAATACTAAGTGCATGATATGACGCTTCTAAAATGACACAAATATTTAACAGCTTGACTAAAACACATCATTAACTTACACCGTAGTCATCTGAGAGCTTCGGTTTTACGTGGTGAGGCCACAGTAGCCCTGGTCAGCTCTGACTCATGCAGTGGGAGTGGGACAGATGGAAGCACTTAGGCCTTAACTGCTGTAACTCCACACTTCTCTAATACATCCAATCTGTGCTGCTATAGGCCATGTGCTGTGACCACTGACTCTAATATCATTATGAACTGTAGATTTGTAAAGAAAACAAATCATAACCTGCTACTGTCTGAATATGGAAGCAAAAGAAGGTTCAGTGCATAGCCTTCCCATGATTCAATTTTTGATAGGTTACAATTGTTCCATCTCGTTTTCCATCCCAAGCTTCTGCCTATGTCATTGCCCATCTGCAAAACTACAAATGGTTGGTGTGAAATTACATTACTGAAGCTAAGAAAAATGTAAAAAAAGATTTTTGTATAACTGGGTTTAGTTTTTAGAAGTTTTTTGAGTAAACTTGATGTGACTGCAAATTAACATAATAAAATACATTTTAAACATAGACCTAAAATTTTACTAAATCCGATTTTTAAATTTATATTAGCAAAAAAAATCTTTCAGAATCTTGTTTGGTCACAGATTGTGCAGTTTGGATTTTAGGAGCTGGTCCAGGGGCTAATTTTGCTGCCTCATTGGAAGAAAACATATTTTAAGAAAATATCCTTTAACTCTATAAATGAAGTAAGATCATAAATCATCTTTAGGAGAAGATGAGACAATGTAGTTTGCATATGTGGCAAAATGTTCTCACCTAAAGAATGATTCTAGCTTAGTAACTGCTTAATTAACGTGTTAAGGCAGTGATTCCCAAAGTGTGGTCCAAATTTTGCTGATCAGATCCCTGCTCCCACTTGCATTCAGTACTGTAAAAAACTTGAACTTTGTGTAAATAAATGCATGTGTAAAGTCTGCAGTCTGTTTGTTGCAGAAGAAGCAGATTAGAAGCAATGACAGCACACTGATGAAAGTGCATGTCAGTGGGAGGTGAGGTCAGCTCACAGTTTGACATTAGGCCACCACAAGTGTCCATAATGTGCATGCAACGAGGTCTACTAGTACAAGTATTCTATTGACCTCAAGTTGTAATACTGTACTTCTCACATATCAGACATTTCCATTTTACAAGACTGCCAAGAATGCATCAGTCTAAAATTAATAAAAAAAAGAGGTTAAATGTGGAAAAGTTGACTTTGTCTCAGATGTGTCAAAGGCAGACACAGAATGTGGATAATTCCAACAATCTTTGATAAACAAAGACTGTGGAGGCTCTGCAGTAGTCAAAAACACTTGACGGAAGAGAAAACTTACAACTGTAAACTAAGTAGTCAGAAACAAGTGCAACTACAATAGCCATCATAAAATGTCTTAGGAATATTGCCAATATGACTCTTATCGTAAAAGGTCTCTAATATATTTTGATGCATTTTAGGCCATTTACATGTTGTGTTGTGATTTGCACAGGTCGATAATATTTGATGAAGATGAATGGCAGCTAAAATGAAAACTGCTTAACTGCTTATTTTTTTGGCAATATAAAAAGTAAATGGTATGGTATGCATTTATTTGTACAGGGACAGGGCACAACACTACATTATTCAAGACAAAAGTCACACTAGAGTTGCTGGTGCCTGGTTATGAAAGGTATGTTACACCTGTAGTCCCTGAGCTTGGTTTTAAATGACAAACATACAAATTAGAAGTATATAGCAAAAAGACCAAAGTTCAAATTGCAAAAAAGCTATTACATTGGGTCACTTCCACCTTCAACCAACACTTCAACCACTATTTAAAATCCACATACATGCATATTGCTAAAAATCACCAGATTGAAAATTTGCGAATTTTTAAAAACTCTATGCCGTCATCACAATCTGCAACACAAACACAACCTTTCACCCTGCCCTATCCCAAATTAATATCTCAATTAGAAATAAACAGAAAAAACAAAACAAATCTTAATATTATAATAAATAATCACGTGTCATTCACTTCACTGTGCTCTGTATTCTGTTTGATTCACGTTCAACAATGCATGTGATTTACCCTGCCATGTCATGTGCTGTTCTTATATTTTCCATTTACCACTGCTCCAACTATTGGTATTCAATATTCATGCATTTCATAGTACGCTTCTCACATGGCGCTCCGTTTACCTCATGTGCTCACGTTCTGTGCTGCTGCCACGTCAGATAATGCTCAAACAACATACGCCATCTACTGAACAAACTCTAGAAGTACAATAACTGGTGTTCCTATGAGAAGGAAGAATAGGACATAAATATATTGGTGCTGGGGTTTGAAATTAAAATCAAAACCAAAAAAACTAAACTGACAAATATCATAGTTCTATTAACGCAATCATCATAAAACATTATAAACAGAACAATGCAATCCACAAAGCAGGAATTTCTTTAGCATAAAGATGACTACAATCTGACTCAATCAGTGACTAACAGGCAAACTAGATAGAATTATAGTTAATAAAAGGTAAAAACATAACATTAACAGTATGCTATATGCACTGTAAGCTCAAGTCTATTTCTATTACTGCATTTTAGTCATAGTAACATAGTAGAATTAGCAGTAAAAAGGCTAGGAGGCATAGTATTTTCCCGGAGCAAACTTCTTCTGCGTCTCTGCTTCAAAAGTCTGAGTACAGTATGATAAACGTCTTCTTGGCCAGACCTCAAATTCACCTCAGACATACAGCCAGAACTAACAAGAACCAGGCCACTCCTCATACACAGTGAAATCATAAAATATAACCATTTATTTAAATCTTGAAGTTATTTTCCTAATCACAAAATCCGTTCTCTTTTGTCTCTAGCTGCAACTAGTGTGACTGTGCTAATGTTTAGTCTTCTATAATGCTTTGCTTGCAGTCTAGTAAAAGTTATAATATGGTTAAATTCAGACATTTATTATTGCAACACAAACTACTGTAAATGCAGTGGTGGATGAAGTACCTAATTTTGTTGGTTAAGTAAAACACAGGAGTAAAATAGTCATATTCAGGAATCTTGCTAAAGGCCCACCATGTAGCTCCTTCAAGAAGACTTATTGTGATTATTCTGTATATTTAGAAAAAACTATGGCATATGCAGGTCAATTATTTATATTTTGTTCATTGTAAAACACAAAAAAAACGGTTTAGAAATGTACTTCCTGTTCAAAACTGCAAAACTTTTTAATAGGCCACATATTTTAAATTACTACTTTTTTGTTGTTGTTGGAAAGTGGTTACATGACAATTATGAACACTACAAGCTTTACTCAGAACAGAATTTTTGAGTAATCACAAGTACATACAGACAAGTGGGTGGAGATAGGTGGTAGGTTGAAACGAGGATTTTCTGGGCACTTGAGCATCAGTTGCAGGACAATACAAGATTACTCAAACATGCATGCATCAATTCAAATACAACTCTGGGTAAACTAAACTGGCGTAAAAACTCAGAAAAGTAGATTTTTAATAACAGGTCCCCTTTAAACTTTTAGGCTAAAAACTAAAACAGTGGCTATTACTTTAGCTAAAGCATTGCCATGAAACTGATGTATGTTCACCACAAACTCATGTTTCAACTTTTTATTTCAACGTTATTATGCATTTAATTTTTCATCATTTCAACAGTGAAATTAAAATTTAGTTAAGATTTTGTTTTTGATTTTGTGTGTCTGAAGGAAGTGTTTTGTGAATGCTCTAAAATTATTTTAGGTATTTGTTTTAGTAGGAACATTGGTCTTTAATATAATTTTGCTGTAACACACGAGTGTGGTTGAGTAAATTGCTTGTGTGAGAGAGATTATCTTAAAATGTTTTCATATTTGTGCTTAATAATTTATTTCTGATGTGTGATTCCCTCATCACACCATTAAAAAGTGGAAAATAGACTAATAGACCTAAGACTAAATAAACAAGATAATTATTGCTTCTAAAATAGCCCAAAAGTGACTAAATAGAAAATAATAATATGCATTCAGTGTAAGAATTTACTGAAACAGTACTCACTACAGACTGGAGGTCTAGCAATAAAATAAACCATGATAACTGAATAAATAAATAATGCACAAGATTATATACTGTATAAAGCCTGTACCTGGGGCGTATAATTTGATGCTTTAGTCCTGTTTGGTTTTAGTGTTTTTTGGTAGTGCACTCATTATTCTTCATTTAAATTGTTGGAAGTCTTTCTCTGTCTGAGCAAAATAGGAGAAAATAAATGATTTTCCAGTAAGAGCCCTGTGTTTTAGTGGGAGGTTTGTTTGGATCAAAGGCCCATCTGTCGTAGCAGGAGGAACTATGGAAGAGGCTGACACCACATAAACACTGAACTGCGGTTTTCTACCTTTGCTACATCTGCTGCTCACATGTTCTCGCTCCAGCACTCAGCAATAATTTACAAGGGACAATGGAATTATCACAATTTATTCTTTATTATCTATAATTCTATTGTACATCTCAAAAATAAGCTTTATGGTACAATAGGACTTGACAAAATATGGCAAAGTTGTTATTTTTATTATACTAGCTGCTTAACTAAATCAAATTTTGTACAAGTTTGTATAATAATATGTATCCCTGCATAAAAAGTTACATATTTAAAGACATTTTAAAAAAATTCACATCATGTTTGAAAATTGTTGCACTATCAGAGATACAATATGCGAAATGAGCGTTAAATGTTCCACTTGTCATATACAGACGTCCTTGAGTTGTTGTTTTTTTACACTAATGGAGGCTTGAGATGTTTTTGGGCTTATTCACTAATTTATTGATGAACCCAGCTTTGAATCAGCCTTACCTTTTTTAATATTTCTGAACTGAGGTGAAAGGTTTGCACTGATTCACTCTTGTGGGTCAATGTGAAAAAGCAGCTTCTCATGGCCTCGCAGAATCTCAAACAGAAGTGGATGTTGACCTTGTAAAGCCTGCCAGATGTCCTCAACGCTCCAGACTGACTGTCCATTTAATGTGACAATTACATCCCCTTCTTTTAGTCCTCCACTGAAACAATAGTGCCATTAACATGAACTGTAAGTGTCTCTCCAATAGTACTTTTAGCACACACTTGTTAACATACCTTTCAGCTGGAGTGTTAGGAATGACCTGCTGCACTAAAACTCCATGATTGACCATTGGAAAATGTGGGTTTATGTGTTGTAACTCTGTGACTAGACTAGAAGGAAACAGAGAAATTCCTTTAAAACACTACATATTTTTCCCAAACAGACAATGATTTTTGAATATTTTTACCCACTCATCTGTCATTGTAAGCATCCTGATTCCTAGGAATCTCCTTTTTACAGGCGAGAGACCTATTTGGACAAAACAAAGTTTTGTCATGTCGTATGAACAGGGCATTGAAACTTTACACTCTTACCTTCGTCAGATTGTGTTTCAGTGGTAAATCTTTGCAGTCTGGTCTTTTCTGTAAGTAAATGTATTACTAAAGGTTTGGAAAGAAGATATAATAATAGCACAGAAATGTCACCTTTTTTCCTGTTGACTTTTGAGCCTTGACTCTTTTTGTGTTTGATTTTAGATTGTGAGAGGAAGCGGCTGATCCGATCTGAAGGTATCGCAAAGGATATCCCAGCTGTGACTTTTAGCGTGTTAATGCCAATCACCTCTCCATCCTGTTGAAACATAAAGACATTTTACAAACACAGTATGAAAAAAAAATTGTACAATTACACAAAACAGATATTCACCACCTCAAATTTAGTCTTTTTACTGTCTGTGTGTGATAAAATGTCAGCTGTGCCAAGTTTTTGCCCCTCTAACCTATTTTGTACATGAGCAAATGCTTGATAAATGAGACTATAAATATTTAGTATTATGTCACAATCTTCACTCACCAAATTCACAAGAGGGCCCCCTGAATTACCATACTAAAACAAAAATAAGTAACATTAGAAATAATAAAACACAGTATGATCAACAACTCCACAACTTAGTCCAGCCTCACGTTGATGATGGCGTCTGTTTGGATATAATCCATGTCTGAATCCTTAATGCCCAGCTCCTTCCCGTCTCTCTGAGCCGTGCTGACGATTCCGGTCGTCACAGTGTTCTGGAGAGCAAAAGGACTGCCAATAGCAACCACAAACTCTCCAGGTCTGAGGTCTGAGGAGGGGCCCAAAGAAAGCACATGGAGCTTCTTCTGCTCAAAACAAGAGGGCAAAAAAAGAGAATTAACAAAAATTCATTCATTTTTTTCATTCATTTTCTACCGCTTAATCCCGTTAGGGGTCGCGGGTGACTGGAGCCTATCCCAGAGACTTTGGGCCTTAGGCGGGGAAACACCCTAAACCTAAACATACATGTTTTTGGAGGTGGGAGGAAACCGGAGTACCCGGAGAAAACCCACGGTGACACGGGGAGAACATGCAAACTCCACCCAGAGAGATCGTGAGACGTTGATATGGTCCGACCCGGGAGTCGAACCCACGACCTCCTTATTGGGAAGCCAGAGCTCTAACCACTCTGCTACCGTGCACCCCTAACAAAAATTAAAAAAATAAAATAATGAGTACAATTTATAAAGCAAATGTACACTAATGTCATTAATGGCTTTCAAAAGTACAATGGTCAATGTAAAAGGCAAGCACTACTTTTGTGAGGGACAAACAAAAAGAAACTCTTACAAACTTCTGATCAAAAGTCAGCCACAGGGAGGTAAACAGGACCAACACAAACAGATAAATGTCATGTGAAATAACACACTTAAAGAATAAGGATTAATGGTGTTGTCTAAAGCACTCATGTGGTGAGAATAGGAAAGAACTTCCTGACTACGCTGCCCAACTATTTGAGATACAAGTGTGAGAAAGCACACTAAAGCGAGGCCTCTGAGTCACAAGGCTGATGTTTATAATATCAAGGCTTCCTGTTAGTCTTATGAATGTCTAGCAGAAACAACTCGACTTCATCCCCTTTAGCATGCTGAATTTCTCTTACTTGAGGAGTGATCTTAATTGTGGCTATGTCAGTCTTCTTGTCCACATCTCTGAGCACAGCCTCATATGCGTCTCCATCGTGAAGCTGAACTCGCAGTTGCGGACGGCCTGTCACTGAGGTAGATGTGGTCACAACATGGGCATTAGTGACAATCACCCCGGCGTGAGTCACAATGAACCCCGAGCCACTGGACAGGCGCATGTGCCGGCCGAACAAAGGGTGTCTAGATAGAGGGAAAAAAGACACAATTAATGTAAATAAAAAAGAAAAATAAATTGAAAAAACGGTGGAAAAATGTTTAGGAAAAACAAGAAATACATACTGTACCTCACAAAAAGCTCAATGTGAACCACTGCAGGTGCAATTCGCTCTACAACATCAGCAATGAAATTGAATTTAAAGCGAGGGCTGCTAGGATGCTGCTCTGATGGTTTGTGACCTGAAGACAGAGGAACTTATCATAAATATGTAATGGAACACATAAACAGAACTTTTTTTTTTTTTTTTAATAAATTGTACTTTTCAATACTATGTAGTCCTTGAGTAATATTTGTTTAAAGTAACTGCACTCTTACTTGAGTAAAAATGTTAGCTTCCCACTGAGAGTAAATTTCTATGACAAAAAAGCAAGATGGCAAGATGAAATGATTTTTGCATTTTGAACACTATTCTCTGAAAAGACACGCATTTGTGTTTTTTTTAAGGTGTGTTCTTAGATTTACTTGTTAAAAAAAGAAGCTAAAAATCAGGAATGTTATGCTATTGCTAAATACACTAGTTGGACCCCTTTTATTATTTATATTTTTATTATTTACTTTGCTTGAGTAGTATTATTTAAAAGCTCTTACTTACTACATTTTTGGCTACTATGTCAAACTTTGCACATACATTTTCACATAAAAAAAAAAGTTTTCCTTGTGATAGCCAATCTACTATTACAGGATTCTTGGAAGTCACTCCCCACTTTGATTTATAAAGGCTGCATATTTAACTTAAAAAAATAAAATAAAATACATGTCCTATAAACCCCCCGGAGTTGTCCCACCTGCATTCATGTTTTTTTTTTTCTACCTGCACTCATGTTGGCACAGGCTCCTTTGTGCTTGAGTTTGACTTCCGGTCTCCCTCTGTCCTGGGCTTTACGGTTGGTCGCTCTCATCTTGCACACATTGGGGTACGTTTTCCCGTCACTGGCGCACACTTCATGCTGGTTTTTACATCTGCAGGTCCCTCTGGAGCGTCTCCCCGCGCTCTGCAGCCGGCACTCGAGCCCGGGGCCGCAGGGCAGGTCATTCTTGCGGCCGCAGGGGTCTCCCTCTCCCGGGGAGCACACCAGACAGCAGTCACAGCGGTCCGGGACAAAGCCGCCTGGACAGCTGGGGCTCGGACACGCGCTCACATCACACGGGGACGCGCACTTGTCTGCTCTGCTCAGGCCGTTCATGAAAAGAAACACTGCCAGCAAAATTGTCAGCATTGTCACAAAAAAGTAGCAGATCTGTAGCTCATACCAAGCTTAAAAAACTAAAGTAATCCTGAGGTGGCCTCATGTCTGTGAGGACTGGAAAGACTGAAGTGTGAAGCACCTGTGAGTGTGAATCGCACATCATCACTGTCTCAATATTTAGACAGTGTGACTGGACACATCATGGTTTGTCTGTGGTTAAAGTGAGAAGATGCGACATCTAGTGGGTATTACAGGTATTTTTATGGAAGTAAGAAAACTGCAATCTGTCACGTCATTGTGTAGAAAAATACATTAAGTGGGCTATTATGTACCAAAACAACATTCTATGGAAATTCAGTGTTTGCGACATAAACAATCAAGATATATTCTGATTTTAAAAATAGTTTCACAACAAAGGATAGGGCTGTACCGTTTTGTAAATACTTTTGGGGGTTGTTTCATTAAACTGTTTTTTTTTCTAAGCCTGGCTCAAATGACCAGTTCTGATAAGAAAGTTTAGGCTGAACTCAAGAGTAACCTTAAATTCCAAGGGTATGTTATCAGTATCCCATAATTTGATTGTTTCTGTAAACTTACTCATTTTAAGAAGATGCAAATAAACGCACATTATTCAATACTTGCACACATTTTTAAACTAACTGCAAGACACAATTGTAGATTACCTGGGAATGAGAGAAAACACACTGTATAACTCTGAAAAGTCAACTACACATTTCAGTAAAAATAGAAATCTAAACCACATTTTGAAACATTGCTAATATTCATAATTGTGTGTCATGCCACAACTAATGGAACATCTATTTTTGGTCAAAATTTTGCATACTCTGTGCATCTTTAGAGCTGGCTGCTATGAAACAGCCCTTAGGGCAGAAAATTATACTAATAATGGCTGATAATAATAGTTCTGCTGGAGGCTTACCACAGAGTTTAAGGTCGTGTCAAAGCAGTTTGTAAAAAAAATAGGTGTAAGTTGAGCACATCTGTTGTAAGCAAAGGAAAAAAAATATTAGTCAAATGACAACAGAAAGCAGTTTAATCTTTGTTAAATATACAACGTGTTTATACAATCATTGAGTTTAATAAAAATGTAAAGATGCAGACATAAAACACAACAGCTTTGAGCAAGTGAGAAATGCTATCCTTAATGTAGCATTTTATCTTTATACAACTCACTAAAAAGAATAAAGGCCAGGTGCCAGCCCCATGCTGTGAAGAGCAAAAGAAACAAACTCACCAGCTATTAAATACAACAACAAATACATTCATTAAGTGTACTTTTTGATTCCTTGTATTGAAATGTTTGAGAGTAAAAGTGTATAGAAATCGTAAACAGCTTACATTCAAGCAATAAGCATTCCTCCTCTTTTCAATTTCAAGTTTCATTGTTTTCCTATTCTTGAGGCTTTGCAGCTTCCCTTCCTTTCCAATCACAATTATATTATATTTGGCAGTGAGACTAAAAGACACTGTTGTAATGGTAGTACTTGCGTAACTTGAAATCAAACACTGAGAAAAGAGCTGGCGTGTTGAGCCCAGTGGATAAAACTTACACCAACTACTTATGCCAACTTCAGTAAGTAGTCAAACAAGGCAAAGCATGTCATTGTTTACTTCTATCCTGTGGCAAAGTTGCCCTAAATCCATGATAATCCAAAAACTCCACATGTGGAAAGTGCTTGTTCTTTGGCCATTAGTCCCTCGTGGAAAACCTCACAAGATTTAAGTAAGAACTTGGTAGGGAAAAAAAAAAACGTCTGCCTTACAATAAACAAATCCCTCTTCAGTAGAAAAGCCGATTATACTTTTAAGTCACCATGGCAACTCAAACATCCTCAGGTCTTTTGGAGACACGGGCATCACTCCCCGTTTATAAAAATAGGAGCAAGCTAAGCCTAGTTTCACGTACATTCAGTCTTTCACAGTATTTTTCAGATTGCATCCCACAGACTCTACCAGGAGGAGAAGAATGGGCGCTTGCAGTGGAAAGTCTGTGTGAAGGCGTTGCCAAGGGTGACCACGCGGCCCTGCCCTCCAGACCGACTGCGCTCCACCACCACGCGAGGCATCTGAACGAGCTGGATCGGGCTCTTTCCGTCCTTCAGAGCCTGGGTAAGATTCAAAACCTAAAGAAAACATACACAATTTAATGTTATAACACAGGGCAAGAGAGGATAGAAAAGTGAGAGAAAAAGCTCACCTGCCCCCTCATGACAGACATTTGTCTCTCAAACATGGTCTTGTCAAAACCTTTATCCGTCTACAAGAAAAAACATACTGTAGTCAGACCAATCAAGCAATAAGATCACAGCTTGGCAATAGACTTAAAACTTGTTAAAGCGAGTATGCATTAAAACTATCATAAATAAACCCCCAAAATAGAAACGTTGAGTATAATTTCATATAAGAGTTTTAGCACATTCCTTAAACATGGATGAAATACAGTAAGTCATATCTGAGTACAAATCTCTTTGGGTCTCACACCAAACAAATTATAGTTTGGTATTGCATTAAGAACACAGAATCAAAACAGAACCCCAAAGAGGAGGAAGATTGTAGTTGGGACTGAAATCAGTGAGGTCTGACAAGATTTAAACACGGCCAAGCTTTCAGGAGAATCTAATAGAATGTTTTTAAAGGTGAGAGATTGGTGAGAGAGAAGACATTGGTGTGGAGGTTATATTATCAAAAAAACAAGTGTAAAGTGTAACTTCAAAGAGGTAAGAGATTGCATTATAAACTGATATAGAGCCTAAAATATAAAAATGCAATGTTTTGTAAGCATTGGACCATAATTCCATTTTTAATTCCCAAAGTTCCTTAACAGTCTTATAGATAAAAAAAGTATGGCCCTGTACCTTGAACATCTCATAGAGGTCTTCACAGAGATCCTGGACAAAGTTCATATCTGACAGACGCGACAGCACCAAATCTCTAGTTTCTTGGGAGAAGGCCACTTTAGCCTGCGGGAGCCAAGCCCAGTGGAAAGGGTCTACAAAGGAACAATGCAACATGTCATTGGACGAACGAACATTTTACAGACAAGAGACTGAAAATGACATACAGGCTCTCCACTCGTCCGGGTGCTTAAAGGGGAAGGCCAATCCATTGTCAATTGCTGCAATCTTGATGCAGGAGTCTGTGCTGCTGTCAGGCCACTCTGCATCCTTAAGAAAGCAGAAGAGAATTTAAATGAGCTAAAGGTGATCTATAGCACATGATCAAACACACATATTGATGATAATTAACTGGACAGATACATGACAGCATGACATTCATGATGAACTGATGACAACCACTGCTCCCAGAGGAACAACCAGGCAGGTCACAAGGCCACTAGTGCATTCTGGTTACACACAGCATATTGTTTGTCTGTGTGAGCTTCTTTCACAAATGAGAGGGAACATGTTTTCTGGGCACTTCACAAAACATGTTGGGTAAGGCTAGATACTGTTAAGCGTACTGTGATAAAGGTTACAAGAACCTCCCAGCAAAAATTTACAACAGCAACTCGGCCGGCTCATAAAAACTGTCTTTTTATGCAGCATAGTTCTAGGGAAAATGATTTATAAAGCATAACTACAGATAAATACAATACCCAGCTCCATCTATGACAGAAAAAAAAGCTTAAAAAAGTGCTGTGTGATTTGATCTATTTAAATCTCATAAAACAGAGTGAAAAAAACAAACCTTCTCTTCCTCGCCTTCGCCTGGTTTCTCATACTTGATCAACCAGTTGTCATTTCCTCGATCTGAAAAACAAAACAAATAAAAGGTGTGCTTAGACAATCTATGACATCGAATTGGCTTCTGTTCTGCAGTGGTTATTTACATTTCACAGAACCATTAAATACAGAAAAAAAACATTGGGCACCAGGGTTGTTCATTTGAAACATAACCCAATAAAAATAGAACCTTAAACTTAAACTGATATCGCTCTATCATTTTATACAACAACTAGTACAGAGTTGAGTCTTAAATTTCCAAGCTATTCTAACTTGGAATGCAACTTGCTATAAATATTTATCATGTTCAGCCAGAAAGTAAAATAAAAAACAAAATGATCAAAGCTGAGAAAATTAGTTATTATCTAATGAACAATATGATGTTAACAACGTTATTGTCAATTGCACTTGCAACTTTGCAACTTAAACTCAGTACAAAACCATTTAAAACAGCTTGTGGTGTGAAATTGGGATAGAGTATTGAATATTCTCTTATTATTGAAATTAGGTTTAGTAAATATATCATTCCAAGTGTTTATAATACTTAGCTCAACTGGTGAATACACTACATGTTTATAATGCCATGTTTGGCCTTAGTATACAGCGCTTAGCCTACTGTCAATATGTCAGCACACTCAGTTACCTGTGTTTCTGATGACATAATCCAACACAACTAAGCGCTCAAACTGTGACTGCAGCTGCTTCCTGATGTTCTCCGGCAGCGGCTCGGCCTCAAAGCGCCTGAGCCAGTAATCCGCTTCACGGTAGCCCTCCACAAACAGCTGAAACGATCCCACCTGGAAACACACATACACACATCGTATTTACATTAAAATAGATTAGAGATGAGACAGACTTGACAATAAACAGAAGATTGGATTCACAAAAATGAGAATAGATGCAAATTTGTCATAATTAATCAAGAAATTGCGCTTCAGTTTGGTTTGAAATGCCTCAAAATGTTTTATTCGATTTATATTTTGTTGACAATGTTGAGAGGTGTTTCATAACTACAGCTTCATGTAGCTGTTTGACACCCGACCTTCCTTTGTTCATGTCAATAAATACAGAGAAACAAATCCTCTTTATGCACTGTACAGCAAATCTTTCAGCAACACGTGAAAGAAAAAAAACAAAACAGCTGCTTTAATCTACTTCCTGAAAGCAGAATTATCTGCAGAGAAAATGAAACTCTCTGATTAGAAGTGTCACTTTAGCTATGATGCGATGTAAAACCAGAAGAGACACTCTGCTGGTACTCTGACATTTCTCTAAAATATAAAGTCGATATAAATTTGTACTTTTGTTGAACAAAAATGTCAGCAAAGAAAAAATAAAATATATATAAATATTTATATATGTTGGCTGTGTTCATGTTCATATCTAGAGTTAGATAAATGTATGAGATCTAACTTTTTGGAAGACTTGCTGCTTTTGAAAAGTCGGGTTCAGATAGTTACATCATTCAGATAGTTACATCACTTTAAAGAAAATCTTTATAAATGTATGTATTTTTTTAACAGAAGATGTCAAAGCTGTGACGGTTTTTGTTTCATGTGAACAGAAATGACAAAGATACAAATATAAATCGGGGCTATAAATCAGCAGTATGAGAAAAACAGAAATCTTAACTGCCCCCAGCATTAGGAATTTCAGAATATTATGAGATTGCGTCAACAATATGATTTGCCTGCTTTATTAGAACTAGACCAAATAAAGTTGTAAGAGTAGAATTCTTAAAAGCCAGTTTTACTTTTGGAGGCAGGCCCACTCTATGGAAGCGACGTCCAACTTTAGGAACCTTCTCTAAGGCATACTTCTTTCCTCTGGATTTGGCTCTGTCGATTGCGTTGTAGTGGAAGGTCTCACTGGCCAGGTACACCACCTCAACACAAACAAACAAGTGAATAATCAGTATAAAAAAAGAACTTAACACATTATGAAAAATCTACTTTTCTGAGTTTTAACAATGTTCTTTGGTCTCTCGTCATTAGTTTAATCAAAGTTTTATTTAGACTGATCTATGCAGGTTTAAGTAAATGTGTTTCGTCCTGCAGATGATGCTCAACTGCTCAGAAAATTTCTATATTTATCTACCCCCGCCCACTTGTTTGTAACTACTGGCAATTACTCAAAACACCAAAAAAAAAAAAAAAGAATAAATACATGTAGGGTTCAAAATTGTCATGTAGCTACTTTAAAATCAAGGAACATTAGAAAACATGGAACAAAAACTGTAGGCCTCCTTACAAGTAAGAAATCCTTTAAAGGTAACCTATTGCGTTTTTTTCCCCATATGTATTTAGAAATAAAAGACAATATATGTAAATCACAAATTTACATTTTGGTCTATTTACTTCCTGTGCAAAACTGCAGAACTGATGGTAACTCATTGCAAGATTTTAAACTAACGATAAGAAAAGGCATATAGATTTTACACAATAAGTAAAACAGATTATACACAATAGGTCTCCTTTAGCATTCTTACCTTTGTTTTGGGCACCACACCAAGACCAAGTTTAGAATCCACCAGCGAGGCAGCGGCTTCTGACAAGTAACCTTGATTTGGCAACAAGCAGCCTCGACCAAAACAACACGGACAACATAACTGAGAAAAGATAAGACATTTTTGAGTTGCTTGAACAGCACATGAGCAAAAAACTAGAGAGCAGCAGAAGACAACCTTATGGAAGTATTTGGTCCATTTGGGGTTTAGGTGGCCGTAGGGCTCCTCAGACTTTGGTTTAAATACGCCAATAATTTTCTGCATATAAAGGCAATAATTACAAAGTGTCCATGCATCACAAAATAAAAATCCAACAATAACTGGTGCACTGTGTAGATTTTTGTGATTTTGTAGCATACCCCTTTAGGATCTTTGACAAAGTAACTTCCACTGGAACCTTGGGAAATTCTCTCTGGATTCACACCATTCTCAATGGCTTGCTCTGCCCTTTGGATGATGTCCGCAAACTCTGGATCTTCTGGGAAATGGTTTACATCACCCTGGTGGGCACCTGGAGGGGCAAAGAGATTCAGAACATTAGAGAAATATTCACGTTTCTAGTGTTGTGCAGGTCTAGACATTAATTTATTATTGGGAGCTTTTTAAAAGACTAGGGATGCATAGAATCTCAAGGTATGGTTCATAAGTTTTTTAAAGTAGTATTAGGGACTGCAGAGTTTGCTCAAAACAATCATTTCTGCATGCTGTCTACATAAAAATGTAGAAAAGTATCATGATCTATGAAGCTCCCTGTGTTTTTAGTCACAATTGAAATAAGACAATGAAAGTAAACCAATGAGCTTACAACTACCTATGATATTATTACTTTTGATGACATGATAATTCACAATATTTTGGTTGTTGTTACATTTGTAATTCAAATGACACTGCAATAATAAATAATAAAGTAGAAAAAATGTTTTATCTTATAGATTATCAAAGCTCAGACAAATGACCAGCTTCAAGACATTTTTTTATAACTTCATCTTATGTTTTGTTTTTTTTCCCCAATAGGATTTACTGAAAATTAAAACCAGTGAACTCATATTGCATGTGCACGTCAAAAAACATGGCAGTTCCCTGGTGGATTTAAGCTGCTAATTATTCATTCAATTCATGTCCAATCACATTAGTTGACAGAATCCATCTTGCCGTCACATGGAGCGACGGGGCAATGGCTCCATATGCTCTGCATCAGTCACAGCCACAGTCTATGTTCACAGCAGGATGAGAAGAGAGACTCAGGGAGGAATTGTAGACAAAAGGAGATGAGCTGTTTGTCAGAGAGATAAGTGACAGATATGGGAAAGATAAGAATCCCATTAAAAAGCGCAGGAAATTAGGGAAAAATAAATATAACCACTATAGACCCAAATATTAGGAATGAACATTAACAATGAACACAGCATAATTTACAGACTAAACAAAGACTTTACAAAGCTAAGATAGGCATTTCTCAGTTTGGATAAAGACAGGGGCTGTAACATGTTGTCATAGCAATGTCAATCAATTCAGTGCAATAAAGCTATGTACACTGCATAAACAAGCTATTTGTGTTTGGTACTTGGGCTGTGGCAATGTAATTAATTATGTTTTTAAATGCCTCATTTTGTTACTGTTAATACAACCTAAATTTATTATGATATTTTTAACTTTTTTGATCGAGTTTGCCACAAGGTTTTTTTTCCAGCTAAATAATAATGAGTGGGGTCAGGCGCATATCTCTAATGCCATAGAGTGGAATTTTCGAGACAAATTCATAACATTTCCATTGTGATTGATAGGAGACAGTCCGCAAGAAATGTAACAACTCACACATGGCCAATGTCACTCCAGTAAAAATTTGACTTGTTTATGCAGAGTATATTATATAGCAATATCACAATAAATATATTCAGTGTAATAAAGCTATGACAACATATGCAGTCCCTTTTTATACAAACTGAAAAATGATAGAGCACAACAAACTAATTTCAGGGATAGGTGGTGTATCTGGACGTATCTCAGCACTTTCAAGATTATTGTTGACAAAAAACATTTCCTGCTTGAACACAACAAAACACCACTGAACCACACTGAAGCAGTCTCCAGTGACTTCTTGGCTCACAGCTGCTTGCTGAGGAACCAAAGAGCTGCTCTCAGTCTCTTTGACACATTCAGTGGCTTTCATCTTGGTCTTCTGATGGGCAGTTTAGCAGTGTCGAGCTTTTGGCAGAGGAAACTTGCAACTCTTTTGAAGTAGAGGCAATTAAGAAGGTTTATAAAAAGAAGTAACAACATCAAAACAAGTAAAAGAAATCCATGTCAGCTATAGGATTGAGTAGTGTAGCTCTCGTAGGGCTGGGTCATTTATTTCCTTTGCAAATCTACTTAAATTATGAAATCAGACTGGATGAATTATGGTCAGTCGTTTGGTAATCGTGGCCGACAATAAAAATCAATGGAATATGCAGCTAACTTCACTACTGCTGCGAAGTTATGGAGTGCATGCCAACATAGTGTGACGACAGGTTCATTAGTTGATTAATTTTTTTTTTTTTTTTGACAGAAAAAGTCTGGATTTTACAATCCAGAGAAACTTTAAATTGAGAGATTTCAGAGCACTCAGAAATTAACAACCTCCTAAACAGAATAGTGGTGGTATGATATAGATTTTCTGAGACAAGATCCCTAATTTTATTACTGATGTCTGACTACTACTAGTATATTTGGAGAATTGTAAGAAGCTACATTTCTGGGTGTAAACTGTGTTTCATATTTTACACCCAGAAATATATCTACTATAAAGCATAAAAAAATAAAACAAGCTTGTGATTTAAAAAGAGAAAAACAATGTTGCATAGTGGCAGAAACACAACTGCTTACATTAAATTGACCACATAAAGCTTTTGTCATTTGATGACTTGATCACAGTGAAAAAGTAACAACAATAGGGAAGTAGCAAAAACATGGTATAATTTCTTCAAAAACTTCACACGTCGCACATTCTGTTCTATGGAAACAATTCTTCAATTCCATTTCTGAACCAGCCAGCTAGACAGATCATTCACACAGTAATCCTTGCATAGACCAGTCGAGTTTTGCTCTTCTCTGTTTGACCACATTTCTGAAAATATACAGTATTTGTTCAAATGGGCTGAAAAATGATGGAAAACATCAATAAAATATTTAGTCGACTAGACTAACAATGTAGTTAGAGGTATAATTATGTAAGAAAAATGCTTTTGTTGCATTTGGCATAACATCTTATGCCTTTGCAGCAGTATTTATTTATCAAAAAAGTTTTCAACATTGTGCAGTTTAAATAGTATTAGGTAACCAGATCAATGAGGGACAGGTAGCATTAGTAGTCATTCGTTTTCTCAAAGCTGTTTTCGGATTGATTCATGCATGTTTAAATAATCTTAAACTTTTATTAATGTCCTGCAGTTGATAATCCAGAGCTCAGAAAGTTTCAGTTTTCACCTACCACCTATCCTCGCATTTACTCGCGATGTCTAAAAAACTTCTGTTTCTTGTTGTACAGTTAAAGTTTACAATAAAGAGGCGGGGGTTAGTTCTGCAGTTTTGAACAGGAAGTCAATGGACCTGTTTATATTTCCAAACCATTTTAGATCAATTTGGTCTTTTAAAATAAACAAAAAATGTAAATTATATTATAACAAATACATGAACAAAAACACAAGGTATCCTTTAAAAAATGTTGTAATTTACTTAATATTGTTTGAATAGTGTTATTGAGATATTCTAAAAATTGATAATAATTTCTGACTGGTGTTAAGGGCTGAGCAATATTGACAAAACTAATATTTTTACTAGTCAGATGACAGCTGCCTTTTTCACGCTATCCTATCCTAGTCCTAGTCCCGGTTTACCTTAAACCTGACACAGAACGACATAAATCCAATAAAACATGTATACACAGGTATAAAATCAGGCAATAATTACATTAAAGGCAAAAATTACAAAATTTTTCACTTACTCAAATTTGACAACACTTCTTTATGTTTGTACTATACTTTTTTTTAATATATATATGATACTCAAATTTAGTAAATCTTCAGTTCAACACAACATTTATGATATATTACTCACTCCTCAAGACATTGTGTACTTATGCCACTGAATGCCTCTGCATATAGAGTGAACTTGTGCATATTTAATGAGCGTCTTTGTGCCGTGGGTCAGCTAATGGGCCATGAACTCTTCCCAGCATGCAGTCTGAGCCACAGGCCAACAGCAGCACCCACCACTCCAGCCTCTGGAAACTTCCATCCTCAGATCTGTGGCCAATCAATTCATATATACAGAAAGTTTAGAGTGAGAGAATGCCTAAGGAGGTAATTACAGGTATGTGTGGACTAAGTGGATTTGATGCAGTGTAAAAATAGGGTTATATGCTTTGTACCATTTTCCTTCTAACTGAGGCACTGTACACAATGTTCAACTAATCTGGCAATGTGACTCTTTTAGATTTCACATTTCTGCGTCTGCTTTCTTTATTCCAATGTAAAAAAAAGATATTTAATTCTACTGTCAGTTCAAATTTCTGCATCTCTTTTACAAGCCACCAAGTTTGTAGGTTTTTAACTGAGAGGGATTTAACTTTATTAACAACCGCTGAGGCACAAAGACCTGGCGTGCTCAAATAACTCCATGTCTGATGCACTCATTGAACATTTGGAAACTTGAGCTCCAGCAATTGTCATTTTAAGCGACCAGGAAATGGGACGCCTGTGATTTGTACCTGTGGCCTAGATTTTCACGCACGATAATGTGGTCCAACAAAACCGTCCCAAATGTAAAAGTTGAGAGAAACACCCAAATAACCCAAATAGATATAAGCAAACAATAATATATCAGAGAATCGAGGTTGAGTATGAAGCGGGGGTGTAGTGTTAAACCAATTAGCTGACAGGACTCAGATTGTGCTGCTGCTATGGTTACTGGATCACCTTGTCATCTCGCTGTGCCACAGTACAACCTTTGCATTTCACACTTTATTGTTTTCTAGTTAATATTAGACAATCGATGGAAAAAGACCAAAAGGTGTTTTGAGGTAAAAGCAAAAAAAAAAAAAAAGAGATAGGGAGACTATATTTCTCATTGCAATTCTGCAATTCTAATAGACAATCACAAATTGAACTTGTACCAATAATGACTAATCTAAATATAAAGCTTACGTACATTCTAATGTTTCCTATTCTAACTACATAGATGGGTCAAGACTAGAGTTCAACTCAGAACCTTCAGAATTCCAGGGATGCAGAGGCTACACAAGTTGCGCTTGAACATGGTTGGGGCAGGTGGCAGGTGCTGCTGCATTCTGGTAGTAAAGCTGGTCAATACTCTAGGCTCAAGCTCTGTTCAACTGAGACTTGCCTCCTGACACAAACAGCAAACCTGAACCTATCAAGCTTCTGCAAAGTTCATCAGGGTCAAAGTGCCTATTGGGAATTCAAACTATTTAATTAGCAATTAGCAAGGGCAATAGAGATGGTGTAATCCCTCATTTGTCTAGGAGTGATCAATAGTAGAAAGTCTTCAAAAATTGTCATTTGGACCGCATTTCCAAAGATCAAGACGTTTCGACTCTCCTCCGAAAGTCACTCAGACTGAAAATGAAAGATGGCAACTTGGAACTATCTACTAAGGGCAAGAACATTGGAATGTTAGCAGCTTCTAATGGTTATTGTAGATTGTTCATATATTTGTTGATCAACAAACCACTGCCTTACAATGTGAGCACAAAATAACTTTTTGGCAGATGTGTACATACACTGCAATGTGAGCAATGCAGCTTTTTGAACGGCTGTCAAGTTTGCCGCAAAACTGAAACTGGCAACTCAAACGCAAAACAAATGCTGGTTGATAATCATGTTGAGAAACAGATAAACCTTAAAACACATCATGTCCAATGTTTCTGTATACAAAAATACAGAAAGGAAATTTAACAAAAATCATAAAACCTGCCATTAAGTTTTGTTTTTTTCATTTTTCCATGTGCCTTGTAAGTCCCATAAAGAACTGCTAACAGCCAGTCACTGTTAAAAAGTTTAAATTGTATTGACAGTGAGTCCATTAGAAGGTTTGTGATGGATAAAAGGATTTGGCTCACCTGTGGTACAATCATATCACTAAAAACTTAAACAAAACAAAATGGGGTCGTTTGAGCAGGTAAGACTCACTAAAGTTACATCACATATTTCAACAGTGCCAAGTGCCAACTCATATCAGACACGCAAACCATTGCTATCTCATATCACATAGATAGCACATGCAGGCACACAAAGTACAGACTCCAACATTAGTAAACACGTGAAGTTGACTCTAAGGGAGGAAGACTGTTTGAGAATTAAAGTGTCCTGCTATAAATCCCATGTTGAGAATTAACATTGAGAGACTTAGTATTCATCAGGGCATTTTAGGATGTAATAGTCACCTTTTCTAATTTGCATAATGCACACACACTGAAGAAACACCAGCATTGTCTCCTGTCAGATTAGAATGTTTTGTAAGCGGCAGCCTCATTGTTTAAAGTTTGTTACTGAGTCACCAAAAGTAACAATATACACATACTAATATGGGTACACTAAACTGAGACCAAACGTAGTTCCTAATTTGAATACTGATGATAAACCAGAAAAAAATTACCTAAAAAAAAAATTACTAACCTATTTTTCAGAGTACTAGGCCTATTTAGTAAGTCTATACAGCCACATCATACTACTCTTTTCTATCACAAATTACAGTCTATTTGGCAAAACGAATTAATTGTAGTTAATTGTAGTTGCCTTCCCCTTAACAAAATTCTCTGCTGACAGCTCTTCTTTTGCAGCGCACATACAATACTTTATTTATATTTTTACGAGATTTTTTTATTGAGGCATTTTTAATTATTTAATACATTGATATGTACCGTTTTAATTTCTGATCAGGGATATTGCATCATGATCAGGGAAATGACAATCCATACAAGGCAAAATGGGCAAATAAGTACCCAATTTTTTGCATGTGTCACAATAAATGTTGTGTTTTCTATATGGCTTCATAGGCATTCATCTGAGCTTCTGATCAATGAGTCAATCTATAGAATTGTAAATTTGTCTTAAGACAATAGGCCTAATATTTTAAGAAATCTATTCAACTCAGCTCATTTCCGGTGCGGTTTATGAACGTGGCTGAGTGTCAGACATGGTTCAATCACCGGTGTCCAGAGGAAATTACCTGGAGAGGCCAGAGTGTCTTTATCCGAGGATGAGCTGTGTCTGTTGCGCCTCTTGTCGCGCGGTGGCCGTGAAGACGCAGAGCTTCCGGACAGACACGGTAACAGCAGTGCCTCTTCCCCGGAGCCGTCCGTCTCCAACTCCGTTAAGACGCTCTCCCGAGAGTCCGAAATACGCACAGCGCCCCCGGGGTTCAGCGAAAGCCCCAGTCCTGTCCGGTTTCTGTCAAACAACACTGCGTGAGTCTCATCCGGGTGAAAGTTACACTCTGCCGCGGTCCCAGAGCTGTCCAACCCGGGCTCGCCTTCAGTCTCTGTCGGATCGCACTCTAACATCATCGTGCTTCAGCTTTCAGGACCTACTTCACAGATTACAATCCAACACTTCATCCAGGCCGTCAGTCGTCCATTGTGAGGCTGAAGAGGACTACCTAAATCTGCCCAATTTGGTCGAAACAGCTGCTGCTCTGCTACATGTCCTCATAATCCACCGAGCTGCTCGCCTGCTTCCTCTTTATCGCACCACGCATGCGCACCACTGAAATGACGATCGCCGGCTAAAGATGCCTTCAGGTGAAATGTGGAAATCTGCAGCATAGGTATTTTTTGTTACATTTGTTACAGGAGATATGGCCGTTTTCATGTTTTAATATTTTTAACTTTACGCATACATGGTGATACTTGGACGCTAAGAAAGAACAGAGTAAGGAACCCTAATCAATCATAACATGTTTTCAATCTTTATCTTTATCTGTGGCACACCTAAAATAGGCTATTACAAGGTAACACATTTTAGAACCAAAAGTTGTACACTGTTGTAAATTATAAAATTTCTGGTTGTTTTGTGATTGTACTTGCTTTCTTGTTTAGACCAGTTGCTCGGAGATTTTTTCAAGGCACACGTGACCAAACCTCAAGGCACACCACAGTATTTTTCACGCTTATAGTGAATTTTATTTGGCGTCACTTGTTTTTAATTTCGTCTTAGGGTTGTTATTTTTGACAAGCTCTTTTATTTTAATATTTGCATTTGCACTGTGTTTCTTGTTGGGTTTAAATGCATTTTCCTAAATAAACCTGTTCACTTTTGATTTGTAACATCTGCATCTGGAAATAGCAAAATTCGACTTTTGCTGTGGGTCTCGCTTGCTTGGCTACTTACCTGCAATTGTATAATTTTGCCACAAGATGGCGACAGAGAGCTATAGCCCTAACAGATTTGAAGTTATGACTTTTTTCATTACAATAAATTGCTAAGACCTTATGTGTCAAGAATACACTATTAAATGATCTGCATATAATTGCTATAGACCTACAAAGGAAAAAAGTCTAATAACCACACATGTCTGTCGTTAAAAATTATAGTTATGGATTGTTAAAATAGCTACCTACAACTAAAGTAACTATGTCTGCTGAAGTGATGGTGTTTAGGCAAAAACATGAACTATCCAGAAGGTCAAAGTGCACATATTCATGAAGAGATTTAATCACTTACAAACACTACATTTTAACAATGTTTAACCTAACTTATAAAATCCTGCAGACTTTCATAAATGTGCAAATATCTTCTTATAGACCAGCCTCACCATGGCTCTCTCCTTCACCCTCAGCCTTGTTCCACCTTTACCACAGCCGCTACCACCCATTTCTCTAATAAGGCAATGTAGCTGAAACACATGCAAATGAGCAGTCAGCCAGCTGGTATCACAACAGCCATGTGATCTATCAAGGTAGGGGGTTCAGGGTGAAGCCAGCGTGAGAGAGGGCAGGCACACGAGAGGGGGACAGAATGAGGCAATTCAAAGGGTTTTTAATACTACAGGTGTATGTTTTGGTACTTATTTTTATTTACTTTATACCTTGTATTTTGTCAAAATAACTCTCAAAAAATAATGTTTAGCTGCTTGTGTTTGTGAACGACATGGGTAAAACTTGCCAGAACAAATCAGGAGTAATCCAATCCTAAAGAAATTAACACTTAAAAAATAAAACTTCACCTAAAACTGCTTAGAAATAAAAACAGGTGCATTGACTTCCTGTTCAAAACTGCAGAATTGTCTAGTCTCGCCGCTTCAGTGAGAATATGTTTTATTTTATTTTATTTTTTTAGAGCAATCGCAAATAATTACAAAGAGGGGAAAATATAGTGGAGCATCGCTGCAGGACTTGATTACTCAAACATGCAAGAATTAATCTAAATACAACTTTGAGAGTACTAATGAGAAGAAAACACTGTTATAACTGGCTAAACAACATATTACTTAATAGGTCTCCTTTAAGATAGGTCCAGAGCGCACCTCAAATGTATGTCCTCACACAAAATAACACAGAAGTCTTTTAAATAAACCCCCATTCCTCTAAACAGTATTGAAAACATGCATATACAGATTACATTCTCACTTCTTTACATGGCACACCCACATTGCCTTCTCTTTGTGCTTCTGTGTTCTTCACTCAGCTCACTGTGACAGGCCCCTGCAGCCCTCAATGCCTCCCTGAACACGACGTATGAACATGTGTGTGTACGTGCGAGAGATACATCGATGCCCGATCCATTCCAGTGGATTCTGCTGGCACCATGACTGTTCTGCTCTGCCAACAGAAACCATCTCCTCCATCCCTCCTCTTCTAGTCCTTTGCCCAAGTCCCCTGAGTGAGGAAATGTAGAGGCCCTGTGCCAAAGGTACCTGGGGGTCCTTACTCAAATGCACACATGGCAAATTATTCATAAATTCAGGCACATTGGGTGTTATGCAAATACATGCTTTACATCACATTGACTTTGTTATTATTTTAGAGATATGACATAAATGATACTATGCTATACACTGAATTTCTGGTTAACAAGGAGCTGTACATATCTGAAATCAGTCCGGTTGTCTCTTTATGCAAACTGCATTATTGCACTTCTTCTTTTTTGAGTCTAATAGCTTGTTTCTAGTCTTCTTTCTTTGCCAGGCAGAGGGAACCACTCAATTTGTGCACCTACATAATATAGTGGGGAAAAAAACAGTTGGAGGTCACGGTGAATTGCTTGCATCAGTGGCCATGCAATGTCTTCTGTAGGGCCTGATAACAATTTAACAAAGACTCTCTATTGTTATTATTTTTATACATCTTTTTTTATTTTATTACTAAACATAGATGAATAGTTGTGTTTACTGAAAATGAAAAAAATTTAATTTAAGAAAGAGTTATATTACAAAATGTTCTATTCACTTCCTGTTGAAAACTGCAGAACTGATAAGCCCCGCCTCTTCATGGTGACTTTAACCACAGCAAACAGAATTTCATTTACTTGCTTTTTGTTGCTAAGGATATTTTTGAATAATCAACCTCAGTTGTAGAATAAGCTAATAAGTTAAGTACAGAACAGTACCCCCAGACTATTCTGAAGTCTCAAATGCAGTACAAACCATTGAAAATAGTTTAATTGAGACAATTAGACAGAGAACAGAGTTATAATATATATATATATATAATGCCATTATAATACCCCTTTTAATAAGACATGTTGTTTTGCTCTTTTATTTGTTGGATGTAAAGGAATCCAAACCATAACACAACACATTCACCTTCATTCTATATTTAAACGAAATAGTTTTTTTTTTTTTCTGTCCATATTCCATGGCAGTCACCTGTTTCCTGTGAATAGAAGAAACATTTAGTAATGTGCAAAAATGACAGCTTACGTGGCAGTTATAGCTCTACCTCTAGGACCAAACATCTTTACGTAGCAGTGAGAGCAGTATGGCTTCTCATCATGCTGAAATAAAAACAATAACATTATTTAAATCCTACATTTGTATCATGTATTTCTTGGGCTTTACCTCGGCGTGTTGTCCAGCGTTAAGTTGTCTGTTACACTTGTGACATTTGAGACACAGTTGGTGGTAGTCTCTTCCTAAGGACCTCTTCCTTTCGCCTGTGCAATGATAAAATAACAGTTAAAGGCGCATTGTGTCACTTTTCTGATTGAGACTCTGCCCTCGTTTGACTCCATGGTAATGGTTATAGTTTTTTCAAGGATTTTCCCTAGTATGGCATTAAACATAGAATTTGTTTCAATGGGAGTGTTTTTGGTAAAAAATACTAGTGAGTGGGCATGCCTTTGTCGCAGATTGATACCTGAACTGGTAGTGCCACATCCTAATCTCCTTGGAAACATTTAAGCTTAAAGCCATACAGGGCACATTTCTACAGGCAAAGCGATATCTTCTCCATGGAGAAAGGTGATTGCAGACTCTCCACTAACAATCATACTTTAACTTAAAGAACACTTATAATGCTTTTGGGGAAATATATAGTATTAAATATTAAAATATTTACACCATAATGTTGCATTATTTTCATTGCCAAGTCGAAATGAATAAATGAAAATAAAATAATTAAAAGTTGAAATGAATAAATTAATATAAAAAAATTTAAAAAGAGACAAATGGAAGTCAAAAATTGATAAGTCACACCTTAACATAATGACATTTCGCCTTAGGCATGCAATAGATTCAGTTATTTGGTGTTGTGTAAAAAATAAAAGGCTAAATATGAACCATATTTGAATCGTACATGTCGTTTTTTTTTTATTTAAATAATCATAAGTACAGAGCACTAGGCAAACATAGGGGGTAGGTGAAAACAGACATTTTCTCACAAATTTTTATGAAACTATCGCGGCACAAGCAACCTTTTATGAATATTTTTGTGGATTTCTATATTCCACCTTTTGCCTCTACTAATTTAAAGGTTGTATGGAGGATTTTCATAAATCGTTTGTTGTCAGTCTTGGTCAAAAACAGTTGCATAGATTTGTAACAGCCTTGTACTTATGCTAAACAAAAAATAATTATAAAAATCTATAAACTGTGGACATGATAAATCCAGTAAAACGTTGACCAATAGAAAACGAGGTACCTCGTTATCTATTGACTTTTTAACTTGTCAAGCAAACCCTCAGTGCTCCTAAGTAACTCATTGGCCCAGTAGCAGTGAAGGGCGTGGCCCTGGGAGAAGAAACACAAGTGCATCATTTGAAAAACAGCAAACAGTTGTTGGATTTGAAAAATCCTCCATACACCTTTAAAGGGCGGTAGTTTAGTTGTTTAGTTGTAAATTAGTAAACTTTTGTTTTTCCTACAAATATATGCAGCATTTTGTGAAAAAATTAGACCACTGAATACAGTCTAATGAATAATAGGTCTATTCCCACAACAAACAAAAGGCATAATGTTAATACAAATTTAATTCTAGCTTTGGAGACAACATTTAGACTATGGGGGACCACTATATAGCCTCTCTACAAATGGAAAACACAGACTTAAGCCTTGAATGCGACACAGAACAGAATTACTCAAAAACACAAAATCTCGAAGCACAACTTTGAGTAAGTTGATTTCACACATTTCCCCAGTACCACTAGCCATTTATATTTTTTACATTTCTCGTATATATTTGAAGCTGCCAGTTACATGTTGCGTTATGTAATTTATTTTTGTGTCACTTTTGAAGCTTTCAGCGTTCTAAACTTTGTGAACTGTTATGATTGTGTTTTGCAGCACTCTGGGACTTGTTTAGCTGCGATCTTCTGCAGAGCTCCTGCCCGCCACAGCACAAAGAGGCTGAGAGTGCAGTGCTAGTGGAGGAAAAGGAGGTAAGTAGGCCAGGTCACATCACAGAGTTTGAACTTAGCTGCTACTTGAATCCACAAGTAAAACCAGCTGCACCATGACAGCGGATCTGAGTGCTGTTGTGCTTTGAGTGATTTGTGAGGTGGGCAGTAACCATGGAAACATACTCACTTTTGCACACACAGGTAACTTTTATAAATTAACTGCATAGGCGCGTATGACAGGCTCTCATGTGCTTCTAATTATTTACTATTTTAGAGCTGCAACAAGTCATCAATTAATCACAACTAATCAATTATTCCAATAATTGTCAGCTATTCCAGTGATCAAATAATTGTTACCTTGCTATACACAGACTTACAGTAGAAAGATAGATATATGTAAATTGTCTTTGTAATAAAAAAAAGTCTTTTTAAGACAAAATAATACTGTATCTAAAATGTCACGATTTAAGAACATAGCTGACTTTACTTTTGTAAAATTATCTGCCAGTGTAACAAGACTTTTTGTACTAGAAATAAGAAAACTCAACTTGTTCTTCTTAAAAAAAAATGCTGAAAAATGAAATTGTATGTCAACAATCAACAAAGAGTATCTTGATCCAAAATCTGCTCAAACCTCAATAATAATAGCGTATGAATGTATCATATATGTATGAATTCAAGAAATTTTGCCTTAACATTAATTTTGCAGTGCTGTTTAAATTTCATAAAAAACTCACATTGACAACTAATCAATTAGTCAAAATGAAATAATCAACAGCATTATCAACCAAAATAATATTTAGTTGCACTCCTAGTCCATTTTAATGAAATCTGCAGTAACATATTGTATCTATTTTCATTTTACACCTTTCTAGTTGTAATTTATCAGGACAGAAAGAAAGAAATCCAAATAACAGTGACAAATTACACGATTTTCAAACAGATTTAGCAATCATTTAATTTAAATATATAAGTCAAATGATGACTTTTGCATAAATTAGACCAACTTGTTTACTGCATATGGTTGCTTGGTAACAGATACTGAATCACATCTGCTGCTTATGTGCAACAAAGTGAAATGATAAACTTCACCAAAATGTAAATTAGGGAAGGATTTTAAGCTATTTTTAAATTATGTTACCAATGTTTTGTAAAAAATCTCATAATATGCTCACTTTATTTTGATTTTTAGTACATATTCACCATCTGTTTCTTCATGCTTAGGCTGTAAAACACATACAAGCATCTGTAACAATAATTGTGTCAAATAAAATAGAACATGTTACATCAATATATTTTATTATATTTTATTTAGTTGAAAATTATGTAGCACTTTGTTTATACACAATGTTTTTGAAGTAGCTAAGAAATGTATGTTTTGCTCAAAGGATGAACTAAAAATTAAAATGACAAAATGTAAGAAGGAACCCCCAAGAAACCCACATCCTGTTCTCACTTTATGCAAAAACGTCAATGTGTTTGTGCAAAAAACCATAACCAGTACGTTTATACTTGTCTGTTCATGTTGTAATACAGTACAAACTAAATAGTCTAGGCAAAACAGTGAATTTACATGTCACTCGCAATATGAAAAAGAAAAAGCAAAATTTTTAAGCAAAATGATAACACAAACTGTACGAAACAAGGTTGGCGAATGGTGCAAAATGAAGAGAGCACACTCACCAAAGTAGACAGGCTTCCCACAGATTGGACAGTAGCTAACCATGATATGATTTTATCAGTACAGCACAGTCTGTGAGGGATGGTGCGAAAACGTTCACTTCTCTATACGTTGGCATAAGTGTGAGGCTGTGAGCTGAAAATTAACAGGAAAAGTGCTAACGTGCAGACATGTCATCCTCTTTTGAAGTCCGGGCCAGGATGTGGTGAGAGAGACGTCACGTTGAGAAGCCTAATTTGATTTGAGGACATGGCACTATCGCTGAAGAATATACATACATCAAAACTGTACAATTGTCTTGCAAGCTATTTCATGTCTTTTGTTGTTTGTTTGTAAAGACTAAGGAAAATACACAAAAATGTACATATTGTTATATATTTAAATGTGCTGTGTAACGGGTTAAAGGTATCATGTATTTATCTTTAATATCTCACGACTTGAAACTAATGCTTAGTGATGAAGAATGAATCAAGCTTTTGTTGTAGCTTAATTTTAGTAAGATTATATATTTCATTTTATACCCCCAGAAAGTTACACATTGCACTTTAAGTAAAGAGACAGATAGTAGAAATGTGACTCAATTCAATTCATTATTTTTTAGGGCAAAAAACTACAGTTGTTTCTGACTTCACAAGATTGTAGACAGAAATGTTAAAACGATGAAAAAGTCGTTCACGGTCTAGAATACTGTATGTTGATTAACATCATTGCCCTTTGCCATGTAAAATCTAAAAACTATATCAGTCATTTAAAATATGATGATTTCTGAGGTGACGAGGAGAGCTACTTTTGCAAAAGAAAACTGTGATGCCCAAAAATTAAGTTAACTGTGGCATAGTTAAAAATCCTATTTGTAAATGTTGCCAATATCTATTTAAAAGTGGACACAATTAAGCATCTAAAGCTATATTTACAGTAGAAATAGACCTGTAATTATAACATTTGATTAAAGCATAATTTGTATGATTCTAAAATCCTCTGGCGAGCTACTTTGAAGGTGGTGGCGAGCTACTGGTACCTCTCAAGCTTCAGGTTTGAGACCCCTGCATTAAACCTTTTATTACAGCTAAATAAACACACATCTAAAAATCTTCATTTTAGCTACACTTCAGTTGATAAAAAAACAAACAAACACTGGCCTGTAAAATGTATTGAACACAACCTATCAAACCAAAATGAAATCACAAAATCAGTCATTGGTCAAAATGTAGAAGCAGATTGTCTAACAGCTAATAGCCAAACAAATTGTCCAGCATCCCCTCCACTGACCTTAAGAAAAAGAGTGGGGAAAAGAGAATCCTTGAGGAGAACCACATTTCAAGTAGATGTGTAAGCATCACATAAAAAGTACGTCAGTAAAACAGACATATTTAAAATGCGCTTGTAGTCCACTGCACTACACACTTTTATAATGTGTCAAAAAAGTGTTGGTCACAGACACAAGAATATATTGCAACGAGGCTAGTGACTGTGACTAGTACTCACTACTGGATTACATACTATAAAATACATGTAAAAACATACCAACGACAGCTAAAACAAAACGTCAAAAAACAACAGACTATGGCTGATTTCTATCCATAAAGCACATTTTTGCCAACTCCTTTGTCAAGGATTCATTCAATAGAATGAATCCTTGAACTAGTTGATAAACCAGAATAAATAAATAAATAAAAATCGCTGCCCAGTGGACTATACTAAAATATCATTAGTGACAGAACTGTTTAAAACAATCATTTGTCTTATATTTACAAAAGGACTTTACATTTTTAAATCTTCTTGTAGTGTTTTTAAAGGACCTATGAACTATTTTATGAGCTTGTGTGAGTCAGTCTGTATTTGGTTGGAACAGTCCATGTTAGTAAATAAGGCACATTGTTTCCATAGGATTATTTCCATCCATGTCCCGCATTCACTTTCGCACTCACAAACACATTCTCATCGCAGCCTTCAGATTTCTCTTTCTCTCTTTCCCTTTCTCTCTCTCTCACACATACGCAGTGCCTCAGTTGAGGTCTTTCCCAACTAGTATGAATGTTTTCCTCTATTCCAAATGTCTTTGCACGTAACCTTTCAAATGCTTGTTTTGATGGTTTATTACATGGTAGTCCAGTCCTCGCTCTGTTGAAAAGAACTAAAGCAGTTATCAGTGGTTCAAATTCCCGTCTCCGCTCTCCCCTTACCTGCTCTTTTCACCCTCTTTCTGAGATTAAAACTAGCTGTTGAATCTGTGAATTGCAAAAGGAAACTTGATATTGGCGCTTTCATTCTCTCTGCCTCATTGTCCATCCGGTTTCACACACTTTGTCTCGACTGTGACATCCCAAAGCTTTGGTCATGTCGGTTGGTAAACGTCCACAAATTTACTTTAATACTCATCTTCAAAAAAGCATGCTTTTTAAAATGATTTGAATGTTTTTGTTGCACTAAGACAATTTTCTCAAATACTGTAGTGGTTTGCATATCGCTGGTGGCCGCTGGAAGCCATTTGCAGTTTGAATATTTGCTTTATTTTCCAGACAAATCTAGCTATGTTTCCATCCTCTTTAGGGCTTTAGAACTGCCTTATCTCTGGTTTATAGGTTAGGCCGGATTTAGTCTCATTTTTAACCATTTGTCAATCTAAATTCAGCCTAAAATAGTAAAAGTTTTGATTTGGCGGTATGTAGAGAGCCAAATATATTATCAGTACTTGGTGTGCAAAGTTTGATAACCACTGCATTAAAACAATTACAAAAAACAAGCTTGTATAACCCCAAAACTTATCTGCTAGTTTCTATGAAAATGTTGGTTGTGTTTTGTTTTGTTTTTTTTTTCACAATATGGCGTAAAACAAACTATCTGCCCTAAGAATATTCTAAAGATTTAACTTTACTGTATTCTTTTAAAGGATAACTCCAGAAAGTTACAGAATGTCACTAATCAAGCAATCAACAATGGGGCTAAATTATAGATGACTTATTAAGTGAGTCTATTGTCTTTTTCTTTTATTTCTTTATAAATCTAGTCAGAGCAGCTCATATTCAGGTGTGCTCAATAGTGTTAAAGATTATACAGTACATTCAGGACTCAGAAAGATGTGATTTCTTTTAGAAAGTCTTTTAATAATTACAACAGTCTATAGAGTTCCTTTTCTTACAAGTATTATGTTTAATTTAGACTTCGATAGTAACTAAAAAAAAAAAAAAAATCAAATTAAGAAACCTGATGAGCCTCTTTCCCTTGGCCTGTTGGATTCTCTACAAACTATCTGCAACTGATGCATGTCAGTCCTGGTCACAGCTTCAGCCTGTCCATCCAGGAACTGAATCTCTCCTTCACTTTGGTCCTTTTCCAGCCTTGATTATGAACGTATTAGAGTTTTTTAGTTTCTCTCATTTTGCAAACCTCATTTATACAAGTCACAATAGTTGCACCAAGAAGTAAGAACACAACGTTTTGCAATATATCTCAAATTTTAACAATAATACTGCATATCTGGATGAAGCAACAAAAATCAAATGATAGAACTGAAGAGAGGGGGCGTCAAAACTACATTTCCCACTGGGTATCTGATACGTCTGTGTGTCGACAACTGCCAAAGCTTTCAAACTTCCTGGCGTGCACTGTCCATACGCCTGGTCCGCTTTTTGCCAAGTCATAGATCCACCAACATATGAGGTGTGTGTGAGGAGATTGTGTTGAGCCTCTGTGTGGGAACATTACAATTACTAAGTGCACACAGCTCACAGAAAGACGAGAAGGAGAAGAAGGAGCCTCAGCTGTCTCTTATGGTGGATAAACTTGCTTAGGCCAATCCCTTCGTCTGTGAGTACACGCCGTGGTTGTGTGAGTTGGGAGGTGGGGTCCTCTGAGACAAACTTGGGATGGGCTCCTCTTCTCACAGTCTCAATCACATGCGCGCACACATGTCGCACATACTCTACTGTAAAGACGCACATTCAAATGGGCTTGGATAGGATCCCTTTGCCTCACTGGTTCTCACACGCCTACTCATCATCACGTTTCACTTCTTGGCATCCTTCGCTCGCCTCAGGCTCAGAATATGACATGGCTTTGGGGTTGCATCTCAGTTGCGTACACACAATCAGTCCTGTGTTGCAAGACATATGGCCAGTGGAATAAAGCAGTATTTAAATGGAGATTGGCTGGATAAACAACAAAAATGAGGGAAGCTCTGAGCCCACAAAGTTTTTGTGTGGTAAGATGTGCTATTTTATTTTTATTTTTCATTTAAAGAAACTAAGAAAAAGGTCACTCTAAAATTGTAAAGAGACATAGTGTGTAAATCTACTGTTTTTAAACCTAGTTGTTATTTTGTTCTTTCATCATTAGCTTACACAAAGTTGTATTTGGATTGATTCAGGCATGTTTGTGTAATCCAAACCGATCCCAAGAAAGTGTGAATATACCATGACATAACAGGACATGTCACTAGCGTATGATTAGCATGATTGCACGCCTTTTTGCGAATTTATACACGTGTTGGATGCCCAGTTCATTACTATGGTGATTGTAAACATGTGTTATTTTTTATGAGTATTAACAAAATCCCTATCCTAATCTTAACCAATACCAAGTCCCAGCCCTAATCTTACCCATTTTAGTAACTTGAAGCATATGAAGTAAATGCTTCGCACATCATTTTACAGGAGCAGGTGCGTTGGAATAATGCTCGTCCAAAAGTGCAATAAAAAAGAATTCTGCTCTCTGACCACTTGCAAAAAGGGTGAAATGTAACGTGAAGCCTAAACTTACCCTAATGAAGCCTAAACTTAACCTAATGACAATGTCCCCTCGTGGCTTCAAAAAACTTGTTTACACTATGAAATATCATGTCCGTTTTACGCTTTTTCATGCAAAATATACGTTGTATCATGTATGTGCAAAAAAGGCGTGAAATTGTGTTCATCATACGCTTTTATCAAAAAAAAAAAAAAAGAGGAAAATTTTATACCTTTATACGGGTAAATTTTACAACAAAAAACAGGGCTTTTCAGTTCTACAGTTTTAACAGAAAGTTAGTTGACCTATTATATTTGTGCTCTGTTTTAGACCAAGTTTTGTTACAATTATTTAACAAAATGTAGATTACAGATCTACATATGTCATAATTTACTAAATACAAGGAAAAAACACATCTCCTTTAAAGATGCGTCTATAGTTTCAAACAAACAGACCCAGCATGTAAAAAAAAATAAAAAAAAAAAATCATTTATTCATTATCTTTCAAAACTACGCTGTACTTTGTAGGCTAAACAAAACAGCAGTTTCATCATGATAATAATAAAATATTGCAGTCTACAAACTCAATGGATTATCTTAAAAAATAATTACATTTTGAAACTCGTCTCTTTATTTCTATTTCAGTCATTTCATAAGACAATGCAAGGACGCTTTTCATCTGGCTCAGTTCCACAGATTTTTTGGCATTATTTTGCAAGCTGTTTTAATTATATTTTTTTCATGTGTGCCTTTTTTTTTTTTTACCCCCCTCTGTGGAAACCTTTCTCCAGTCCAAATTTATATTCCTACACTCAGTGTGTCTATTCGTGAATCACAGTCTTTTAGAATTAATAAAGCCTCAGACCTTTCTTTTTGTATGCCACTCACTATATAGAACATTGACTTGATCTATTTTTGAATAATTGCAGCAGATAAAGCATCATTACCCAAAAAATTTAATAGTGCACAGTGTGTGTGATTTATTTATTTTTATTTATTTTTTGTGCCAAAAATATAAATAAAATAACATAAAATAAACTGCACCTATACATGAAGCAGACTTGCAGCCACATACCATCATTTGGCCTGGTGGAGTCTCCTTCTGTTGTTTCCATGGAAAAAATGCTTTTGTTTTTTCACATTATGGCATAACAGACAATCATTATTAACAATGTTTCAAGGTAAGGTTTTAACTTTCTATTGAATTGTGTAGTGACTTTTCTTCTTCAGAATATTCCACAGTACAAGTCTTATATTAGATAAATACAGTATAAACGGCCCATAAAATTAATCACAAAAGTGTCCTTTGTGTAATCTCTCTTTGTAACACTTTCACTCAATCAACAATATACTAATACCGAGTTTGGCATATTTTCAAAATCATTGACAATATCATGTAAAATTTTAATCATTGCCCACCCCTACATTTAATCAGGCTTGACTTTTTCCTGTTCTGCAGTTAAACACAGAAAAACTACTTGAGCAGATACAGCAAACATTACAATGCACACACAGGCTACAGTTCACATGTAGTGACTACAAGTGTAACCTTCAGGCTAGAAAAGTCTGTTTGCCTTATGGGCCTCAGACCAGCTTGTCCTCAAATACAGTGGGACATCAATCCAGAGGCTGCTGAAGAATGACCTCTGTCCAAACGTGCTGCTCAAGGCAGGCAATGGGAGAATCTTGTTGAGTGCATCAGTACTGGCTGTAAGCATGTACTGTCCCTGTTATTTTATTTATTTTATTTTTATTTTATTGTGTCAACACTGCAAAGTATACCCCTTATACATAAACATATATTGTATGTATAATATTATAATAGTTGATAAAACAAAACAAAAATCCTTCAAAAAACAAACAAACAAACAAAAAAACAGTATTGTTTACCATTACCTATAGGATTGCACTTGGAAGGCTAACAACCCACTACAATTCATGGTGATGATTATGGTATTAAACTTCATCTATAACCACAAACAATCAATTAATGCCACTGTATTTTTCTAAAGCAATAATGGTGCATTCCAGTGGTACTCGGTGCTTAGATCTTCAGAGTTTCAACCTATAAATGTAGTTCAATTTAATGATTTCCGTCTGAAACTGAGAATCCCTACTAAGTAACTCAAAGAAAATTTAAGAGCCCGAGGTAGAAAATCCAACATACCAGTGCCTGTGATTAGAGCTGGGCAATATCATGAATGTTGTTTTATTAAGATGTGCAAACATTTAATATCGAGTGTATTGTGCATTAAAAACTAATTTACAATTAAAAAAAATGATGCTGTGTACTTTCTAATAGATGAGACCAATTCAAATTTACATCAAAATTTGTACATTAAGTAATTCAGTGTGCTTCACAAAACTGAAAAAAAAAAAAAAAAAAAAAGACAAATATTTGTCTGATGATTAAACACAATGGAAATAGTGACCATTTTAAATTGGATAACAAGAAAATATATACCTGGAATAAGTAGTATTTGACTAGATTTGTCTGATTTGACCTAAGATTGTAGATGTAACAAGCATTACTGTAAATATCTTGTTTCATATAAAATAAAAATAAATACACACTAAAGTAAAGTTATGGAAAAGGGTTTTGTTATTGAGATAAAGACTAAAATTACTTGTTCTATTGGCAAATCTTTATTTAAGAAAGGTAAAACATGCTCAATGTGATAAACGTGACATTGTTTATGCAATTTTAAACTCTTTGCCATATGTAAGGTTGTTTTTCCAGTAACAAGTATGAAGACAGGTTCATGTTGAAGTGACAGAATATCGTCCAAATATCATTGTCGGTATATGTCAAAAAATGATCCAGTAATTCATTTTTTGTCAATATCGCCCTGCCCCACCTGTGCTTTGTGAAAGATAACCCTCTAACAACTTAGTTTTTGTACCTTTATTATTCTCCTTAGCTTTTCTCTACTTTCTATTTCCTGCTCCTGCACAGCTCATGAGCTTCTGCTAATGTTTCTAACAGCTACGCAGAGCAGAAGCACAAATTCACTCTCGTGCAATGTTTTACAAGCTGTAAATGTAATAACAATGTTCGAGATAAATTGCCATTAAAAAATGTGCATGATTTCAGCACTTTGTAGTTGTTATTACGTGATTGACTTAATAAAAATATTTCAGACTTGACCACTTAAACACACAAGGTCGGAGAAAACATCACTACGAGACCCAACCTCTGACAAAAGATTAGAACGCAACTGTAGTTGATTTAACGTAATGTAACATAAGTTTTAAGGCAACACATTCTAGAAAATCATTGTGGAGACAGTTGATATACAAAAAAGTTACATAGTGTTCCTTTAAATACATGCAGTTGAGGATTTGTTTTGATTTTAAGACATCCATTCTAAGATGTAAAAAACAAGCTTTTTCAAATTGCCCTGTAGACTGAATCTGCTTTGGGTCATAGTGTCATAGCAGATGAAACAACATCAGGGGAAAATGCACATCAATCCACGGGGCAAACTTAAAAGCCCCCCCATGCCGGCACTTTAGCCACTTTAAAAGCCCTTAAGTTTCTCAGTGGGGTTCTGACTCTAGTGGTCCGTTCTCAGGCCGGTCCCACCTATTGTTTGGCCGTGCTCGGGGGAAATAGAAAGGCAGGCAGAGGAGAAGAGCCAATGTGTTGCTTCTTGCCTGTGCATTCTTGGCATAGCTCTTTGCCCTTTTCATTTTTTGACTGTGATTTTTTTTCTTGCCGCTCGCTTTAATGGTGAAGCCAAGGGTCCAGCGCCAGCCAAGTCCCACTGCTCCAGTCTGGATCAGCCACAGAAACACTGGCTTCCTCCTCCTCTCAGCTTTTCCTTCTCATTTCCCAGTGCATGGCTATACTCTGTCCTCATTTTTATTTACTTTTTTTTTCTTTTAATACAGACAGTATGCATTCAACCTTTATACCAAACATTTATCTTTAGATTGAGGTAATCTATTATACAATAAAATACAGTTTTCTCTATCTGCAAATGGAAAACAAAACCTTATTCTTTTGAATTGTCACTATGAAAAAAAAAATCCCTGTATAAAGTCTTGATTGATTGTCTTGTTCTGTATAAGACAATTGGCACCCTACAAAAATGTACAGTCCAACTGGCAGCTGAGGAAATGTTATTTGGAACTAGAAAAGTGTATTTTAACAGGAAGGACTGTGTTAAGTGCTAATCACAAACCAAAGAAATGGGAAAACATGCCAAGTAAAATTTGACTGATGTTGTTAAAATCTATTTTAGATTTATTATTTTTTTACCTGCTCTTAAAATTCTTACCTGGTGTACTACCGTACTTTCCCTGTAACTTAGTAAACTTCTTTTTTTTTCTCCCCACCAAAAGTAAACACAGCACTTTTAACTAAATTAGACCACGGTGTACTGAAGCGAATGACAAGTATTTTATTTCTCATCAAGAGCTGAAAAGCAGCTCTCTGATTGGCTGTGTTTAGGTGGTACACTCCTGTTTAGCTTTGTTGTCTATAAAAACACATTCTTGTTCCGGAAGATTTTTGTATATAAAGCTTAGTTTTAGCATTAATCTTGATTTGGATATAAAAGTCATAAACAACTATTTTGTGGTTTTGTGATATAGCTGCAGTTACAGGAATCTGTGCTGCTGATTGACTGACTGTATTGTTCACTAGTGTTATCTTATTTTTAGTCTATAAGTGGCAATGGAAGGAAATTGGCTTGCTAATGGAAACTCCAACTGACTTCTAAATGAAGACTGATTTATTGAGAAAGTTAGTGGAAAAAATCTAGACAGGTACAAATAGAAAACATATAAACTGTAGAAAAAGTGAAAAATGTAGACGGTTTGCATATTTGTTCCAACTATTAGATACTATGGGGTTGACATACAGTTCTGTTCCCTTCCACATTGGTCTGGTAATTGCTTTGTCTTAATTTCTTCTCTGCTCTAACCACACACAGCAGTCGATCCATTCCCAGCCTGTCTGTCTGTCTGTCACAGAAGAGCACTGGTGAGGCTTGGAGAATTCAGCTGGTCTCCATAAGCAAATGACTCTAAATCTGCTTTGTAATTGTGCTGGAATGTCGTTTAACTGTTGTGTGAATGAGAGAGGAAGAAGAATATGTTTCATATGCTGTCCTTCTCTCTCCAGTTCCTGACCGTGAACCCGTGGCTCAAGAGCTGTGGATGGGTCCCCAGACGCTGCACTGCTGTGGTCGCCCACTGCTCCTGACATGCTGCCCCAATGGCATTGAAGGATGGGTTAAAAGCAGGTGACTAATTGCCCTATGGAGACAAAAAAAAAAAAAAAAAAAAAAAAAAAGGTATTGAACCTACAGGCCTTGCTTACACCATCACCACACAATAATAGAAAAACAAAAAAAACAAAAACATGGGTTGTCTGTTTTGTCTAGCCTTGTCTTGTCTTGTCCTTAAGCGTCATAGATATTAAGCTAGATTTGCATATAGTAATTCCTAATTCCCAATATGCAAATTTAGCTTTCAAAATGCTACACAAAGAGCTGAAAGATTAATTGCAATCAAATCAAAATCATCATTTGAATGGACACAAAGCCACATTATTTCTTCTACAATTAGCAAATAATCAATTGCTAGTTTTAGGCCTACATAAAATTTGTTAACAAACATGAAAAATATTATTTGTACAGGTGCACTGCGTAAGGTTTTTGCTGGTGGGTCTGCAATCACCTTTTCTTTGTAGACACATTTTGTTGCTTATAGCAGAATATGGCTTTAAACTTTGATATTTCTATGGAGACTAGGCCAAATCAGCTCAGTGGAGTGGCACACCCGCTCACAGCAATAAAACATGTTTATCAAGGTGTTTTTGAACAATAAACTGGCCATAGTGAAATCAGTTGTATAGATATAGAATAATGCCATACTAGGGAACATTAGGAGAAGAGATAACACCTTGAAGTCAGGCAGGGGGTGAACACTTACAGAAAAAGTTAGTGCCATTGCAATACTTGTCAGGAAAAAAAGCAATTAGATATTTTTTCTCAAATCATGCAGCCCCAACACTAACCTTTAAAACAACCCTTGATATGAGCAGTAGAATAATTATTCAACCTTGGCTCTAGACATTTCTTGAAATTAAGCATATTTGATAAGGTCATAAATAAAAAAAAAACTTGTGTGCTTATATGAAAGTTTATAGCGAGCATGAATAAATAGCACTAGCACAATTGTACACAAGAGATAATAATAATAATAATAAATTACACGTCTTCCTTATGCAAAAATAAATGTAACTTTAAATGAATCTGAAAGACAGTGCTGGCAGTTTGCTCCTCTCTGTCTTGTAAGTGAAATTAAATTATAGATCAAGAACCCCAAAGACAAAATGTGAGACAAAGGGCCGCTGCTTCTCTGTCTTCCACTCCCATCTCTCTCCGTACAGCCCCATTCATTCCGCCACTTAGACAAGAATCTAATTAGACCAGAATATCAACATTAAAACACATATCTGTCCCCCCACTTCTTCCTCCCTCTCTCTCTCCTCTTCTCTCTTTGTTTCACTGCTCTCTTCCCTACAGCTGGTGAGTTCTGGGACTGCCCTCCCCCAGCGTTTGAACAAACCAATAAGAAAGCACGTCAGTGAAATGGACCCCCTCCTCATCGCACACTCACCATCCCTCCCTTTTCCCCTTCACCACCAGCCCATCCATTCCCAGCCCCATCCCCCAGAGGCACCCCTTTCTCCCTCTCTGCGCACCCCACCCCCTAACCCACTTACTCCTCCTGTCTCCACACCCCTCCCACTCCCTCCCTCTCTCTCTCAGTCTCACCCGAGCTGCTGACACTTCCCCATGGCAGCCAGACGCACAATTGGTCTCCATAGTTTTCAGCCCATTGCATTATGCTTTATTTCGACCATTTTAAAATCAAACTCCACCTAAAAAGGGATTATATTTTGTTTCAAATAGAACACACGTAGAAAAGGCCCACTGTTCTCATTGTGATTCTAATATGTGTCTTCACAAAGACACAAAAGAAAGTGTCATTTTTAGTCTTCTTCTTAAAAATTAGACACAAATGTTAGGCCTAATTGTTAAAGATGTTTTTTTCCCCTCCATTTTAGGTTTTAAGTTAAGCTCCGAACTGCAAACCTAAACCTTTATATGATCAGACGTGGCATCAGATGTTTTTTTTTCTATAAGCTGATATGGTGCTTTTTTTACATCAATGGAAATTTGTTCATGTCTAAATCTTAAAAAATGACTAAATATATTGTTTAAAATAGCCAATCTGCTTTTTTAATTATGCCTCTTGTGTTTTTGTTTGCTCTAAACTGTGACATGTCATTGAAAAGCATTGTTATTCTTTTCCTTTAGTTTCTATTATCAACACAGAAAACCACCTACTCTCTTGTGCTAAATAATTTGAGCTTTTCACTTCTAAAAAGTATTCTGCTTTCTGACCCTCATGCTTGAATTAGACCTATCTATTATTCCATCACATAATTCTACTTTTTCTAAACTGTTATTCAGCTGCACACACCATCAATGCTGTGTTTTCACCCATAAAGGTCACAGACAGAAAGGAGATTTGATCGAGCTTTCATTGCATCATTTATAAATCATTGCACATTGATTAGCCCACTTTCTCTGCTCAATCAGCCTTCCTGTATATTACACCTATTCGCCATTTTCCTTCTCCCCATCTCCTTCCCCTAAACCCGCTTCCCTCTCTTTCCACTCTCCTCTGTGGCCTTATCTTATGAATATCGGTAGCACACTGGGTGAAAAATTGATCCTCCTTGGCTGTCTGTGGACGCTGCCTCAGTAGCCCATGTGGTTGTGTGTGTGTGTGTATGTGCGATGTGACTCTCTCTATGTGGGAGAGAGAGGAAAAGAGAGGCAAAGGGGAGATAGGCCCTATTTGCATATCATCAAAGTAGGGGAAGGGAGTGTAATGAGGAGAGAATATGTGAGTGTGTGCGTATTAGGAGTGGTGTTTATTTGGGTTGGGTGTGGTGAAACCAGAGAACCAATGGCAGTAGAAGGTGAGATGGACTGGGCTATAGGTGAGAAGAGACAGGCAGGCAGACAAGCAGGTAGAAATACACATCACATCAAGTTTCCTAATTTATCAGAGGCCCTGGGAGTCAAACTTTGGATTGTGTAAACTGCAAATGGGCAAAGAGATAATTCAGAACAAAAAAGTCCAAATGTGTCAATTTGGAGTAACTTTAAAAAGAAAGTGCTGCCATATTTATAAGGTAGCGATGAAAAAAAGCATCAGTGCTATAATATTAAAGATAAGTGGTTCTCCAAGCTACCAGGTCTATTTGTAGCTTCTGCAAAATGGTATCTTACTTTTGCAAAGCCAGCTAATAGCAGCTAAGTTTATTTTAAAACCTAGCTCCAAAGGAAACAGCTGCAATGGGTAGGCTTGGTATTTGTAAATAAATAATTTAAAGATCCCTTTAGCCTGCCTCTCTCCTATCCCCAGCGTCTGATTTAACAGGATTAATAATCGAGCTCCAAATGGTCACAAGAACTTGGCGACAAAATGAGTTTGTATTTGAGATAAAATAGCCAAAAAAACTGCAATATTTTTCAAGAGAGGCTATAGTTTGGTGCTTTTAATTCGTGTTTTCACCTGCATAAAAGGCGCACACAATGGATACAACTACAAACGCCTCATAGTTTCTGGTGTAGATTGGTCTAGTCTGGAGAGATCTGACTTGAGCGCTGACGGTCTGTCACATTTCACGCTGACACACCAGGCGAACACAGGGCGCACACACAACCATCACATCCACAGATCCACTCACACAAGCAGCAGCAGCGAGCGCAACATTATCCACACAACCAAGTCTGAGCACATCCGAGAAGGAGAGCACGCTGCTGAAGCAAGGTGAGGCTTTTCTACAAACAAAACTACTTCTATACGTGAGAAAATTAAACCGGTTTTAGTAGAAAGCTCACAGGCGGATCCTTTATGTGAGATTGTTTTAATTCTAGTCCGGGTTCGCTCTTTGTAATTTTTAGGTTGGACACTTTTATCTGTCGTCGGTGCGTTTTGCTTTTCTGTCTGTTTCCCACGATGGAAAACTAAAGCTGATAGTCTTTCATTTTCACTCTACACATACTTTAAACTTAAAGAGGACTTCTTTTGTTTTTTTTTCTAGGCGAATAGTTTAAAGGGAACGAGGCGTGGGTGGTTCGAAGGGCTTTCTCTCAGAGGAGGAGGAGGGGTTGGAGCTGCTCTCCAAGCTAGCGACCGACATTACGCAGAAGGTCTAAACTAGTTTAATTCCTTTTTAAAGTGCTTAAAGTAGCGACAAACTCTCGTGGACGGTAACAACATTGGCGAGGGATTAGCAGAAGTGTGGCCGATGCTTTTACACGGTGAGAGACCTTGTAATAACGCTTTTACGCACTAATGTTAGCACCGACGCTAGTAGCCTCCAGCAGCGAGCTACTGCTGCTGTGAACTTCTGTAGTTTTTAGGAGCAGTTTCGCCTCGTAAAGATGAATTAATTGTAACGCTTTCAAACGGCTCAGTTTTTTTGTTTTGTCCCAATGTTTGTGGTGTGTCTTTTTAGATAGCTGCCCGACCAGTTTGTGAAATTTGCTGTGTTTGGATACGTTACTTGGGGGAAGTATATCCCCCAAAGCACACACGCGCTTGTCAAAATAAACAGAGTTAAGAGTCATGCGTTTTGTCAATAGATTAATCTGGCCTGTATTTTACATCAAATTGAACTGTGAATGTGAAAATGTCTTCAGGGCTTCTTGTGTCAGTGCTCATTCTTCAACTTTATTTCTGGACAGTGACTGAAAGCGTCTTCTGTTTGAGGAAACGAGAGGAAAACAGCAAAAAGAAACAGAGGAAATCCCCCAAAAGGAAATGCCAATCGCAGCCGCTGGACAGCCCACGACTCAGGAGCCTCGCATTTGCCCCCGGCTGCCCTCCACCCCGGAGCCTGTCCCTAAAGGGGCTGATTTATTCGACGAGGCGGGGGCGGCGGAGTCTGCGGAGCGGACGGACTACGGGGGCGCACAGGGCGGCTTTAGTTACAGCCACAGCGGTGCGCGGAGCTTCATCCAGCCCGGATCCACCAGCAGCTCTCCGCCGCAGTCCCCCACCGCGTCCTCTTCCTCCTTCCTCTTCCACCCCCTTCACCAAATGGCCATGGAGCCCCCAAGGACTCGCTCGCGCTCTCGCTCCGGATATTACCAGCAGTACAGTGTGAATGGTAGTGGGATTACCGGGAGTACGGTCATGGGATCCAACCATCACCATCATCAACAGCAAGTTCATCCGCAGCAGCTGCACCCGGCCGCCTGCGCACCACTTGGAGCCCACGGAAGCCAAACAGACCAGCAGCACAGACCCCCAATAAGTAACTCCTCAGCCGGGATCCACAGACTCCCCTCAGCCAATGGCCCACACCGCATTTCAGCACCAGGTAAACCCCTTTGGGCAAATCATCTTTGTGAAATAGTAACTTAAAAAACAAACAAAACTGAAAGATCCCACTTTCTACCACAGTGATAGGCTATTATGTATTTTCTACATTATTTGCTAACTCAGTCATTATTTCCTTCTATCTTATTACATTGCAATAACACTATCCCTTTTCATTTGATGTACTATTTTAAAAAAGAAACAATTGAAAAAGGCTCATTAATTGAATGATTCTTCTCTGTCTAATTTAGTCTCAGTTTGGTCTCTTAAAACTTTGACAGTTTTGCTTATGGACTGAGGTATGAACATGTCTATTGTAATAGAAATGAATGTCAAAAAGTAAAAGCCCTTCTCTAATATCGCAAATATTTGTTATGAGTCTGGTTAACAGTCAACACTCATCTCACCTTGTCATTTAGTATACCTCATTCTTTTCTGTTATTGTGCAACTCTTGTATTAATATTAGTTATCCGATTTAACATGAAACCTTTTTATCAAAATGCCTGGTCGGTAGAAGAGGTGTAGAAATGCTCACAGTTCATTTTTGACGCATTTAGATAAGAGTAAGCGAGAATCATAGAGACAAACATTATACATCTAAATAAATACGTAAAATAACATTCAAGGATTTAAACAGGCTGCCTTGACAACAAAGTATATTCATAGTGGACAATAATTTAAAGAAGGTTATTCCGTTTGAGCTGGAATAGTTCTTTTAAAGCAAATATGCTAGGAGATTTTGTCCTACAGCATGTGGAGAGTACATGTGAGGGCAGTGCAGAGCAGTGGAGCCATGCACATAGAAACACCTCAGATAGAGTTTCACATTCAGGACCAAGGGAAAGCTTTTCTTTCACTAAAGGTACAGCAGGCTTTCTGTCTGGCCTCATGTGGTTTGATTACATTTTAGTTCCAGTTATGACTTAGACCTAGCTGTCGCGATAACTGTGATGTCTTCTTATTGTTCGAATAAATGTGAAAATTGTAATTATTGGGGGGCTCAATATTTATCACATATTGCACTAAAGGAGACCTTTTTGAACATATCTTGTACATTAAGCCTTGAGCTGTAGAAAATTGAATAAATTGCTTTTATCACTCATAAATAACTGGTTAGGAGTGGAAATTCATCTTTTTATTTGTTGTGGATTTTTGTTTTTTGTAGAATTAGAACAGGTTTGCTCACTATTCTTCTTTGTGTCAGTGGAATAAAGTTTTTTAATGTTTATCCTAATAGCTTTTGACGATAACACTATATCACGCTTCAAAATGTGTCATTGTCACAAGTCTATTAGTGAGGATGAACACACACCTAAGCAAAGCACATTGTTTCTGTAACATTTTCACATAAATATATCCACAAATCACAATGAAATGAAGGAGCACATAAGTTGCAGGTTTGTGTTCAGCTTAGACAGGTATTACTAGTCTATGAGGAAACACAAAGATACAACAGCTGTGCACACACAGACCAAAGCTGGTTTAGCCTTTAGTCTGAGTGACATATAGTGGAAAGGCCTTTGGACCAGGCTGTTCTGTATGCTTACAGGAGATATTATTGGACTCTGGTGACCCATGACCCATGCTCCATCACAGTGGACCTGGCTATGTTAGGATACCACAGATCAATGAGCAGAATCACTGTATTGTATGACTATCTAAATGGATTTCGACCCAGGGAAAGAGGGAGGCATAGAGTGGATGTTTAATAAACACCCAGTCTTTGTGCAAAATAATTTCAGCCCGAATTGCACAAATACTAAAGTATTTTTCTGGAAGGCCTATTTTTGTGAAGTACAAAAGATTAAAAACAAAGGAATTTAGCAGTTTATGAGGAAAATACATCCTTTATTTATATGAAGCAAGCTATCAGCCATCGTTTTGTTTCATGACTGAAGAAGTATTTGTCTTTAGTCAGGTGAAGCCTTGGGACAAATTTCTACTTGAATCTTTTTGAACAAGAGAAAGCAGCTGGCTTGCTGGACCCAGTCGAACGCACAGCTTTTATTCGAGGCTCTTTTTGCAGAATGCTCTGTGCTCATTGGGTACAGCGAAAGAGGGAGACCTCCTTAGTCTATTCTTCTGTACTAGTCACCTGCGTTGAGCATGAAAGCTTATGGTATACTGTACTCTTTCATCTATCTCGGCTTCCCTCTTCAAGCCTTTCTGGGCTCTTTATTCCTGTTCTGTCACAATCTATGAAACTCTACATTTGTACCCTTGTTATAAAGGCTAACTGGGTGATATCAGGAAACAGTAACCAATTTAAAAGGGAACAAAGTTTTGAAAACAAGTACTGAGTTGTAGAAGTGCTTGGGCAATCTGCCCACCAAATGCTCATGACTGCTGCCAAATAACTAGAAGTCGCTAAAACCTCCCTGTAGTCAGTGCAATCCTATCTCAGTTATGACCCACCCCACTCGTCCCATCGAACACTAGCTCCCTTTAGGATGGGCCGACCCTCTGTGCCCCCCTCCAGTCCATTTGCTGCGGCCTCCTCCCTCCCATTTGTCTAATGGAGGGATCGTTTTAATGGATCGCCCAAAGCAGCAGAGGGCCAGCCACTCCTGCCGCTATACCTTTGCCCTCCACTCCACAGCCATCCTCTCCATCCTTCTGTCTCTGACACAAGTGGAAACATGCTCTGTTTTTTAATTTCCCTTTGTCTTGTCACCCAGGCAACCCCCTCTGATTTGAAGGCAAGGTCCTTTGGTTGGATTGACCAAGTAGCAGGGGTTCCCCTTTCTGTCACTTCAAATCAATGACAAAGCAGTCCATTTGGTCAGAGGGAGATGCTCATATGCTCCCAAAATAAATGTCCTGCTATCTAGAAACCAGGAAGTGACAACTGATACAGATTATTTTCTTTGGTTCAAGAAAAATCATTTCAGATTGACAAACACCACTCCAAAAAGACAAAAAACAAAACATGGTCAGCTATATGAACCCATATAATGTTGAAGATAAAGTCAAATAGTACAAACTGTGGTTCAATACATTTTCAATTTTTGGACCTTTTAAATTATTGAGAGTTCAGATCTGGTAGGGTACATTAATATTTCAGCACAATTTCCTATTGGACCTCATATTTTTACTTGCTGAGCCTGGAGGTCACTATGAAGGGTCTATGTGTTGACTTTTAAAGGAAGCACATAAGGAAAGGAAATATGCTAAATTAAAGGGTGAGAAAAGTTCTATTGAATGTGAGTGACACCTGAGTATGATATGAGGGCAGAGGCGGTGTGCCTCACAGAGCAGGTATGCTGCAGCCTCAGGCAGGGAACCACTGTGACCGAATGGGGAGATGGCTGCGATTGGCTGGCGGCTGATTGAGTGAGGAGGAGAAGATTGAAGTTAAACCAGGAGGTGTGTCTTTCTGTGTTAGGAAGTAAGTACAAGCCAGGCTCGGGCAAACTCTGAGGGACAGAGGGAGGGCTGGTGTTTGCCATTACATGTCTGTCTCTCACTCTTAATATAGGAATGTTAACCAGATGCTCCACAGTTTAGTCAGTGGCTGAGAACCAAAACTATCCAGACTATTCAGTCTGTGGTAAAGCTACAAGATTAATCACATATAAATAAAAAAAACACAATTTAAAAGGTTGTAATTATTTTAGATCAAAATATCCTATCACCATAATATTTATTGGCAATTTGGTAGTAAATATTGCACTTTGAGTGTCATTCCTCCTGACCAGCTCAAAACATGCACTCCAAACTGAATATGGATGTTGGTGCATTGTAAATCTAAACACTAAGACAATTCTTCAACCCTTGTTTGTGTCGCTTTATCAGCTTTTTTCAAAAATATTGATTCAGATTCAAGATTGTCATTGTCATAGAAAAACAGATACATTTTTTCAGAGCATCCACACTCACCAGTTTTGATGTAAAGAGCAAAAAAAAAAAGTACCCAGTTGAACCCCATGAAAAAAACACTGTGTAAATACTGGTACAATAATGACACATTTAGCAATTATAGCAACACAGAGGACAGATAAGCTAAAGAGCAAGGACATACAGTCAGATGTGTAGCTTAATGTTGTAATGCAGCATTGTGTGCTTTGCTTTTGTTCCTCATTAAAATGGACAACTAGTACAGTAGTTTGAATCTTGCTAGCTTACACGGATACTGTAGTTTTTTCTCACTAATTTCAGAGTCTTCATAGTCAGGACGAGACTGATCTAACCACGAACCCAGAACCAGCCTGGTTAGACTGTCACTCTGGTATTTTAAGCTTCTGTTGATGTTCCGTTTCAACACTGTGAGCATCTGCAACTTCTGCTTGTCATTTCAACACTGTTAAAGGCTCCAGCAGGTTTTGTCTTTTTGTAGTTTTTGCTCTGTAGTGTACATATTGTTCTGTTCTTCTGCTTACGAGTCACATGAACATTTGCGTGTTGGCTTTTTCTTTCTTTTTTCTTTGATAACTTTGACTCTCTGACATAGGCAAAATTTGCACTTGCACTTAAATGTAGACACTAAAAAGCTTGTCAAGTTTTTATTGTGAAGAAAAAAACCTATTGGCACTGCTCTCGGCACATAAAATTATCATAATTTTTGCATTTCAAATGAGGTATAATTAGGGATTGCATTTAAGTCAGTCTCTCCAGTAAGAAACATGTCAACAACTTTGTCTGTTGGGTGTCTCTTGGTTTTGATTGGGCGCCATACTGTCAAGCACACTGGGTTGATTTTAATTTGTCACATCAACAACCTGTTCCAAGAAGGAGCCTTAAAATATGAAATGCATTGGAAAGATTGGCTCTTCTTTTTCAAAATCACACATTTTGCATCCCACTTCAGAAAGCCCACTACCTACCCTAATTTGGTTGATGAGTACTTGATTTATAACAAGTACTTGATTTATAACTACTGGTAGTGTAGTCATTACTACTGTAGTTATAATTTTGCGGATGGGAACTCGCCTTTGATACAATTCGATGTGTTTACATTACATTCATGTTGTATCATGGCTGTTCAATAACAGGCTTTGTCCTATTCAAATAAATAAATAATTTGCACAACCTTACATAAAGTAGAAAACACATTTTGAGTTCAAATAGTTTTGTCCTAGTGCACATGGGTAAAATGAGATGCCGTCTGCGTTTAATTTAGGGTTGTGCCATTTTAATTGTGCTTTAATCGATTACAAAAAAATGTGTTCTTGAATGTATCTGTAAGGGCACAGTCCATTTGTTAAGTGGAAAAGTTGCTCACACATTTACACTTTGACAGAACATTTACAGTAATGTACTAATATTGGTGAGATATCACCTATTTTATTTTATCTGCATTTAAGGGACTCTAATGCTCCTTGTTATGAGCAGAAGACTTTCAGTCATGAAATAATTTGATTATGTTTTTCTATAATGGACTTTCCTTATTTAAACCATGGAGTAACACTGAGGTGCTGGTAGCATGCTAGTTGATTGGTTAATCTGAAAGTTGCACAACATGCTTATACATGTGTGTAGAATGTTTATTTGTAGAAACCAGCAAAGTTTTTTCAGCTTGACAGCCTTCCTAACACAATCTTCTAAATGTATCCAACTTGAACCTAGTTCAAGCCTGAACTGGAGCCACAGAATACAGTTTGTGACCTCCCATCTACATCTGATTAAATATGTGATCAACACTATCAAAGAAGTATGAGATGCAATTACTGTCTCAATAGAGTGGCAGCATATTACCAGGGTATAGTTAAAAGCATATGCAATCAAGAACTATTGTAAAAAGCAGCCAATCTAAAGGTATAGAGGCTAAGCACTGACACTGTTTTACATTCAAACTGAGATCAACACCTGATAAAATATGTTTCTTTCCTCATTTTTGTCAGTTAAGGTGTTGTTTTGCAGAACATCTTTAATGGACAAAATTATATCTAATTATTTTTCTCCACTTGTGTAAAACTAGCTTGCTTGCCAACAATGTAAAATTTCAACTCATGCACCGATCTAATACTTTGGATTAAATATTGGCACTAGTTCATAACATTTTACTGTATTGAGATCAATCCCATGATATCAGTTTAGCTGATATCCTCGTTGGGCCTTCAGCTGGACATAATAAGACTGGCTGATCTTGATCCAGAGGGTCTCAAATTCTGTGACATTTTATCCACATAAAATTACGAGGTTTTTTTTACGCAGTCGGCCGTAGTTTTGAGTAGTTTTACTTTTGACCCCAATGCATTTTTGCCACTCTGTGATGCCATTAGCATAACCACTATAGCCCCAGTCGGCATCGGCCACACATTCCGCTTTAAGGAGCTGTATGTAAAGGTAAACACAAGAAGTGGTGAGGAGAGAGGTGAGAAGAGCAAATAGGTGGAGGAGGTCGTTGAGGTGTGAGCTGCCAGTAGCACGTGCGCGAGGCCTGTTTGAAGCCGCGCTAAGCAGGTAATCACCGGGCAGGCGTTCCACACTGTGCGCCTATTTTAAGCCGGTGCAGCAGCTCGTTACCCGGCGCTGCTCGGCGTTAAGGTGTGAAGTGTGCGCTGACATGTGTTCAGGGGGCGGGGTGACGCTAATGGTACGCATATGCTCTGCTGGAATTGTCTTTAATGTCTGCTACTGGAGATGGTAAAAACTCAAAACCTATGGTGCGAGTCGTGTTTTTTTCAATAACCTACAGTAAATCTAATAAAATGGGAAAATCAAAGCTAGCTTGGAGAACACAAATCTTTACCAGGCAGGTAATTTTCTCAGGTCTTGGTATGGTGGCCTCCTATATAGAAAACGTATAATTGCTACATGCATAAACACAGCATTCCCAAATAGATTGTATAAAAGCTTGGTATTCATTGGATATAGGTGACAGAACAGAGTGAAGATGGAGATGAGCAATTAATCGAGAAATTGTGATTGTCGATGATGGTTGAGGTCTACAAGCCAATAGTTAAAATGTGGTTATTGTATGGTCAGATTTTGGTAATCAAATATTTAGTAAACATGATTGGTTAAAAATAATAATAAAACAATACTCATTCAAAAGAATAAACATTCAGAAGATGTGATAAATCAAGCATGTCAAAGCAGATTATTTGTAAACAAGCAAATTAATAATTGTCCAGAACATCCCCTGTCCTTAGACCCTCCTTCTCGGCATAGAAAAGCTAAAAAAAAATTAAAACCTTAAGGGGAAAAGAGAAACCACAGTGAAGAAGAGATCCACTCCCATGGACGGACAGGCTGTATACAGTATGTAACTAAGGCTAATGCAGATCTAATTGAGTGGAGATATTTGTTTGTATAAAAAAGTTTGTACTACATAGTTTATGCTCATAAAAAAGCAAATGTTTCCCTATCCCCCTTGTTGAAGAGTATTGGGAGACTTCTAGGGATGTCTTCTAGTCAAGAAGACATCACTGCATTTACAGCAACCTGAACTAGGCAAATTGCCACTTTTTCCTAATTCAAATAAACCTCGCTTGAAAACATTTGTTTCCTACGCTACTTGTAACTTGTATTTTCACTTATGGTTAGTGATCAGCTTTGCCTTTAAAAGAGGGAATGGTTCATATAAGGCAGATCTGGAGATGAGACAGAAGGAAGTGTGGATGCGGCGAGATAAAAGGGTGAGAATATATGGCGGACAGACAGAGCCGCCAGATAGGGAAATAGATCGGCGGGAGAGAGAGAGAGGAGAGAGGGAGGGTTGGTGATGAAGTGATGGAGAGTGTGAGGAGGAGGAGGAGGGTGTGTGAGGAAGAGGGCGGAGGAAATGGATAGAAATAGCTGATGCACTCTGAGGCGTACAGAAAATCAATAGTAGTCAGGAGGGGAAGCCACTACCCCCACCCAGCGCTCTCTCTATTCCTCTGCTCGCCCTTCACTCCCCTCGGTCTGGATCTATACTAGGTTTGCACAAAACAGGCCAAAATTATCGTGGGCATTGAGTGTACCAGGACAAGTTTTAATATATAAAAGTCAAAACAATGGTGAGTTCAAAAGCAACTAATCAACGATTGCCTCAGGAGAGAAAGTTGTAAATTTGGTGTTAATTTCATTGAAGATACGGAAAATGTAATTTATATTATTATTTTTTTATATATTTTTATTTACAGTTATCTGTTACATATATTGTAATATTATAAATTTTTTGAATTGTAAAACAGATTCAAATCAATTTAATATACAACTTTTTGTCAATAGAGCTGATTTTTCTTTACAGGATGAATGGGCACTGTGCCAAAAAACAAACAAACAAACACAAAAAAATAAAAATGATAACACAATGTAGATTTTTTTATTGTTCTGATTTCTGAGGCTGACCAGAAAGTGGGGTGGGTAGGTTTGGGTCTTTGAACATAGAGCTAAAATAAAAATAAAATATAGATCATGATATGGCAATTTGATCAAAACATATCTTCACTGAATTTAGATCACAGTTAGATTTTGTCACCATTCAGCCCAGCTTTACATTATGGTATGTATTTGTCATTACAACAAACTGGACCATGCTGACCAGCCCTGCCTGCAGCCTTCTACACATAGTAAAGAGCAGTAGTTTTAAACAATATTTGAAGAATAAATAATCTAAGTACAGAACAGTACTGTAAAAAAGGGATTTTCAGAGCTATGGTACATAAATTCCATTCCAACATTTACAGTAGTTAGTCAAAAGGATGAAAGAATCAACACTCATCACAAAAAACATAAAACTCTGGGCCATTTTAACGTGCATAAAAGCTCTTTGAAGTAGATTGCAGTCTAAAACAGTGCAGAGACATTGTATTAAACTAAAGTACAATAAATATGAGACATTCAACACTGAGTGCAGAACTATAACTGTTTGGCATAACCAATACCCAGCAAAAAGGTACATATTCAAAACGACTAGAATTGCCTTTGTTTACAAGTCATTTTAGATCCCCATATACGCGTTTTACCACCTCACTTCAACCTCGCATCACTTCTCTTCACCTTTTCACGTTTTTTTTTTTTTAGCACCGTAATATTTTTTTGTTTACACTCCCTATTTCCTTTACATTCCTTCTTTGTCAAGCGTGCTCCTGAGAAATTCTGAATCCTATGGACATGTGATCAATTTATTCCATTTCAAATTAAAATCGTGAAACAGTGCATTGCCATTTTCTTCCTCTTGTACATTTGCTATGGTGACAGATCTCCTCCCACTCGATAAAAGTGATGTGCCATGTCCACAGAGCATAGAAAGTGTCTATTTTAAGGATTCTGTTGTGGCTTTCATCAGCTGCTAGTTGATTGTTTATCAAGGCTAATGCTACATTCAGACAATTAGCAAAAACATTAAAAATAAAATAAAATTCAAGCTTTGCCTCAGACAACTATATTTGTTCACTACAGTACAATTATTACAAATATAATCTTATGGTCTAAAAGCATAAATAGTCTTTCTTGATTTGAGTACTACAGCTTCATAATCTTTTAAATTCTGAAATCATTCCAAACTCACGCAGAGAATTGTTGGGCAACGCTGATCTGAACCGACATCTTTATAAAGTCACATTATCAGTAAAGACTAAAATGCATTGAATAAAGCATTTTAGGCCTGATTGGTGGAACTTTATTAGGTCCTTTTGATGGAATTCATCCTCTACATTTGACTCACTCTTCAATTAAACTGCAAGTGATGTTGTGCAGTAGGGCTGCACTATATATCGATAATATTGAAATAATAACATGATATTGACAACTGTGATTAGCTAATTACAAAAGCTGCAATTTCCTCCTTTTCTTATACATACTTTTTATTGTTATTGGACACAGCGCACTATGAAAGCAAACAGAGCATCAGGCCTTTGAACTGTGCACAACACATTTCCATATAAACACTGCTTTCATGATGTTCTAGTGCATATTCAATAAAACCACTCATAAATAAGGAGTCACATTTTAAAGTTGCTGCTCTCGTTAGTCGCCTATCTTAGTTTGAACAGGCAAAACATCGGTAGTTTTCCAGGCAAACTCCAGTCTGTTTTCCCATCAAATAAAAGTATGCATGATTGATATTAGTCCATAAACAGTGCACTGTCACGCAAGTTTGCTTCGTCCTTATGCGATAAACATTGTTATTGCAGTTTTAGCCATCTTGTTTTTTTCACTCTGAGACGCCAGAGCTGTGCAGGGGCAGTTGGCGCCATCTACTGGCGTATTTTTTGCCATAAACCAGGCAAAAAGCTTACTCTAGGTTGAGCACTTAATGACTGTTACTTTTATGCAGGCCAGCTGAATGGTCAAGATGCACACCAGCCAATAAATCTTGATTGTAGCTTAATTTGTATTAATGCCTAAAATGTATAACCTGGCCAGCCAGATGGTTTATCTCGCGGTATTTGTGAATTCACAAACAAGAGATAAACCATCTGGCCTTCGCCCGGCTCGATTGGTTTGAGAGTCCGAACCAAGCGATGACCAGCCCAATCACATCACAGCAGCGTGGTTTTGAACCAATCACATTGTAGCAGGGCGGGCTAACACAGGTCGTTAGCTCCCGGTGCCGCAGCCGAGTCTGATTCAAGCTAAACAAAAACGGCGGCTCCTGTGGTTGTACGTGTTTCTGCTGCTTTTGATGCGGTTTCAGCAGAAATACGGAGTAATTTCTTTTTGAAAGAAGAGCAGTATGTGTGACATGTACTTGTTCTACCTCACGCGGACATTGGATACACCATTACGAGTTGTTGCTGTGATTGGCTAGCTCAAATAAGGTAGGCCCCACACCAATCAGCTACATGTATTTCACTAAACGCCCCACCTTTTCTCGAACGCTTTCAGCGAGTCAAGTCCCAGATGGATATAGTGAGAACTCAGAGAACTTCAACACATATCCATCTGGCGTGAGCCAGGTTATAAAATGTATGCATAGTTAAACTTTTCAAATTAGTAGGGCAGTTATTTTTTATATTTTCCATGGTTTACATTTTACAAGTTCTGCAAAATGGTATGCTCAACAGAAAAAAAACATATGTTAAATATTGCATATCATATCGAAATTGCAACATCAAACAGAAAAATCGCAATTAGATTTTTTTTTTTTGTCAATATTGTGCCGCCCTATTGTTTAGCCATCGTCTGTTTCACCTGGTCAGGACCACCAGGTTGAGGGTATTTCCTATTGTGTCTGTTTTTGTTTTAAATTTAGAGGTTATGACTAAAACAACTGTACATAAATCAATTATCAAAAGGATACAAGCAAAAGTCATCAAATCATATTATTGACTATGCATCTGTACCAAAAAGTGCACTGTCAAGACCACGAGATTACAGTACATTGTAAACACTGTACACTTGACTCAAATCTCCAAAATCTTCTTTCTTCTGGGGGACTAAAAACTAAGGAACATTTAAATTTGTACTACATTAAACATTGGTATACATGAAAGTGAAATATGTAAGCTAGCAAGCGTGTATACATTCATTAACACAACAATAATCTTTGAAAACAAATTGGTGCCATAGGAAGAATTTATTCAGTAACAGCATTAATTGTAAGACATTAATCCAGTAATGATCATGTTCTTTAATACAACAAAAGAAATGCATAACTCACATTGGACTTCGAAAAGGAAAATTGTGAACACCGCCTCAGTAGTGGAGGTGTGAGCTGTACTTTGCACCTATCACAAACAAGCAGACTCCTCGCTGTGTGGAAAAGCAGACAAAAATACATTAACATATTTCAAATTTCAAACTATTCATTAAGCCCTCCGTATAAGCCCTTTGAAAATTAACCTTTGGGGAGAGGAGAAAAAAAACAACAGTGTTCACATGCATTAAAATTCCTTGTGCAGTCTCTTCTATTCAGTGAGTGTTGAGAGGCCCTGAGCACAGAAACCAAGCCTGGCTGAGTGCAGTGTGTGTCAGGCCCACAGTGGACATGATGTCACCCAAACCTGTTCAGTAGCTTCTGTGTCGTGCTCCATAGAGTCACTGCCGCTGAATGACTGTGCTCTGACTCAATTTACCGGACCCGGACAATGTACAAGCAGAGCCATATTCAGACAGCAGCTCAGGTTTTGCTCATTGTGATCGGTGAATGAAAGCCGTACAGAGGAGCGCAGTGGAGCCGGCCAGTCTCATGAATGCTCCAGCACTTTTTCTTCCCACATCGTTTTAGTAAAAATAGCCTCTTAGCTAGTTTGTCCTCCACTAATATAAGCTTTACTCACCTCAACCTTTTCTGTCAGCTTCTTTTGGCTGTTCTGAGGCTTGAAGAGAAAGTGTCTTTTTAAGAAAAATGATAAATTCGGTTGCAAAAACCTCTCTTATCTCCTATTCTTTCACCTGCCTCTTTCTTTGTTGTCAATCACAGCTATTCTTCAAAGCAAGCGCAGTAAGCAGGAAAAATCCCACCAACAAACAAACCATGAGGCGAAGAAACACTTTCCCAAACCTTTCTGCATCTGTTTGCTTTGACTTTTGCTTTCTTCCTCTCCCTTGTATGGTAAAGGTGTCTGGTGCGCCCTTGGGAGTGCTTACCCTTGCCGCGCGCACCACTGCCACCATCTGCGGCGAGAAAGTCCCCTGCTAAAGACTGGGCCTGTGACAAAGACAAAAACAAAAGCCTGAATAAATAGAGAAGACAATAAAAAGATGAAAGGATTGTGGGGAAAACAAAAGAGTAAAAGTCTTAACCACGATGCAAGCAGCGGTATCATCAGAGAGCCCCTCTAATCCAGGATTACTGTGTTGATTTTGTGTGTGTGTGCGCGCACCTACTACTGTCTCTGATCTGCTGCAAGGCTATACCATATGTGTTCGAGGCTCTCCAGTTAGCAGACCTTCACAAACATGTTGTCATTGTTTCATGCCGCTGAATGCAATCCAAAACAACAAAAGGATTAAATGTTCTGTATGCAGATAAACAAGGGACTCATCAGATGGTTTGCTATCAATTTCAGCAAATTGTTTTCCAGAATGTTTTGTAAAATTATATTTAATCTACATCAAGGACTTACCATATTGTCACATAAAGCTCTCTCACTTACTGGTACTCAGTGTAGGATAACTGGCACTACACAGAGACTTACTGCTGCTCAGAAGATTGTTGCGTACAAAGTGATTGGGCCATCTCTTTTTCAACTATGAGGAACAGACAAAACATGCCTTACCATATTCATATACTATTGTATGGTGTTCAAATGAGTTATGTGCAGAATGCCAGTCACACCCCAGTCGATCTTCCCTAGGACAACTGTGGCTTTCAAAATGACTTAAAGCGGTTGAAGAGTGAACTTGAAATCAGTTTATTGTGAGACTCTCTTGGACTGAAAATATTGAGTACATGCCCTGCTAATTGAAACAGACAGCACTTCAGTAATTCTATGATGTGACTTTGACCTTTCTGGCTATGTGTCCTACTCAAACTGCACTCACAACACTACAACTGCATGAGTTCCAAAAGCTGTTTATGCAGAAAACGTACTAGCAGACAATGATAGAATGTATAAGTGGTTATTACATTCATGGTTTACTTTAATCTCATTCCAGACATTCTTTTTTCTGCTGTTCACTCATATTAATACTTTTAATTCAAATGATTAGCTGACTACATTTTGATTGACTGCAATACCATTGGCCCAAAACACCCACTGACTTTTGGTTCTTTCTCTTTCATAGGAGCTTCTGGCGGGTCGTACCACTGCCACCCAGACCCTGCGTACGGAGAAGAAAGCGACAAGGTAACACATGAATACCATTATCACAAGTAAAAGTACTGTGAGGAACAAATTTGTGCTGGTCTTACTTTACCACATGAAACATTACAGTTATTATCACCTTAAATGATAAAGGAAAAGGATGATTTGTTAGCCGTGTCGGGGAGGCAGGATGCTCGGGGAAGGTGTTGGAGAAAGCTGGGAGGAAGAGCGAAGCGTAGGAGCGATGAAGGCGAGGCTTAAACTGGGAGGGGGTATTGCTAATGATTCCACCTCCAGCTGTGGGACTTGGTTGGACTGAGAGAGAAGGAAAGAAGGTAAGGAGGGAGGGAAGGAAAGGAGGAACAGTGGCACAGGAAACAAAATGGGCTTTGAAAATTTGTTGGTGGAAAAAAAAAATCTGTGGGGGAGGAAGAGGGCGTTTGAGTGGAAGCATGTCTGCAAATATTAATGAATTTGTAAATGCGAATGGCCATACATTTTGCCATGTGCAATGCTGAGACGTGAGACATGAGACATGAGACATGAGACGTTTAATCTGGAGTGGTTTAAAAACAAAAGCATAACTAAAACAAAAAATATTGGAAGATTTCTAGAGCTCCTATTTTCACATTTCTATAGTCTAATGTTTCTTGAAGTGACTTTTATGCAAATTCCGTGCATTTTTGGGTCCTCTTGGTTAGATGGCTAAGATGGTGTAGTTCTGTTTGAAACCTAGGTTAGTTCTTTATGTAGATATGTTATTTTCAGTGAAGCTGGTCAGTATTTTAACTTTTTAGAACAACTGCTGTCTTTGATGTCTTTGATATGGCATATACTTTGTTTTGGCCACCCATAATATGTTTAAGAAAATACATGGCACATAGTAAAAATTGAATGGTCCAAAACAGGACACTGCTCCTAATTTAGTGGTAAAACTAGGCTGTAGTAAATTGAATTTGTACAATTTGGTAAAAAGGGAAAAAAAGTAATTATAAGTACTGGCCCAAATATACGCATCGTCTAACAATACTATTGAAGACGTAGTTTGGATCTGGTGGCATAATTGCTTATGTGATATTTTCTCAGACATTTCTGTACTGGAAAGATTTTATCTAATCAAAGACAACCAAATGCTTATTTTCTACGGCTACAGGTTATAGGTTCTAAGTCAACTTTCCTCAAGAAGGTATAGATGAAGGTGACTAAAACCACTGACTCAGTTAAGTCAATTCAGTATGGTTTAAAATCATACAGTGACATAATCTTTGCTTATCATGTCACAAATTCCACTGATCTGGTTTTTACTTGCAGGCGAACGTTGTCCGAGTTCTGGGCTCCCTTTATTCCAGTTCTGGGAAGCCACAACAGCTGGTGACCACACTCTCTGTGGATGCTTGCACATTTCCCAAATGTTGTGAAATGGGACGTGGTAGTGGCAGGGCGTGTCGGGGATATCTGTCCAGTCCAGTGTGTCTGTGGAGGGGGACAGGGTGGGCCAGCGTGTGGGCTCTGCAGAATGTACAGTCAGATACTGCCTGTGTTTCTGGGAGACCATTCTGTTCCTTTCACTGTGGATTTAAAGGAAACGACCAGACAATTACAACAAGCTGACTGTTAGAACATGTGCATAACAGCTCAGCTCAAAACAACATGGCTTTGCAAGATGTTTTTATCAAAGGGAATCTCAACATTAGCCATCAGTGCTGACTGATGTTGATAAAATTAGCACAACTGTTATGATCGAAATAACTAACTAATGATGTAAAATTACAATTCTTTGTAATAGCTTTGTACTCAAATATTTTTATGTCAAAAAAACATAAAATTATATGAACCATGGAAATGGTGAAGCCAGTAAAACTTTGGCCAATAGAAAAGGAGGTATCTTCTCATCTACTGGCCTATTAATCTGTCACTCAAACCCTCTGCGTTCCTAAGTAATTCATTGGTTCAGTTAGCAGTGGAGGGCGTTAATCTGGGCTGTGGAACACATGTGCATCATTTGAAAAAACTCAACAGTTGCTAGATTTGTCTCTCCTGAGAAATGTCTTTTAAGCATATTAGTTGAGGTTTACTTCAGGCAAATGTTAAGTAGAATGCAGTAACATCCTTTTTGTAGCATTCTGCCATTTGCCATTCTTCAAAAAAATTCACAGTATCTAGAAAAGGATATTTTGCGCTAATCATCATGAGCATTTGTAATACATTTCACATTATTTTGTACTTTAATATGCAAGTATTTATGTAAAAAAACCATATTTTGTTTAATTAATTTACTGCTTTAATTACTGCTTTTTTTTTTTTATACAATATAGATATACCATTTTTCCCTTCAGTCATTATAACACTCACTATAATAAATGCAATCACAATGGTCAAATACAACAACATAGTAAAAGGGCAGCCACATTAAAAGTGTATTGCTCGGAGGAAACATGCGCACACAAAGTTCTTTGTCTGGCACTGTTCCCTCCCTCTGACATGGCTCGACAGCCCCATCAAACTTTCATACTAATGGCTGATAGTCTGTGCGTCCCGGGACAAACTGTGTGTACCTACTGCCTGTGTCCGGGCCAGGAACTCCTCGTCTTGTCCCTTCAGATTTGAGCCAGGGGTCTAGGACGGGACTACAGGAAAGAGGGGGTCCCGTTAAGAGCCCAAGCTTATCTGTGAGATGGGATGGGGGAAGGGAGGAAGAGGTGGTTTGGGAGGGGATGCGGCGGCTGTGCTGGTGGTGGGGGGGTGTAAGAGCTTGGGCTTGGATATGAAAATGGGCACAGTAGATGTCCCTAGGGTTTTGGGGTTTGCTGGTATGATGACGCTGAAGTGTCAGGGCAGAGCCAGTGGGGGTGGGGCATGTGTGGTGCCCTAACAAGAACTGTTCTAGTTAGTTGAAATTTTGCATTTTAGATAGGGTTCGGAATAGGGCTGTAACTTTTTGTCATTTTAGTATGTTAATTTGCTAAATAAAAAATAGACTGAGTGCACTGTCTCAATCTTGGCTGTGCTTGAGTGGCCCACTGCAGTTTCACTTTGCTATCAGTAATGACATGTTCGTAAGCCACAAATGTATTCAGAAAGTAATGCATGTGAATACTACATTTGTTCATGTACCTAGCTTTAACAAATTGACATGGTTAATCAGGGAGCCCAGCTTTAAGTGAGAACAGCTTGAATATGTAATACATTTTATGTCATTGTTAAGGTACTTAAAGACTGAATTGAAACTTGGAACATTGTTCTTTTTTTTTTTTTTTTTTTACTTGAATAGGATTTCACTGTAGCTCACTTGATCTGCTTTCATTCATTGTTTCTATTAAAACAGTTGCTTAGTGCTGAATGTAGCTGGATAAGTTCTCAAGTTTTTCTCACACAGCTTTTGCAGACTTGATTCTTGGTCCATAGTTGTTCAAAGATTCAAAGAATAACGTTCATGACGAAGCACACCCTCAGTGCAGCTTCTGAAAGTTTGGGAGGTATTGTTCTTTATAGGCTGTAGACTCAAACAGTGGCAGCTGCCCATGTGTGAATGTGCGCATGTCTGCAGGCGTTTCCATACGTGTGTGTGTTTCGGCAGCCTGCTCTCCAGCTGTTTCCTGTTAGCTATCACGCTGCTCTCAAGGTTGCTGAGCTGTGTGGATGTGTGTGTTAAAAGTCACAGCCGCTGAGTCATTTTTATCACATTTTAACAACGCGTCTCTCCCACGAAGAGCGCTGGTGAGAGCCGGGATCAAGTCAGTCTAAGGGGAAAAGTGTCGAACTGTTTGGAAATGTGTGTGAGCCTCAGAGGGCCCTGTTTCTTCAGAGCACATTTGGGCCTAAGACTGTGACTAAGAGCTGACACACACAACATGTGTCCTCATGCCCAGCCCAGTGCCAAGTGTGAGAGTCACTCCTCTGACAGTAAGTTGAGTGAGTCACACACTGTCGATAGGATTATACGTACTTGGTTTATGATCTTTTCACTAAAATGAGGCAAGACCAACCAAGCTCATGTTTGCACTATATTGTGTATTCAAACATTTAGGGTGTGTGAGTGTGTGAGTCAAACGGCCTGTGAGAGCTTGTCTAGTGTTTACATTTCCTCTCTCCAAGAGGAAGTGACTTTGACCCTGAGGCCCTGGTGGTGTAATACGCTCTCTTTCACACTCTGGATCATACAGGAAATGCCATGGCTCACAAAGGAGTTTAGTGTCTATGGAGAAGTATAGATTGTTGGCCAGAGTACGTTAGCATGATGAAGCTGATAATATGACGCGACTACTATGGGTCACTAATCGCAATCTCTGTTTTTTTTCTCTTTTCCTTCATGAAGAGTGAGGAAAGCCCCAGTCCAAAGCGCCAGAGGCTGTCCAGTCAGTCTGTCCTGGAGCAGCTCACCTCATCCGCTCCTCCACCATCCACCCCATCGCCCCCCATCCGCCCCTGGGAGTCGGGACCTGCCAATCGCCGACCACCTCATCCTCATGCACACTACCACCAGGAGCGATGCCTCACCCCAGCACGACTCAGGCGCAGGTACGAGCCTCTACTAATTTATAGCAAACCTTAAGCGTTGAATCATAGCAATTGAACTATTCTCCCCTCAATGCAGCCCACCAGCCAGGCGCCAGCGTGGTCGCCTTTCCAGACCATCTCGTCATTTGCCTCCCCATCACCACCCCACCACACAAGGGCCTGTCAGGCTGTCCTCAGAGCTCCAGAACGAGAATTACCACATCCCTCACCTCCCCTCACACCAGACGTACCCAGCACACACCCCCAGTGCCTACGGCCAGACCCCTTCTGCTGGGGCTGCGCCAGGGTCAGAGGAGCCCCGCGCCTTCCACCCCCCAGCTCTGTCCCCACGACTGTTACACCCGGCTGCACACCACCATCATCACCATAATCAGCAGCAGCATCATGCCACGCAGCAGCAAGGCGCCATGCTCATGGACCTTCATGAACAAGTAAGTGCATATTCGTTTTAAACATTACATCAGTAAATATGATGTAATCAGAATAATTAAAGCAGACACCGCCAGCAGAGAAATAACCCTGATGTGTTGCGCAGCTCCAGCAGGGCAGCGTCCCGGTTTCATACACAGTGACCCCTGTACCTCCTCATGGACTGGCGGCGCCTCTGTGCAGTGGGCAGCACCTCCCCCCTGCCTGCTCTTCTCAACAGCAGGTCCCTGCCTGCAGCGTGGTCTTCAGCACTGGACAGCATTACCACCCGGTGAGAGGAACACTGCAGTGTGCTGTCTGTGCTTGTGTGTGGGCTTGGAAGTAAAAGTACACATTGTACAGCACATTTTCTCCTACCACTTGACAAGGAAAACTAAAGTGCCTAGTGAACAATAATAAAGTCGAAAATGTTACTGCTTATGTGTGACTGAATGTTCTTCCTGTGTTGTTGAGTGCCCCCTTGTGGAACTGTAGTTCATTTACAACAACATTAAACACTGTAATAAAGACTTTTTGTTTGTCTCTTCCACCAGATGCTTCAGACATGTTCAATGCAGCATCTCCCTGTGCCCTATGCTTTCCCCTCACTGTTGTCCAGCGACCCTCAGTTTTTGCTGCCCCCTCCCCCTCACCTTGCCCACCACCCTCCACACCTCCATGCTTCTGGACAGTTCCTGCCTTTCCAGACACAGCAGCCTCGATCGGTACGTTAGCAGTTTGGTTGTTAGCTTATTTTGTACTCTGTGACCTGTCTAATTTGTCCTGTTCTCTTTAGCCTTTACAAAGAATTGAAAATGAGGTTGAGCTTCTGGGAGAGCAGCTGTCTGTTGGTGGAGGCTTCAGCTTCAGTCACCATCGTCATCATCATCACCACCACCAGCCGCCTTCCGCCCTGCCCCCCTCCACCCCGCTGCAGTTTCTGTCCCATCACGACCCGCTGTCGCAGGAGCTCTTTACAATGGTCAGTGGATCGACTTAAGTGCTTATCATGCTATGTTCAGACTTAAAGTAATATTCACAGTCTCAAAACTATAAAATTATATACTTCTATCTTCATGTCCACAGCCCTATCCACATTTCATGCCTCGAAGAATAACAAGTCGTCGGTACCGCTCTCAACAGACTGTGCCTCCGTCACCATACCACCCCAGCTTCCTGCCTTATTTCTTGTTAGTAACTTCATAAAATTGGAATTTATATTTATAGTAAAAAATGAAGTCTTTTCATTTATTATTTTATTTATCATTTGTTTCTGGACCTTTTCAGGTCTATGCTTCCTGTGCCCCCAAATGTAGCTCCTGCTATAAGTTTGGAGTTGGATGTGGAGGATGGAGAAGTGGAAAACTACGAGGTAATATTTAATTTTACTTTTTACTTTTACGTTTACTGGTCTATATCGCCAGAAACATTTTTATGGTGTTTTTAAAATCTACAGTATACATGAGCACTACTGTCATTGTGTGCTATTGTGTCTTACAAAACTATTCTTGTTTGAATTTTCTAGGCCTTGTTGAATCTTGCTGAGCGTCTGGGAGAAGCCAAACCTCGAGGTCTCACAAAGGCAGACATAGAACAGCTGCCGTCGTACAGGTTTAACCCCAACAACCACCAGTCTGAGCAAACAATGTGAGTACTATGTCTTTAACATTTATGTTCAGTAAAATGTGACTTGAGCTGACAAAGTTTGCTTTGTGTTTTAGGTGTGTGGTGTGCATGTGTGATTTTGAGTCTCGCCAGCTCCTGAGGGTTTTGCCTTGTAATCACGAGTTTCATGCAAAGTGTGTCGACAAATGGCTTAAGGTGAGTGAGCATCAGTGATGCTTCCGTAGAGGCAGTTATAGTTGTTATACTGTAGTTGCAGTAGTGATTTTAGCAATAGTCATCATTTTGTTATAGTCTTGTTATTTTCATCTTGATTATATATTTTTTCTCACAAGTCAATGCCATTTCAGTTTAAATTTTTTTAAGTGCGCACACAAATTGCAAAAAGAAGCAAATCCTACCTTTTCCGGATTCTGTTTGGCTGAGTTTGTGTTTTTAAATTTGCATTTGGCTGAGTTAGTGTTGTCATATTTGTGTTTGCTCTTCAGAGCCACCATAATTGAAAATTTAAAAGGAATTAAAAATTAATTTTCCACAAGCATTTTAAGAAAAAAAAAGATGTATTCATCAAAAAACTATTCTTAGTTCGCAAAGGCTTTGTCTGTTATTATGACCGCTGTCTGGAGACCGTAACCAGCAAAATTAAGGGGCAATGTTTTTCCTGGACAGTGTTTTTGCGCAAATTTATTTTGGGAATGTATTGCAGACATTCTGGATACATGTTATTAATTAAAATCAAAAGCTCTAAACTGTAAAAGATAGGATTTTAAACATACTGTTAATTTTTCTGTAAAGGAAGTTAACAATGCAATTTTCTTGTTTTGCCGATGGCATCCAAAAGCTTGAATCATTAGGTTCAATCTGTTCAAATCTGCATAAACCTTTGGACAACACAGGGACTGAGTAATTCCACTTTGTGCTCTTATTCTTAAGAAAACTGTTTAAAAAGGTAAAATGTTGTCCTCTTTAAGTATTTATTACAGTAATAATACTTGTTAAAATAAATAATAAATTTTTATGCTCATTTTTGTATGGAATCTTAGCTGATTTTTTCCGCTTTGACAACCCATTTCCAATGTATTTCACTTGGTTCTGATGTTCTTCATTATTCAAGTAGTTTAACAAATATTTTCTTCCATTTCAGGCTAATCGGACTTGTCCTATTGCCGAGCAGATGCCTCTGAGGTCCAGCGAGATTCGGAATAACCTCGTGTCCCACTGTTTCTATAACCTAAACTCCAATGTGGATGCACAAACCAATCAGTGAACTGTATTTTTATCCTAACCCTTGGAGTGAACAACTTCTTACTTTCCGTGGACCAGTGCTTCTGAATCCCAAACACCAGACTCCAAACTGTTTTTCCGGGATTGGCTTTTGGGGAATCTTCTACTGACTGTGCTCATTTTAGGCCTTTGAACTGTCGCCCTGTTACTCTGCCTTCTGCTACAAATGGCCTTGAAACACTCTCACCGCCGCCGCAGTGTCATGTGTTGGTGGATATTTAAAGTTGTATTTTTTAACTAATTAAAAGCTCTTTTAAGATGATGTAACCTCCTCAGTCTGTTACCTTATGAACAGGAAAAGATTTTTGAAAACATATTGTATAGTTGTACTAACAAACCAGAGGGAGGATTGACAAGTCCAAAGATTATGAATTTTTATAACTAAGATACCTTTATTGTTATTAATCTGGTTGTTAATACAGTGAGAATTGTCATAACAAACAGAAGCTGTCCTTTTTACTAAACATTAAAGTTTCAACTTTGAATCAGTCTTTTTGTCTTTTATTTTCAGAAATTAACATTAACTTATTTTGAACTCTTTGCATGATTGGTATGCTATGGAGTTGGAATTTCATCATCAGTCAAGTATTTAAAAAACACCTCTAAATCTATTTATCAAAACACTCTCAAGATTGTCATTTCATTTGCTTTTTTAATACATTGAAGTACACCGCATTTGCATTTTCACCCATTTTCAGGTCAAAACTCCACACTATAACGCTAACATTCACTGTGAGGTCTTTGTCAGCCTGTCAGCTCCAGCACAAAACAGGCTTTTTGTGTAAATATCACTGTTACTATTGTCACAAATGGTATTCATGTCAGGATGGGCCTCTAACATGAGCCTTACAGTAGTGACGCTATAAATAAAATGTGCTAGAAAAGGTCAGCTTGAAACCTACTGTGTCTTACAGAAGAAATTTCTTTTAAAACTCTTCTCTTGTGAATGGCTACATCAGTATTTGGATTCGATGTTCTACAGCAGGGGTTCTCAAACCTTTTGTGGCTAAGGAGGACTCATTATGAGAATGAAGTACAGTAATTCCAAGAACCTCTCATTTTATCCATAAAAGCATCTCTACAAAAGGATACGAAACTGATAGAAAGATGGTATTGCTCACTTTTATTGTTGTTCAGTAGTTTAAACGTTTGGGTGGAATAGTATAAAAAACATTTAGTATTCAAATAAATACCAATATTACGTTGTTGTTGTTGTATTTTTAAGGAACCCTGGAGATGTGTGAGCCCTGTGTATTAAGATAATGCAATGTGTGTTGAATGGTTTTAAAGTCTTGTTTAATTGGGTCACTGAGTCTGCTTACTTCCAAGTGATGCAATGTGAAGTATCTTATGTTTTATAGTCTTACAGGACAACAATGACTCAAGTTTACTTTATTGGCATTTCTTTTCCTGCATTTGAACAATAGATGCTGAAAAAGGATGCTCTGTACAATCTTCTTGGTGACTGTACAGCGTTCATCAGTCAAGGAAAACCTGGAAAAGTCATGGATAATTCCAATCCAATCTCCAGTTTTGGAAAATTTGAAAAGATTTTGGTTTCAAAAATAAATTGGGGACAATTTGTTCTGACACATTCTTGTCCGTGTTAAGATGAAAAAAAAAAAAAATCATGTTTTATAAATTACCGAAAAATCTGTTACTTTTAATGGAAACTTAGTTTTTAGTTTGAAACCGGAATAAATATGGCTAGGACTTAAAATATTGTTTTTGAAGGTATAGCAACAGTGCACTCAGCAATTCATGTTGATGTCCAAACCATTATTTAGAAATGACACAATAGTAGAAATACTATTTAAACATTACAAACACAGATGAAAAAGTTAAATATAGTGTACAGCAGGGCTATTTAACTTTTTTTAGTTTTTCCCCAAGAGCCAGTTTTGTCAAACTCATGGCCACTGGGCCTGGTAGTTCCACAGCACATGACAAAAGTTGCCAAATTTAGGGTTGTTCAAAAGCTACATCTGTTTCAGTAATGTTATCACTACTATAGCCTCTGTTTGATTTGAATTACTTACTTACAAAATGTCCAAACCAGCCCTGAACCAGAATTACACAAGAACTTCACCAGTAAAAGACCAGCCAAGTCTGAACCAAAAGTCACCACCAGTATTAGGCCAAAACTTGGTCTAGTCTAAAAGCACTACACCAAAACTAAAGTAATGTACATTACAATACTTGAAAGATAGATTGAGGGCCTTATCCGATCTTTGGAGGGCCACTTTTGCCACCGAGGCCTGATGTACTGTATACAGAGCACTGGGTCCTCATGTCTTCTGCAGAGCAATGATGCCACCTTCTGGAGAAAATGAAACATAACATTATTGACAAAAACCTCACGCACACATTACAGGGCACGTGATGTGACGTATTTGTGAGTGTTGGTAGTTTCTCCAAGTATGTCTGATTGCAGCCCTCAAGGGGCCGATGGCACAGACTGGCAGCCTCACTTTCAGGGCAGATGTGGCTAATATACCATCACAAAGTACAGAGTGAATGAATAAATAATGTAATGTAAAGCACAAGAAAGACGATGCATGCATTTTAAACATATAATTAGTTTGGTGTGATCTGGCAGTGAGCTAAAACTGATATTCACAAAACAGAGAGCCCTTGAAAACTTGAAGTGAGTGAGAAATGCATTAATTTAAATGAAAACATTGATTATTTGAAACTGATCCAGGTCCAGGAGGTGAGAGCCAAGAAGACGTGGGCGCTGTTTACATTGAGACGCACCGACTCTACCTTGTGTGTGTGAACAGTTTCAGAACAACAGCAGATGCACCCAACCACAAGATGTGCCCTGAAAGTAAACAAACACAGAGGTGAAATGATGATGATTAACATACGTGTACTGTATTATATTTTCAGCATTTGTAGAGGAACAACCTATTTTTGTCTCCAGCGTTTTGTTTATCCTTTATCTAAAATATTAAGCTGTTTGAAATTTAAAAAAAGTATATCGCTATGAGTTACAAGTTACAAAGTATTGTTTACTTTCTTTCTCAATGGAATATTACAGGTAATTATTAACCTCTAGAAAGTTACACTGTGTCTCTTGTCACAACAATATGAATTTTTACACATTTTTTCTGAGCTCAAATGAAGACAGCAACACACACACATCAGTGACAGCTGATCTTCCTCCCTACTTTCTCCTTTAGTTCTCCAGCTGCTGCTATCTAACGGCTAGCTTGGACCTCTGTTGTGGTGGGTTTGGTTTGAGTTATGCATCTAATTCGGGACAAAAATTCTGAATGGGTACCACACAATACCTACAACTTTATTGGCCTTAGTCCTAGTAAATATTCCATTAAGATGTTAAGATTAGGATTTAGGGTTGAAGTAGGGAAGAAACAATAATTTAGTTCTAAGTTTAGAACATTAACAAACATTGCACCACTATTTGCATATCCATAATGATTTTCGTCCAGTAGTTGTAGATATAATTTGAGTTAGGCCTTCTTTGCAGCAGGAGCCTTAGTCCAGAGGAAAAGAACTGTCAAATACAGTCTAAAGAACTTTGTTAATCTCTGCCCAAAATATCTAAATGGAAGGACATGACCAAAAAATATGATGATGATGATGATGATGATGATGATGATGATGATGATGATGAATTCATTGCTTACCACAATTTCTCTAAACATTTGGCATTACCTTGTGAGAAGCCAACAAAACTGCCGCCAGACATGTGATTTTGTAGTTCTCCATTGAGATTTACATATACTCTCACATTCATTACCAGATAGAGGTTGTATTTTTTAAGACCTCCATAGCTCCTTATTGTTTAGTCAGTCACATTTTTAATGGTGATATAACGCTGGTGATATTTAAATCTCTTGTCTGCTTTTCTGTGTACATCACTATGTAACTTTGTAAAGATTTGCATTGATTTTTCTTATCAAAACCATGTAAACGCCTTTGCACTTAAACAATTTGTTCAGCATTATCCTTGTCCATTAAGATATCCTAATTCAATCTTCTGTCACTGATGCGTTTGATACACACTTACTGCTGTCTGCGCTCAAGATGCTATCTCACCCAAACACAGTGCTCTTTACTGGGGCTTAGGCTACATTTTACTGTTTTTTCAAGAGTAGCTAAATGTTAGGTGTTAATTGGGTCTAGGGCAAGTTTGAGTTGTGAGTTTTTGTAAAACTCTGCCATCTGCTGGTGATTGACAAAATATTTTTTGAAAAAAAAAAAAATTAATGCTCTCTCTCTCTGTGCTCTGTAATTATCAAATGTCCTCCTGACTAGACTCTTCATCATTTCACAATCAATAATTTCTGTTTGTTTATTGTTCAGTTAATCAATTCATATTTGGTATTGTGTGTTGTAAGATGATCTTACGTTTATTTATTTTATTGTAATTATTATTATTTTTTTGCAAACAACAGAGTTTTCCAATTGAGGCCCCTTAAATACACACGTTTGCATTCATAAAGAATAATTACAAACGTATGTATTGAATAACATACAAATGATGGTAATGATGGTGAAATAGTCTACACACACTGGCCACGAGAGGGCCCTGCTGAGCCTATTAAACAAATGTGAAAAGCCCAGGTTTTCAAAAAGGTAAAAATAAATATACTGTAACATGAAGCTCATGTTTTGTATAATCAGATACAACTTTCTCATAAATATTATTTTCTTTATTCAAAGTTCAATCTTCTATACTCTCTCTCTCTCTCTCTCTCTCTCTCTCTCTCTCTTAATTAATTAAATAATAGTATAAAGATTTGAAAATACTTGAAACTTAAGGCTCTGACTTGGGTCTTGACTAGATCTTGTCTCTCTTTGATTTGAGACTTATTCAACTTAACGTCAGACTTACTTGAGACTTGTTGTAAAACAATGACTTGATCGAACCTCTGCTAGAAACCAGAAGAGCTCATCTGTCAGTTATGCTTCATGACAAGCTTTAAATGATACAAAGCAAAAAGTTAACAGGTCTTATTAATTAATGAATTTAAAGTCCTGCAGTGTGACAGATGTGTTTTCTACTGTTTTTTTTAAATAGTTAAAACTCTACGTTCTCATTAGACCTACCAAGCAAAATTAAAAAAAAAAAAAAAAATCAATAAACAAAACAAACAAACAAAAACAAAAACAAACAGCAAACAAAACAAATTACATATAGCACATGTGGACATATTGTGCCATTTAAAATACATATTTTTAAACATGGCAGTTTTGTGTGTATAAGATTGCAATATGATAGTGACGTCACCACAGCATGTTAAGATATCTAAATTTACACACAAGTTACACACAAATGATGTAAGGCCTTAATTCCTTTTTTTGTCTTTTATGAGAAAGTAGTTACACTTTCAAACACCAATTACCCACTTAGATACCTGATTATCTCTATGTAATTTGGAGTGAGATACACTAACTGCTTGACTGCATGGGAATTTTCCACAATATGGTTATTTTATATATTGTAATAAACATGTCTTCTTACTGTCGGCAAGGTTGCATTGCCACAAATCTAATCTTTAATGGCCACCAGAGCCTCACAGCTGTCTTCTTGAAGATAGACAATTTTACTATGGATCATTCCAGGCAAAGCACATTTCTGTGGCATACACTCCTCCAGAAAAAAGTTACTTACTGTACTAGTTTATTATTCCATAGGGTGTAGTGGCATTTTTCTATTTCCACACCTGGGAAAAGAAGATATGCGAGTAATATATGCGTATATCGTACAATTACGTATATATCTCCACCATATTTCTTAAAGACCTAAAAACCTCATGTGCAGCTGCTGGTTGTGTTGGTGGAGTCATCATTGTTGTTTGTTTGCTGCAGCCTCAGCACTCACAGTAATGTACGCACACTCAGCAAACCCTATCTGGATAAAAAGATTACACCTTAAGTACAGCTCACTTTCTCCTGCTGAGATTTCTCCTTCAATATCATGTTACAGCTCCAAATGTTACAGTGTTTAAAGCTAAGGTATGTACGATGTGACTTACTTTATAGTCATTGGGTCTCTCGCTTGTCTCATGAAGATTTATTGTCTTTTAATGTCCTACAGCAGTGATTCCAAACTTAGGAACCAGAATCCACATTTGAAGTCATCAAAAATCTTTTGGGAATTCTAAGTGATTTCAAGAAATGAGAGCGAAAATATACTTCTTCAGTTACAATAAAGTTTGATACCTGCATCTAGAAAACATTTTTAGATGAACAGTTTTAGACCATTTAAAATTTGACAATGAAAACTACTTGTGATGATCAAACTAATTTAAACCAGTAGTCAACTGTTGTCCTACAACATTTTAAAATCCATCCATCCATGTGTATCCGGTCAGTCAGGTCTGAGCAGGAAAGCCCAGATGTCCCTTTCCACACACACTTCCTTTTGCTCTTCTAAGGGAATTCTGAGGCATTCCCAGGCAAAACAGCATTTTCTGGATCTTTTTACACCAGGAAGGAATAAAACCATGCCCTAGCCACATCAACAGACTCTTTTTGATGTAGGGGAGCAGCAGCTCTACTCCGAGTTCCTCTCATGTGACTGAGCTCCTCACCCTAGTGCCCAGCCACCCTGTGGAGTAAACTGATCAATTGTGTATCTACCATCTTGTCCATTCGGTCATGACACAAAACTCATGACAATAGGTGAGGGTTGGAACATATTTTTAATCTGGTGTTATCTGGGTATTTATTTGACAACCCCAATCACCTCATCAAAGAAAGGACAAACCTGGAAAGGAAATCAAGGTTAGATTAATGTAGACTAGAACAGGACCAAATCAAATCCACATCAGGATTAGGTTCAGGATCAACTCACAATGTGGACGTAAGACGATGTATTGTTTGTGTTTTGTAGTAGACCACTGTTCTGTATAGCTTTTCTGGAAACTTCTCATACTACTTTCTTCATCTAAAAACCTTAATAAATTGCTGCTCAAAATGAATGAATGAATGCGATAGTGGCACTTGAACATCCACACAACAGAGAATTTGGCTGCTGTGTAAATCCCTGACTGTGCAGCCCATACAGCTCACACATTAGTTTAACCGCACGGCCCACTGGACATTTCAATCAGCTGTAATGGAGGTGGATCTACTCCTCACTCAACAGGGACAAGGGCACCTGCATTTGGAAAGTCTTTTGTTGATATCATCACTCACTCAGTAAAATATAAGAGGTATTTCACAATATTTTCAGTGAAGATGTAGTAAGTATGTCACATAAAATAACAAATACTGGATGCTCGATAGCGTCAACTTAATACTGTTGTATTTCTGGAACAAAAATACAATTCAGTCAACTTGAATTTGCATTTATTCATGTAGCACATTCATTCACTTCAAAATATATAAGTGTTTTCCATGTGCTGCACAGGCACAAAGCAATAACCAAAGTGAACAACAAATAAGGAATAAATGCTCAACCAATTTACTATTCTAAAAATGAAAAATCTTTTAAAATCAAAGTAGAGCAAAAGTCTAATACATCAACTAATACTAAACAATTATATTTCCTAGTTGGACACAAGCATCATAGTAAACATAGGCAGCCAAAATGGACGTAGATGTGGTTTGGTTCTGTCAGAATTGTTGTACTGTATAAAAATATGCATTCAGAATAACTTAGAGTAACTGTATTAAGATATACTGTAAATAATGTGAAAATTTTAACAAACACATTATAATAGTGAATGCGTGTGCGGTATTCCTTTTTGTAGTTAATGATAAATGTTTGAAATTATAAATCTGTTTGAACCTTACACAAGAAATATACTCAATTCAACAAGAAAGAATTACAAGTAAATACATAAGTATGCAGTACTCTGTTTTAACTATTCATTCATTTTCTGCCGCTTAATCCCGTTAGAGGTCGCGGGTGACTGGAGCCTATCCCAGTAACTTTGGGCCTTAGGCGGGGGAACACCCTGGACAGTGGCCAACTTGCCGCAGGGTCAGACAGACAAACATTCACTCTCTCATTCACTCACTAAGGGAAATTTACAGTGATGCCCAATTAACCTAAACATGCATGTTTTTGGAGATGGGAGGAAACCGGAGTACCCGGAGAAAACCCACGGTGACACGGGGAGAACATGCAAACTCCACCCAGAGAGATCGTGAGATGTTGATATGGTCCGACCCGGGAGTTGAAACCACGACCTCCTTATTGGGGGGCCAGAGCTCTAACCACTTGGCTACCGTGCTTTAACTAAGTAGTCCAAAAATGTTATTATTGTGATTGCAACACTGTCCTTCACCCAATAGTAATGAACAGGACAAGCAATCAAGACCACAACCCATAACCTACAGACCCAAACAAATAAACAAACAAACAAACAAACAAAAACAAACAAACAAACAAACAAACAAACTACTGCAGAGGCAGAGCTTGTGGTAACAAAACTTAGCAACAGCGAGTTATTACAAAAAACACAACTATACAGGGATGGAGGAGCAACGGACAGCCCACTCCCACTCACAAGGGCCTATCCTGCAATATGGTCCATATGGTGTGTAAATCTTTAGATAAAGTGACAAAAATGGTAAATGCAGTTACAAGTTACAAATGTAGAAATGTACATCTGTATGTATATATATATATGTATGTATGTATGTATGTATGTATGTATGTATGTATGTATGTATAAAATGTAAGACTTGCTAAATCATATATATATATTTTTTATTTAGAAAAAGTTTTCCCTAAGTCTTATTATGGTTCTTTATTGCATATCTAATGATTGGTTGATGTGTTTTGTACTATTTCTTGTCAAGGTACAAAGCATTCTCAATAGACCTACCAAGCAAAATGTTAAACCAAAAAAATAAATCAATAAACAAAACAAACCGAATAAACAAGGGTATTTAACTTGATTAGCTTAAACAAGCAGCCTATTTATTTTGGTCAAACGATTCTGCAGCACATCATCTACAACATAACCAAATCAGACCCCAGCTGCACTGTCAACATCGATTGATTGTTTTATATTTTTCACTCAAAATTATACATTCGTCTCATAATATGCAAACATTTTCGAGGCATTTATACTTTGTTTCAAACATACAGGGCTCGTTAATGTTGTTTCAGCTATTAACATCAACTGCTTGCTATTAAATTACCACTATGAAGAGGCGTTGCATTGTTCCACAGGAAGTGTATGATGCAGTGCTGTGGACGTCTTGGTCGACTGAAGTGTCCTCCAACTAGAAATCGTTTTAAGCGGACCATGTATCTCACCAAAATGCAGACTGACTGAAACAGACTGATCTATTGATTTGCTCAAAAAAATTTAGACAACCCAAAGTAATCATGGGCTGCTTACTGTCAATGGATGAGGAGGGGAAGGGTTCATCTCAGTCTAAAGCGCTATCCATATTGACCCTATTTTTGTCTCACCCACTTGGCTTGGAAATGCACTTCCTGTTTAGCTCTGTTAAGGTAGCTAACGTGTTTGTTTGTCTGTCTTGTGGGGTAATTTTAATTAAATATAATCTACAGGCTAAATGCAGCTAAAAACGAAGTGCAAGTCCTAGAAAAGTAGGCGGGACAAAATAAGTTCAATAAAGGTTACCTACTTACTTACTTACTAATGTTTTACAGATAGTGTACTGTGGTGCCTCTTGACCAGGTCTCCCTCAAAAAAGAGATTGATCTCCAGGGACTTCCAGGTAAAATAATAAAATAAAAATAAATAATAAAAAAATAATAAATGAAACAAATTTTCATTGACTAAAACTGGTTAATTGACTAAAACAATGGTTCACAACCTGGGGTCATGTGAAAAACTAAACACTGATTTCTTAAACATAATTTAAGAAATTTCAAAAGTAGATTCATATTTGTTGGTCCATTAGATGAATCTGTCTGACTTATTTTTTTTCAAATAAAATCAAACAAAGTATTTGTGTTTCAAGATTGTGAATGAAAAAGGTTTAGAACCACTGGACTAAGCCACTAAAAGCCAACATTACTAAGCAATTCATGAAGAATAATGCAACGTGCAGTAAAGAAATATAAAGTAATGCCCTACAGTTGTCATAATTAAATAAAAATCTCCTTTAATTCAGTTTTGAGATGCATCAAACTGATACTTTGTCAAAATCCTTCCATCTATAAGGCACCATGTACTTCCTCCATTCATTACACGTATATTTCTATATTCCATTGTGCACCGTAATAAATAAATCAGCCTATAAGAGCAGCTCCAGTCCTGAGACCAGCAGGGATCTATGCAACTATCCAGTATCCAGTGAATGTGCCCTGCAATATTTATGACAGACAGAGTAAAAAGTCTAAAAGAAGTGCCTCCTGCTCTTGTTCGGTGCTGTTCATTGCTCTCACACTCGGCCTTGTATCTGCTCTCTCATCTTCCTGTGATGGAAAACTGTGGTCGTGTGTAGCCACATAAGCAGCTGAATGCACCTATATATGCATGGCTGAGTAATCACAAGGGCTGAAGTGAGGATAAAGCAGTGCGGAGAGCGGAGAAGGGTTCACATTTCTCATTTCTGTCTGCTTTTATATTATGATATCATTTTTAGTAATCATGTATGAGAGGTTGTTTATAGAGGGGAGAATGCAAAAAGTTGATGTGAATACACTTAAGCCCAGGTTTTCATTGTTAACTAATTATTCTTTGGTGTAATTGTCCACCTAGTCAATATTTTTGCACAGTTTTGCATCAGTCAAGTAATATATAAATTATAAATAATAATTGGCTTGTTTTGTGAACAATCACTTCACAAAACAAACTAAAAGTGTTGTCAGTGTCAATTAAATAGATTCTGGCAGTCTGACTCTAGTTGCTAGGTAACAGATGTGCAATTACCAGATCTTGAGGTAATTTTTGCTTTATCAGAGTCTTGTAACATGCTTTTTGTTTTTTGTTTAGTTAAGGGACAAATATGATGCATTTTTTGGTGTCGTTCTCATTCTTTAAAGTTGCTCTCGAGCTCCTCCATCTTCTAATCAATTAAAACAGCAGTAAAGCACAAAGACAGTCCTGCACCAAGAACTAAGTTAGAGCTCCTTCCATTGACTGGTAAAGAAATGACACAGAGAAAACAATCAAAGCGATCATGCCTGATATGTCAATGCTGCAGAACTGTTTGAAAGTATGGATGGCCTATAGACTTATGATCAGTAAAGAAGATTTCAGAGATCTATCTATGACATCACAGATCAGGGTATTCAGAATGGCGTTTTGGGGGGAACGAAAGATATCTCACAAACAAAACTTCGGTTGTGTATTTGATGAGTAATGTTAGAACAGAATCAAAAACTTAGAAATGTTTGCCTAATATGTGTGTTTTAAGTTAATGATTATTCAATTTGATTTCAATAAGTGATTAGTTGCAAAGTTCTGTAAAAAGCAGTGAATTCTTTAATATTTGTTTGTACTGGTAGAAAGCTACATGATTGTTTAAAAGCTTTTATGGTTTACTCAGAATCAGAATATTAATTGATATAATGTATATGGTAAATGGTCTCTATTTATAATTTTTAAATCGTAAGTAAATACAGATTAAATTTGGTGACAAGATATTTAGAAGATTTCAATATATTTCCATAGGTGGAAAACAGGACTTTTCTGAGCTGCAGTCAATACAAGATTACATAACATGCATTAATCTATCAATAAGCACAACTTTGAGTAATCTAATGATGCCTATGAGTTTGCTTTACCCGGCTTTGTTTGTGTCTCTTTCAGTTATCGCTTCTCTGCTCACATTGTCATGTCTTTGTCCTAAAATGTGCCTAAAAGACCCTCACCTTCTTCACAGTGACCCCTCCTCCTCTTCCTCAGCGTCCCTCCTTCACGTTTCAGACAGAGTCATTTACGCACCGCAAACTTTTCCCTTCCCTTTCCTCTGCCTCGGATCCAGTGCGTTTTCCCAAATCTCAGCGCATCTTTTTGTCTTTCTTATTAGCGATTTATTACTGACGTGGCACCGGACGCACGATGACAATGAACTTCACGGCTGATAAAAGTCAATCAGGCGCTGTCCCAGTCAGTGGAAAATAATATTCGCCTGGAGATATATGTGGATGGAAAGCGCACGGATGATGGAGCAGGTGCGCGGGAGCGGAGGAGAGACAAGAGCAGACTTTTGAACACGACACGCTCCACACTAAATCACCTTCGCTGCTGGAAATGATGGATTCAACATGTAACTTGGTGTTCGCGCAATTTAGAAAGTTTACAAACCGGAAGGAGATGGCGACCTGCTCGTGCCTTCTGCTCCTCGTGCTGCATCTCGCAAGTAAGTTTATTAAAACATATTTTATGTTTATTTGGACAGACTGATCTTTGTCTTTGTGTTGGAAATGAATAGCTTATTTTTTGACACTCCTGATTTGTGCTAATTACGCGGCAAAGTTGAAGAACCGTCGACACTGGATAGGCTTTATTTGGGCTACTTTTAGCCTACAGACAACAGGAATAATGGCAAGGCAAATTTGTTTGTTTATTTGTATAGTTCAACTTATACTCAGAGCAGCTGAGTGCTTTACAATCAGATATCATCTTTGGTGTGGTCTCAAAGGCTTAGAAAGAAATCAGATATTTACTTAATCAGTAGATCTGTTGTAGGCTATTTGTTAAGCAAAGTACAACTCATGTATACAATTGTCTTTAAATGTAAAAAAAAAAAAAAAAAAAAAAAAAAAAAACTCTCTTTCTCTTTTGTTCTTATTGCATGCACTTTTCTTACCATTTCAATAATGTGATGATTCCATAAATGATATAACAGTAATCAGTTTTTGGTGAGCCTGACCACTGATGCTCTGTGATGGGCTCTTTATGGCAGGTGTCCACATATTGAGTCCATCACTCATCCAAAAGGGTGAAGATGGCCCTTACTCCATATCATCAGTGTGCTCTGCTCTTGTAGCCTCTGAACCATAGATGGTTTCTTTCTATGTGGGTTAATGTAAATAATAAACAAAAAGTGTTACATAACTTTTACGAAGAAAATAAACTGAACACATACTTCACTTAAGTTATAAGTTATACCTATTACAAAATATCCTTATAGGATTTTTACTAGCACTGCTTTAAATTACATTAAAAATCACCAACTGCAATAAGTATAAACCTGAAATTCATTTTTATTTTCTAACACACACACAAGGCCAAACAAGGCCTGCTAAACCAATTAACCAAAACAATGTGAAATATAAACTTATTTCAGTCAATCAATTGTATTGCTTTACATATTTTACATGTTTGTTGTGTGTGTGTTTTAATCCTGTTTTGCACAGTTCCGTGAACAACTGTGCACTTCCAAGTCTGTATAAACCCAACCAGATCATGTGACCTACAGTCAGCAAGAACATCTCGGGCACAACTCCAATAAAACACATTTACAGAGAGCTACTTAAGGCTGGTAGTAAACTAGATTGTAAGTTTAATTATTCCTCCAATGCGAATTTGAAGAAAAAGTTTGGGGTCAGTGCTGTCTTAAAGCTATGCATCCTCCTCATTATATATACTTAAACCAATGGTTCCCAAAGTGGGGGTGGGGTCGCGAAGCAAAATCTGGGGGTCGCGAGATGATTTCAAAATGTATTTTTACAATTGTGTCTTGGCATTTGATTGTTGTTTTATGCTGAAAACAGTATGTTTGAGTGAAGTAGGGTAAAATAAAGCAATAAACTATCAAAATAAACATAATTTAAATGGATTTGTAACTTAAAATTATTACAAAAGCATATATTTTTTGCTGTGGGGGTCGCGAGTTGGTGGTACAATAATTTGGGGGGTCCTGGGCATCTGTCCCAGAGAACTAGTTTTTATTCAAATAGTGAAGCGTAGGTCATTCTTTGAAAATACGCCGTAAAAGCCCAAGTGTCTGAATTATTCACTTAGGACCTCTTTTCTTGACCATCTCAGTCTTTTAGAAAGCAACTATCCACTTCTGTTCTAAAACAAGTGTGATCTTTTATTAGCCTGACCCATTTTCTCAACATTGAGCTGTGCAATACATCACAATAAAGAAGACTGTACAACATAAAACACATTTAGTATCAGTAATTACTCAATATCCTCTTTAAAAGTGAATAATCTCAAAAAGCAAAACAAGTGACATCAGTAGTCATTATAACTAATCATTTAATCAGGATCCTCAGACCTTCTGTTCTTTTATGGTAATTTCAAGGTCTTTTCTCATTTGGTTTTTTAATCAATGCATACTATGTGCATAATTGACATAGTAACTAACCTTGCCTTTATCTTACAGATTTTTCCGATAGTGTTATTTCAGTTCATTTTTCTTGTCACAAATTCAAAAATCACAGCTTTGGTGAGATTTTCAGCTAAACCTTGTAACAAAGATCAAAAAGGGCAGATGACACAGAGACTTTACTCCTAAACCTCCATCAAAGGAACAGTGAAATGTTATAAATAATTCAGATGATGTAATACTCAGTGAAAGTGCATTACTCTTCTGTTGTTTTAAGTGTTTGTCTCCCTGAAGATCTGAAGCTCAGACCAGAACATGTTTCAATGTTGGCCTTATCCTTCAACCGGAACATCACCGCATCAAAAGATCAAAACCTAACATGGCTGTACTCTATCTCATGGCTACAGTGCACCTTGATTAAGCAAACATTTTTAATCTAGTTCTTTAGAGTGTCTATGACAGGTTGGACAACTAATTAAACTAACCGTAGGCATGATTATTTATTTTTTTTTTTTTTTAGTTTCATGTATATATTTACTTATATTTTAAATGACTTCTAGTGCCATGTTGTACACAGCTAGTGCCCCTTTATCTCTATGCATTTATTTTTTATTTGTTTTTTTTATTTATTTATGACAAATAAAAATACACCTAACTAGGGCTGGGCGATCTGGGAAAAAAGTCAAATTTTTTTTTTTTTCATATTGATCGATCTCGATTTTCAATTTGATTTTGTTTAACCTTTTCAAAAACAAATAAAAATGACATTAATTACATAAAAAAACAAAAAAAAAAACTTTAATATTTCCCATTTATTATATTTTTTTGAAACTATAAATCGATATTCTGCCTCAAAGTTTGACTTTTGTTCCAAACCACACATTTTTACTGACAAAAGATTGGTTTTCGATCTTTTGATTCAAAACCCAACACCAAATAATTAACGACTTGTTTTGATTCAATCTCAATCTCGATCTCTCCATTTTTGATTAATGGCAAAGCCCTATCCTGAACACACTTGTTTAGCAAGCAAGTATATGTGTACAAGGTCACAAAAACATGTTTCTTCATGTGAGAAAACTGAAAATGTCCTTGTCCTTGTCTCCATAGTGAAACATCAAATTAGAAATCTGCTCAACTTCTTCTTATTTCTTATTAAAAACAAACAAACAAACAAAAAAAACTTAATCTTCCAAACAAAGTTAAAATAATAATGAAAAAAACGTCCTTTCGTAAGCTAAAAGGGGAAAAAGCACTACTCAGAAACCATGTTGTGTACAATTGAGTAAAAAGTATCTACCAATAATAACTGCATTACATGAGCTTTGCAATTAAAGCACCCATTTATTTTTCACTTTTAAACGAGCTCCATAAATATGACTGTACAAAGTGGCTGACTATAGCTGTTAAATTGGAGGTTTTATGGTGATTACAGTTTTACCATTCATTCTGTTCTCCTTTCATTACTGTTTGAGCCTGTCCTTGCTTCATTGTTCCTGAATACAGTATATAGCGAAAGAAAACAAATTACTCTTAAATCATTATTGATATATAATAGAGCGAATCAATACAACCCAAATGCAATATCAAGGAGAAAAAAATGCTCTAGCAGTTCAATTGATGTCAGAATTTATGCACAAGTAAAAAAGAGAGTTTGGCACAGCTTGAAATTAGTCACTTTTTTTTCAATTAAAAAATAAAAATAAAATGCAATCTCAAGAAATTTGAATGTTTCCAATTCGGATTCTGCCAGGTCAGTGCCCCATGTTCAATTCATGTACGATTCATGCAGCACAAAGCAGATCTGCATAAGCCCAAATATTATCTTCCCCCTGTTGCTGTTGTCACTTGGGCTGACAATGTGGACATAATGGAAGCTGAAAGACAGTGCCGCCGGCTACTCTGCTTCTCCACTAAAATTATTCATGTATTTAATCAGTTTTACATAAGACATGGTTTCGAGTTGAGTAGAGACATGAAGTTATGAAGAAGTGCACATTGGGAAAGATGCATGACTAGATTAAGTTTGTTCCTTTGTGCTAAACCCTGCTAGCACAGAACACTCACTCATCACAAGACTGTTTAAATGCCCCATGGTGTAGTTTACTTACAGATAACTTGTTTATTGCGCAGCATTTGGGGGCACAAACATTCATTATAAAAGCTAAGCTACAGTGGGAAAAATAACATGTGCCACCACAGGGCAACTGACTTTTATCTTTAACTCCCTATGGCATTAAATAACACAACCCTTCCCCTTTTACTTATGCAGACATTCACCGTTGAATGGCAAATTAAAGAAAGACACATAAGTATGTAATTTGTCTCTTTCAGTTGTGTTGATAATAATGACTCCTTAGACTACGTTTAAGATGATTTGCAAGCCTCCCACTTGAGTTGTTATTATTCCACTCTTGATAAGCCACTTCTGAAGTACCATCATTTCCTCCACAAACAACTAAATATCACGTATCATTCTGAATAAAAACAGCTAACTCCGAAGATTTGATTTGTACAAACATGCTTTTTATTAGTTTGTCTGCTAACAGGCATATTTTAGTCATCATGTCAGTTCTTTGACACTTTTAAAATGTGAACAAAATCAAATCTCTTATATAGCAGATCATCAAGGTTGCATTTTTTGAAGCACAGCCCTACTTTTGGGGTAGACTGATAGCCAAACAAGATAGCCAATGTCTGACCACTGATCACCTGAGCAGCAGATTCCAGAATAGTCAAGTTTTTGCCATAACAACAACCATTGTTGTAAGGGTAAATGTCTATTTATAAAGCGCTTTTCTACCTTTCCAGGAATTCAAAGTCTTTACATCAAGTATCCACTCACCCAGTGTACATAGACACTGAGGCAATGTGGGTTAGTTGTTTAGTCGATAAATATACAAATAATAATGCATTGGATTTATATAGCACGCCACTTTGCTTGACACCCAAAGACGCTTCATATTATGCATTATTCATTCACTTCACACTCGATGGTGGTAAGCTACTATTGTAGCACAGCTGCAATAGCAGCTTGCCTGCAATAGAAAACCAGTTTTCCAAAGTGCATGTAAACTCGGGCAGAGCTACTGAGGAGCTGTAAACCGGTTTTCGGAAACCAATTGGCACATGTGGTCCGAGTGATTGTAGTCTGATTTCAGACCTCATGTAAACAGACAATCTGTCTGCAGCCAGACAAATTTAACTGAGCATGCTCACAACCACTTCCTGCACTACATTTCAACAATAAAGTCAACAAAAAAGCTCCTGCACAAAGTGGCAAACACAGCCACATATTTAACTACATGTTTAACACTGTCTTAAATGTTTAAAACAGTCCTGCTTGTCCCAGATCAAGATCAATGTGTAATTTTTCAGACAATAACAAACACTTGTTAATAATAAACAATGTTTTGGTAATTCAATATAATGCAGTCTGAATCATGGAGTAGTGAATCTGACTCAGTAGAACATGTTGCTCCAGGGTAATCGGTTTACTCACTGCATGTAAACAGGAGCAACTGGTTGACCGTTGAGGAAAACCAAATAGGTCCGATTTTTAGCTAGTTGATTTCCTGACATTACACGCACTGACTGTGGCACCTGGGTTACAGCGAGCCGTCTGCTTAGCTTTGAGATCTGACGGGATCAGCTCTGATGGCCAGTACCTCAGTCAACTTTGTATTAGTTCACAAATAATTTTATTGCATAACATCAAAAAGCAAAATGTTACAAAAGTATTAGGGTGAGGGTAATCATGAGTGCTTTTGCTAATGCTGATGTTGCTGTACGCATATCAATTTTTGAGACTCTTCAGTTGTTCATTTATGTATTTAGTTGATCTTTACTTAATCAACTGCAACCCTATGGCCCGAGAAGAGATTAAATCAAAAGCTTTATGTATTTAATTATGTATGAATGAATGTATGTATGTATATATGAATGTATGTATGTATGCATGTATGTATGTATTTAAACTTATTTAGTCACCAACAAAGGCACCAATAACTGTTTGTGATTTGCCTCTGTGTGTACAAGGCAGCAGAGCAGAGAATGCAGAGGAACGCCTGGTGAATCATCTGCTGGGTCCAGAGCGCTACAACAAACTGATCCGACCTGCGGTGAACAAGAGTCAACAGGTCACCATCTCCATACAGGTGTCTCTGTCCCAGCTCATCAGTGTGGTCAGTACTATTTCATGTTCATAAGGCAAATGTGCAAAGGCCTATACGCAATATGAATTTCTGTAATTCCCCTAACACAGTTCTATAGTCAGAGTATCTTGTTTGATGAAAATTAGCTGGTAGTGTGTCATAATAATAGATTGTTTGTTCACTATGATCCAAGAAGGATTGTTGCTTATAGTGTTAGAATTTGCCTGACTGCCACTAGCTTACAGACAACTCATTTTGACTTCTTAAAGTTGGAAAAACACACATTTCAAATACATTGTGATAATAAAGAGGTAAATAAAACCTTTATAACTTTTTTTTTTGTCTTGAGAAGATATTATGCAAATAAATCTGTTAAATAGCATTTTTTTTTGCCAAATATAATTTTTATAGTCTCTTAACTTAAGTATTTTGAAGTGCAAGTGCTCCAAGCATACTTAAAAATGTATAGTTTACTACAAAGCACTCATTGCATTTTTACTCATAACGTTGCTTTAGAAAGTGAGCATTGCTACTGTGATTTCTGTATGATTTGTTCAGTTAGAAAATTAAGACTATTGTCATAATTCAGATTATTAATCAACCACAGTACAAAAGATTTGCAGCACTAATTTGTGTTCACATGTAGATAAATGTAAAAACAGTAGAAAGAAATATAGCTTTAGGTGATCAGAGAACAAGAACAACACAGTGTAAAAGATTAGATCAGGTGTAGAAACACATACAGCTGACACTGCTGGAGGGCAACAGAAACGACTGTTTATCTAATATTTGCAGCTGCACTCCTTCACTGGGCACCTGAGCCATTGGGCAAAAGAAAACTTGCAAATAGTCAAAACTAATAAAGAAAGTTATATTAGATTAATTTGCTATATTACAGGAAGGCTCAAGTTTATGAAACTCTTTCCACTGTAAATGTAGGTCTATAGAGTAAGCTAAATTGTATTCAAGTAGGAGTAAAGCTACTTCAAAAATAAATAAGTTCCTCTAGAAATGTATACAAAACAGTGCTCAAGAAAAAGTTACTTTAAAATTAAATAATGAAGAATTGTCAAAGAAAGACTCACTCACTGTGAGAGGAGGGGCAAAACTTTAAGTTGAAGTACTGCTACTTCAATGGCAATATTATTCGAGTATGAGTACAATTTTTTCTTTAAAAAGTTAATCAAGCAAAAAATAACATAACTGAACATTATTCACAGTAGGCTACTTTACAAGGCTGTACTTGACTGAAGAAATTCTTGATTGATTAGAAACATGCCCTGTGTATCCAATAGTTGACTAAAGCAGGGTGTGGCAAAAGCTCTCAACAAGAATAAGTATCTCTATAATGGACAAAAAAATCTGCCCCCCAAAAAATTACACAAATAACCACTGATAGTGATTATATTAATAGTGAAAGATGCACTGCCTACCTGATCATTGACATCAATTTTTAGCATTTTGCTCAATTATTGGACGCTAGATTAATTCTCTGAAACACAGGACAAGATATTCACCTCAAATGCCTTCCAGCGAGCGTTTCTGGGAATGATTTACGACATGTCAAACACACCAACCTCGGGAAGACTGACAAAGTTGTTTGAGAACTGAATTCAGAACTGTTTCCACAAGATGAATTTCCATGCAAAATGTGTGACAATGTCAATAATGTCTATTAGGGTTATGCAATTAATGAAATTTTAATTTGAATTATGATATTGCTGTAATCGCTCACAAAACTTGTGTAATCGAGTAATCATGATTATTAACTGTGACTCATAAGTGAGTTTATCAGATATTTCCTTGAGCTGTAAAAGTAGGTCCCAGTCTGCTTCTTTACAATTGTAGAATACATGTAAGAGTCCATTTTTGTAAGATATCAGTTTTCATTTGATCTCTTCACTCTCTGCATTTAAAGAGCACTAATACTCTGCACTCTTTCTAAGCAAAGAGTCGTTGGAATAATCTTTGACATTTTTCTTTACATAATTGTGAATATTACTTCGATTAGATTAGATTAGATTAGATTAGATTAGATTAGATTAGATTAGCCTTTATTGTCTCCTCACAGGAGAAATTTGTCTTGGACATCAGGGCAAAAACATACATTGCAAACATACAGCATCCACGACAAATAATGTTCAACCAAGAGTGACACAGTCCACAGGAAAAAGGAACAAAATTCATATTCACAGTGTACAAACCACATTGCACAATCCATATGGCCTTAGAGTGCATTTTTCATTGCACTCTGTCCCATGGCCTAAAAACCTAGTAACCAAGATTGCATTTCCCACATTGCCTAAAGTGCAGCTAAACAATTGCACTCTTCCCTAAACTGGCCTTAGTAAGATTATTGCAGCTTCCACATGGCCTAAAGTGCAGTTAATATTGCACTCTTCCCTATTGGCCCTTGTAAAAGGTTACCATTGCATTTCACTTGCATCATAATCGAGCAGTCCTAATGTGTATACTGTACATTTGTGTAAAGTGCCTCATGAACTTCTCAGACTTGAGGGACAATGGTCAGACTTGAGAATATCAAGCATCACAAACACAACCCCCAACTGCTCTGATATTAACCAGAGCACACAAATTTCAGACCAGTGGGACAATTTTCCAATGGGAGGAACCTTTGCCCAGTAGAACAACCCACCCAGTTGTGAATCAGTCTCTGATTGCAGTTTCCCTGGTAAAGTTCTCTTTTGGAGTTCCTTTGGTGATGTGCACCTAAAAGGCTGAGGCATGAGCTTCATGCAGAATAATAAAGCATTAAGACAGGCGGCACAGTGGAGTTTCCTCTCCTGAGGAGATGCCCCAGAGGCATTGAAGGATGGGTCAAATGCAGAGGACAAATTTCCGTACGGGGACAATAAAGTATACCTTACCTTACTAAGGTCTTGGCCCCTGGATCAAATCTTTTGGACTCATGGTTTTGTAAGCAACGCAAAGAGCCAGAAGGAACGCAGGGTGCCTTTTTGAGAATGTTCAGGAAAGCTTCAACAAGCAACACACTAGAGATGGAAGGACAAGACATTCCTCTGGGCCCATGCTCGAAAAGCGTCATATCTTCTCCACACTTGTGGGGATGTGGACATTGATGGAGGAAAACTAAAGCAAACGGACATTCTGCAACATTTCAGCCACTGTCTATTCAGCAAAGTCCAGTCACCATGTGCTGGAGCAGTGAGCGGGCCATCTCCTCACAGCTACAGCTTTGAAACAAAGAAGGACCTCAGCCATCTTCAGCGCTGTTCGTATAACATTGTTCTGGTATACAGTGGTCCCTCGCTCTACTTCACTTAACGCGGCTTCGCTGTTTCGCGGATTTTAGTGCAATTTTGCTTTTTTTTTTTTTTTTTTTTACAGCGCATAGTTGTGCGCTGTAAACGCGCTTTTCTCTCAAATGCACTGTTTGTGGACCGTATCACATCGCAGCATTCACAGGCAACAGCACAGAAGCTCTTTTAGAAGACTTAAGACAGTTTGGATCATGCAGGGGAAGCTGACCTGACGCTTGGACGTTTCTTCAGGTGAGGATTTGACTCTTTGAGCTCGTAGTTACGATGATAAGTTTGTTCACGCTGGAACCTCATTTGTGTAGTTCAGAGATGTGTTTGAGGAGCGTGTTGTGACTTCGCTAGAGTCCGATGTGTTTTGTGGCTCTTGGTTCTGAATCCCGTGTTATCCGTGGCTCTGCGGTTGGCTGTGGAGTGCAGCGGGACGAGCAACGTGCCAAAAGCAGAGCAGGCGAACGTGCACAGCACCGTCCCTCTTTAAGCAGTCACAAAAATGACTTGCGCTGTTGAATCTCGCGATGAATCATGTGTTCAGCGCATTATTCCATGTACAAAAGACACTAAACATAAGAACCAGGCAGGTTATCAACTGAAATTATGGCAAAAAATGAAGATCACTACTTCGCGGGTTTCACCTTTCATGGGTTATTCTTGGAACCTAACCCCCGTGTTAAACGAGAGACCACTGTAGACACAGTTAATGCAAATAGGTTTAGATAAAAGTCTAGACTCTTTTGTGCATTTATTGGAAACACATTTGCATACTTCTTTTAAACACTGTATGTACATTGGTCAAAACATAAAAAATTTGGTAATAATAAAAAAAAAAAAAATAAACTTCTGATAGAAAATAAATAAAATACATTTTTAACTATTAAAGATTGGTAATTGAATCAACTATTACATTAATCCCGAACAAAATTGTCCGATCATTCTATATCAAATCATGAATTTATCTGGTCCTGCCACAGCTCCATGACATCAATAAGTTTTAATAAATCCAGCACATACAAAGCATGTCATTGTTTGCAAAGATAAAAAAAACAGTATCTCAAAAGAAAACAAAACAGAACAACAAAAAAAAAAAAAAAAACAAAAAAAAAAAAAAAAAAAAAAACAGTTTGTCAAATCTTTTTAATTTAAATCTTAATTGTTTGCAAATGCACTGTTTGATGCATTGCAAAGATTTTGAGATCATTCAAACACATTTTTTAAACAATACAGTTGAAATAAACATAAACACATTAAAGACAAATCTAATTTCTCAACACAAAAGACTCTGTCCAGCAGCCAGAAATGTGTTGCAGTCAGATTTATGAGCCTGTTATGCAGCCATAGGCCACCTCTTTTCATTCATTGTATGCACAGATACAGTGCACAGTAAGCAGGCCAGACAATTAGGAAAATGGATGGTTAGTCATTCATGGCAATCCATCTCAGTGTTGCCAAATGTCTTTTAAATATTGAACAAAAACAGCCCAGTTTAAATACAGTCAAACCTTTGTGTGGCATTTCTGTGTTCAAAGTGTACATTGCTCTATTTTCAGAACGAACGGGAGCAGATAATGACGACCAACGTGTGGCTCTTCCAGGTGCAGTATTGTGCTGATTTGGTACCAATGACCTTTCTCAGCTGTACAAAGTCTTACTCATGGATTTTTCCTTTGTGCCATATTCCATAAACAGGAGTGGAATGACTACAGGCTCAGGTGGGACCCAGAAAAATATGGTGGGATAAAGAAACTGCGAATACCTTCCAAGCTCATCTGGCTCCCGGACATTGTGCTCTACAACAAGTAAGTGTCCTCAAGTCTCACATTATGAACGCTAGAAATTTTCCTGGTCATAGGTAGGGAAAATTGATAAATTATTATTATTATTTATTATTATTTTTTTTTTTTACGCTTTAAAGAGTTGAAAAGTTTGAATTTAATTGCCTTAAAAAGTCTTAAATCTGCTGATTTAGGTTCTAAAAATTTACTGTGTTTATATTAAGTAATTACTGCAAGTTATTCCGATCTGTTTCACTTTGCTGTTGGATATTTCAAAACAGGCCTATTGGCTGACAGGAAAGAGTGACAGTTAAGTCAATCAGTCATAACAGAATTAGGCAGGCAAGAAGCCCGATTGGTTTAAAACATTGGAAATAACTAGATTATGTTGTTACTAGATTATTTTGTTATTATATAAAAATGTGCATTACACAGTTGTTGCATATGTTCATTTAAAAAAAAATAATTATTAGAATATTTATAATTTTAACAAAATATAAAGGCATAACTCACAAGTCCCTATTTTATATAATTATAGATAATGTGAACTAGAAACTATGTTTCTTATAAAATAAACTAATTCGAAGGCTTATCTTAGAAACAAGCTACTGTATGTTGCAACAAACTGGTAAGATCTGTGGAGAATCGGCCCCACTCATAATTAAATACATGTTTTTTACATACAATGCATATCATTTAATAAAAGCAAGATAGACATGTTCATTTTACATTCCAGACAAAACTAAAGCATCTTCACTAAAACCAGAGAACCCACAAGTATAAATATCGATGCATCTAATTTTTTTTATTTATACTTATAAAGCAACAAAATAAATTATTGCTTCTCATCTATACATTCCCCAGTGCTGATGGTGTTTATGAAGTCTCCTTTTACTGCAACGCTGTGGTCTCCAACACTGGGGACATCTTCTGGCTCCCGCCTGCCATCTACAAGTCGCTTGTCCCATCGAGGTGCAGAACTTCCCATTCGACCAACAGAACTGCACCCTCAAGTTTCGCTCCTGGACCTACGACCACACGGAGATCGATGTGGTCCTCACCAGTGACTACGCCAGCAGGGACGATTTTACGCCCAGCGGAGAATGGGACATTGTGTCACTGCCTGCACGCAAAAATGAAGACCCAAATGACATTACCTACTTGGATATTACCTATGACTTTATCATTCAGAGGAAGCCACTGTTTTACACCATCAACATGATCATCCCTTGTATTCTGATCACGTCGTTGGCCATTTTAGTTTTCTACCTGCCGTCAGACTGCAGAGAGAAGATGACATTGTGTATATCCGTGCTGCTGGCGCTAACTGTGTTCCTGCTGCTAATATCAAAGATAGTACCACCCACCTCACTGGCAGTGCCCCTCATAGGTCTGTCATCTGTGTTTAAAGAATATTTTGTAAACATCGAAATCATTTATATACAAAATAAATCCGACTCAAAGGAAAGTTTGGCAGGCGAGATGGCAGGTGTTGAAAATAACATCCACTTTTATGTAAAATCCTGCTCTTTTCTTCGCATGAGATACATTTTATATATTCTAAAAGAGAGAACCTAAGTAAGGGTTTGTCGATTACTTTGAGACTGTGTTTGAAATAGTTAAATGCTTTTACCGGAAGAGGTACAATACGATACATACGATAGACTGATAAAAAAAAAACAACAACATCATGATAGACAATTGTAAACTACTGCCTATTTTATGCCAATGACAAATTAACTCAAAGGAATGACATAATGCCGTTATCTAACATGATGAAAAATAAATGAGCATTGATAGATAAGATTATGTAATAATTACTGTAACAAATATTTAGAAGGATTGGATATTGCAAAAGTAGCCACCAACTACTCAGCACTCGGTGTCTTAGATATTGATGTTTCATCTAGCAATTAATATTTAGTTCCATAGTAATTAATAAGAATAGCTAGAACACTTTACTATGTCATTTTATTTTAGAAACAGTGTAGGTAAACTTGTATATTCCAGTTAAAGGATAATTTAATTATTTAGTGCGATGTATTAGAAAGCTATGTTCTTTATATTTTTTTCTTCTTGTTTTCACAGGTAAATACTTGATGTTCACAATGGTGCTGGTCACATTTTCCATCGTGTCCTGTGCCTGTGTTTTGAATGTTCACCACCGTTCTCCCTCCACACACTACATGCCCGACTGGGTCAAACGCATCTTTCTAGTCCGCCTTCCATACTTTCTGTTCATGACTCGTCCAAGATCCAACAACCGGGACAAACTCAAGGCAAAGTTTCCAATCCGGAGTACAACCACGCTCAACTCTCAGCTCTCTACTATGAGATTTGGAGGGGATTTCTTTGCTCAGGAGGACTTTGCACAGAAGTACCCCTGGAAAGGAACTGAACTGCCTGAAGGAGGGGGTGGTTTCTCAGACTTTGGCAGATCTCTGGCTCACCCACTGGACCCCGCTCTGGAGGAGGCTGTGGAGGGAGTCAAATACATTGCTGAACACATGAAGACTGAAGACGATGATGAAGGGGTAAGGACATATTGCTGTGTTTTGCATATCTATATTTTTTGTTGTATTCTAGGTTATAGGGCTGTACTGAAAAACAATATTGATAGTATAATGCAGTATGCCATGACAGACCTCTTGGCAGACCTACACTGCATACAGACAAGCATAATGCTTATGTGGTTGCTGATTTCTGTTGAGACGCGTTAAAAATAAATCTATCTGAAAGACTGAATTATTCATAGGACAATTGTATTCTGATAGTAAAAGCATTAGTAAACTTTGAACCCTAGTTTTCCTGGTATCTCTATGTATCAGAACATGGGCCAAATTTATTATTCAAGGTGCTAATTACAGGTATATACTAAAAAATGCAAATGCTTTTTTGTGAGCGTTTTGCACTCTTTTGTACATTTAAAATATTACACAAAGCAAATACGTATTATCTCAAGTTTTGAATTTTTATGGTCTATGTGAGAGGCACAAATGTCAGCTGTGTTAACTTTTTGCTCCTCCTAACCTATTTCGCACATGAGCAAATGTTTAATGATAAATTAGACCCTATGCTTTTAATGGGATGTACAATGTGAGGCACTATGAGCAATACCCTTCCTTAATAGGTTGCCTCATGCTAAACTTGATTAGTAGAAGCTTAAAAACATCAGTCATAATGGCATTATTTATTCCGTAGCAGGTTTGAACTAAACTTGTATGCAGTTCTACAATGTCTGTTACTATTACTACCTCTAATACTAGTACTGACCTACTAGGTCCAGTTGAAACATCAGATGTCAATAACCAGTTGAAACATCTGATTCCCAGACTGTTTCAACTTGGTCCACAGCACATTTTTGAGAAGATACTTCTCTTTGTATATTGGATGCTTTGTATTTAGTAATGTAAGTATACTCTTTGTATTTCTTTTATTTGATTGACTTTGCTATGGGGCATGTGTCATTGTTTGTCTCATTATGGTCACAACAAATGGTTAAAATACTACATTTACACTGCGACACTGCGGCAAGAAGGTCCCGGGTTCGACTCCTGGGCCGCCCGGGGCCTTTCTATGTGGAGTTTGCATGTTCTCCCCGTGTCTGTGTAGGTTTCCTCCAGGTACTCCGGTTTCCTCCTACAACTAAAAACATGTCCAATGTGCCTCCCCTCTCCAGGACTACAGATGGAAATTAGCTATAAGCTAGAATAACAAGCATCTCTGCCATTGTGCTTAATGTAATTGTACATTGTCCTAATGAACATTACCTTACATTAATAACACCTATAATTTCTTACTCCAATGACCGCAGTCCAGCCCTCCATCATTTGTCTAGGTTCAAATATGGCCCACAAGAAATAATAATTGCCCAGCTCTGTACTACTACTACTACTACTACTACTACTACTACTACTACTACTACTACTACTACTACTACTACTACTATACTACTACTATACGACAAGCCTAAGGACACATGTGCAAGGAATTTAAAATGCACAGGTACAACAAATACACAACCTTTAAAGTAAATAACAATATAACAATACCAAAGCCCAAACCCACTAAACTTTCAATTGTTCTAGAGGATTTTTTTTCTTTGTGTTCTTATAAGTTACTCCAAAAACACACCATATCCACAGCAAAGGTCTAACCTTAACCCCAAAGCTATACCTCTAAGCTTCTCAGCTCCCAAAATCATTCCCGGTTGAATAAATATTACAAACAGGTTGCTATGCTGTAATTGCTCGAGGCAGATTCGCTTTACTGTGAGTGTAAATATAATCCAATACATTTTTGAAGTCCACACAGCAGCAGTCAATAATTCAAGCTTTAGAACAATAATCCTTTATGCTTGATAGAGTGGAAGTTTTTTGTTCAACTCAAAATGCTTCCACTACAAATCTTTATTTTTTATATAATAGATGCAGTTAACTCTCTAAACACAATGAGATACTTATACAAAAGAAGGAGAGATAACACTTTTTAATTATTGTGATGGTAGCAATAGGCTCCACAATTTTTATTTACCTCAAATTACACTCCTACAAACAATAAACAAGAGATTCCATTGGGTATCAGTTGAATTTTGATTGTGATTTGCCCTCCACCATTTGTTATAACTTATACTATAGAATTGGGGTACTTTGGCTTCCTGTCACCTCCAAAAACATGCATTTTAGGTTAAATGGGCATCAATGTAAATTTATCCAGGGTTAGAGACTGTCTGTTTCTAACCCTGCGATGAGTTGGCCACTGTTCAGGGTGTTCCCCTGCCTAAGGCACAAAGTTACTGGGTTCAGTCACCTGTGACCCATAATGGGAACAAGTGGTTGAAAATGAATGACTGAATAAATTAATGAAGGTAGTCTTTTTTCCATTATTAGGATGCTTCATTTCTGATTAATGTCTGGGTATACATTTTTTGACAGCCTAGGTTAAAGTTTGTTCTATTTGTGTCAGACCAAACCTTGTAGATCAACCATCTAAAACTTTCCACCACTTTTGTCTACTCTCTTTCACTTTCTCAATCATGAGTATTATTACCCACAGTACTTAACCTAAAACCACCAAACTTATATGATTTCAGATCATTCAGGACTGGAAGTACGTGGCCATGGTGATTGACCGCATGTTCTTGTGGATCTTTATTTTGGTGTGTGTGGTGGGGACCCTGGGCCTCTTCATGCAGCCTCTGTTTCAAAGCTGGAACACGCCCACAGCTGATGACGCAGAGTGAGTCAGAAACATGGCTAAAAGCACACCTCACATCCCTTAGCAACCCACAATCAACCTTTTTTGACAAAGTGAATGAAATGGTATTTTCCTCTTCTTTCTGACAGGTATGGGACTTCTAAGAGTTCAGAAGGTGGAAATAAAGGATATTTCTTATTAAAACTGAAGCAATATGAACTGCACTTCAGTAGTTCAGTGTATTTGTAACCAGTCAACAAGTTACTGGCTACAGCACAATGGACATGGACCTGGAGCAACTTTTTATTCTCTCTTATGTGTTGTAATGCACAGACTGTGGGCTACAAATCTTTTGATAAATTACACCTATTTTTATTTAACAAGTGGAACAACATAATACAATGTCAGTGCAAAAGGTTGGTCTGCGGTTCATCAATTACTGGACTATATTTTTGATTACAGTCATAATAATTACACTAATTAATAGCCTTAGTAAAAAAAAGTTTTAATTGATATTTTATTATGAATGATTCAGGATTAGGTAGTAATTAATATCCCAACTGACTCCTCTATGTTAAGTAGTGACTAAGCCTGAATGATTCTTTATCAACTGTTTAATCATTATGAACTTTTTGTTCATCATTAATAAGGATCCATTAACTAATATTTGTTTAAAGTACCATATTTTTCAAACGTGTTATTTAAAGTGATTATTTATTTATACAATATGTATGTATTATGTGTATTGGATTAAAGGTGCACCTCAGGTGGAATGTCTGCCTATGGAAATGTTGATGCTTTGCCTATTTTGTTCCACATTAAACCAACAAACAAAGAATATCTGGGACAACTTGTAGCTGTGTAGAGAATACCGTGTCTATAGTGTGGAACATTCTAGACATGACCACCACAAGAAAAGTTACATCGTGCTCCTTTGATATCTGTAGCACAATCGTAGACAATTCTTTACTGGTCAGTTATTTTTATTATTTTTTTGTTTAATGTCACAATGTACTGATTAAGCACAAAATATACACTGAATTCTTCACTTTTTGTCTTAACTGTTATCAGATGCACTGTGTAACTCATCTTGTCATAAATTGCCTTAATAATTTAATTAAAAATGGTTTGTTAGCTATGAAAAAATAAGTGGTTCTCTGCTTTCCACATCACAAAACTCCTGAAAAGTGTTGAGCTGTTGAAGAAGCACTTTTTTACTGATTAAAGGCATAAATTCTCAGCAGGTAAATATGGCTTAAAGCAAACTCTGCACCTTAAAAAACTCACTGCACCAGAGATATAATACTGATACCGAACACAAATTAAATTTCACCACATCACATAATCTAAAGTTTTTTTTTTTCATCACTCTTTTTCTGTTACTTTGAGAATAATCAGATTGTTAATAACACTACAAGTTTTTACTATGAAATGCTCGATGTTTTGTACATCAGGGTGCACTATGTAGCTTTTCCGAGGCAAGGGTTTACTCCTGCCCTGTCATCACTCACATGGTATTGCAATACAGTACTGTACCTGAAATGTTCTGGGAAAACTACAACTTGTCTTTATTACTCAAAAAGTGATAATCACACCTTTCGCCTCTACATGGGTCTGACTTGGAGCCATCACTACTGATAGCTTGATTTAGGCTAAACTTACTTTACTAGTCCTAATAACATTAATGATAAAGAGACGCATTTGCTCAACTTTGGAAAATAATATCTTCTCCATGTAAACATGCAGTCTGCTGACCCTCATCAGAAGCAACAAGATGCTCCACAAAAAAAATAAATAAATAAAAAAAGGAAACCGAATACATTGTTCCTCAATTTGGGTGACAAATTTGAAGTATACATTTATATTAACCAAATACTGAGTTTGTAATTTTGTCCAATGCAGAACATACAGTATGTTTTGTGCTTTTCCTGTTTCTATTTCTAAAAATGCTCACATAAAGTAATTTGAGTTAATAGCATTCTTCACCTGCCTAATGTTTGCTGATTACTTGACTCTGTGTTTGACTTTTTGGATCCCTCATAAGAACAGTGGGATAGAGTGTTGTTGTCTGAGCCGTGGACAGCAGGAGCTCTGTGCTGCAGGGTAAATTTAGTTAAGCGCTCACACAATATGAGAGCGAGAAAGTGTTAGTGAGGCAGAAAACATTTTATTGCTTTTGTGGATGGGATAAGTGGCATTTGGAAAAGACTGCTGACAACACACAATGAAGAGAGGCTTTTGATACCAGTGCATCGTCAGACAAGGTCGTCATCAAAGTAATGTGATTTTTATATTTCGGGAAAGTTAACAACTAATGCGTCACTAGTGATGTGTTTGATATACTGACCTAAAATATGCACAACTATCTTGTTTGTGATGATCAAAAAGGCAATGGCACTGATGCATAAAGACTGGAGTGTTATTTTATTTTTATCTGTTTGGTTTGTCACGATAATTCAAGGAGTGTGACAGTTTGACAGTAATAGGAGCTATACCAATTAGTAATTAAGAGATGGAACTAAATCTCACAAGACAAATTTGCCACAAGGTTGTGCACACATCTGAGATGTTTTGCATATCACTTGGACAAAAAAGCATAAACAAATGAAAGTATTGTGAAGTCAGGATCTCATTATCTTATCTTTTTTTGTGACTCAGAATCACATCCCACCTACTAAAAAGCGTAAAGTAAATTTTCCAATTTATAGCTTTTAAATGTGGAATGGCACATGACCTGTTTCTCTTAAACCGTTGATGGCTGTTCTTAACTTTTTTTGTTCAATCCAACACACATTTTGTCGACCTCTTTGGCATCCATATTGTGTTGATGTGGAGCAACTGGAGAACTGCAACATTTTCCCCAGTTCACATCCTTTTAGTCCTATTTGTGTCCGTCCCAGAGAAGTGGCCCAGATTCCTACTCTTTCTTCTCAAGTGCGTGCACTCAGCCTCTGTGAAGTCCATCTGCCGACACAGAGGTAACATTGGGTGAGAATAACATCACCTCCCCACCTACTGCCATACCAGGCCCTTTCTCTTTACCATTACTTTTGAAGCACTCTGGCGTGTATGGCAGCCCGTACGAGTAATAGACGATGATAAGATTTAACTGGCCCAAATCCTTTATCTCAGCAAAAGTCAAACACTGATTCCCAAACTGTGCATGTCAGCAGAAGTGGGGAGGCCTGCGAGCTTGTCGACAGCTATTGACAAAGACCATATTTACTGTTGTACTCTTGTTTGTCTGTGTGTGTGTGATCTCACTACCTCCCAGGCCTATCAATATAAGGCTATGTGAAGCATAAAGATGACAGATGTGGTGGCGGTGCGTCTGGGGAAAGACAGAAGAGCACAGAGCCTGCCAGCTGTCCTATTTGTACCATTAAATTGTGTAATGTATAATGTTGAAATACAAGGGGGCCCTTTACTCCACCATGTTAACAAAATATGTGCTGCCAGTATGTCTCTGAAGACTAAATAATTATGACAAACATACTTACAAATGTATATTTAATAATTAATTGGAAACAAGTAACCACAATTACTGCATACATTCATATGTAAGAGCAATTGCATCTTGTATAGTCATTGTATAGTATTGTGTTTTCAGTCATTCATCGGCCCATTTCGATACGGCTTCAAATCAAATAAGATTTTCAGTTGCCTCAGGCCGAATGTGGCTATAAAAATTCTTTATTTCTCCATATGCATTTCATCCATGAAGGGTGGAAAATAATTTACCTAATAAGTTCTTATTGCAACAATGCATACTGTCTAGAAGTTACGAGCCAGCCAGGACATTTCTTTTTACAAGTGACCTTTAAATGAAAGGGTTTGATTTCATTTTATATTTGTGACACCCTTCATGAACCACGTTTAAAATATGCACCAATTGTTATTTTTCTATCACTAACTAACTAACTAACTAACTAACTAACTAACTAACTACTTCTACTAAATGTTCATGCACAGTTTGAAAGTTGGTGAGCTGGGACATTTTTTTTTCCCAGTTGCCACTAAATTAGATTTTAGAAAGTATTTAGATTTTAGAAAGTATTTATTTCACCCTGTATGATGCATGTGTGGTTGTGTGCATGTGGTGTAAAACGGTAGTGCCACATTATGTGTTTGAATATGCGTGTGCTGCTTGAAGCCCATTGATCATTGTCCTGAGTTTAAATACCCATAGATCTTTGAATGAGCGGGAGCCAACTGTGAAGACAAAGAACATAGAACAGCAAAATCAATCAATGAATGAACAAGCCAAAAAAAAAAAAAAAAGACCTTGCATAGGAACGACATTTAGTCCTCTACTGTTGTGATTAATTCACATTCTACTTTAAAACACTATGACCTTTTAAACTTTACTGTCTGTAGCTGCTGTCTGCCCCTGATTGAGCTGCAGGAAGTTGACTCACAGTCTTACAGCCATTGAGTACGTTCAACGGTTTTACCGATTTGACCAGAGCAGCACTTTTCCGGCACACTACCTCCAAACTGATTTCTGCCTGGGCTCGTGCCACTGGCCTCCTGCCTCTCTGTCCAAGCCGCCCTCAACCGACCCTCTGGAGCCTTCATTTAAGTGAATCCAGCCACTCATGTCAGCACTTTTCACACACTCACAGCCATTTGTCCATTTATTTGTAAGAGGACCTGGGGTTGTCTCCGGTGGTTTTATGAGCATTACGGCCATTATATTCAACTCAATGTGTTAATGGGACTGAAATCAAGGTAAAGTGCAAATCTTATTGATATAAACATAATGCAGTGGATTAATGCATAGAGAGGAAGTCACGCACAATGAACTTTTTTGGCTCCAAGGGTTTAATTAACTTCAAAAGACTCAATGAATTCACTTCTTGGAATATATTGCAGATTGGTTCAATACCTAAACACTGTTGTGTTCACTCAGAAGTGAAGAATGACTTGTCTCATCAAGATACAAGGTTTAATGTTTGCTTCCAGATGGACTGAGCCACCTTTTTTTCTCACCCAAGTCACAAGGGTGCTGCATGCTTAAATGAACATGTTTTTAGTTTCTGTTTTTGTCTGCCATTGTATATTGATTATACAAAAGGTACATCATGGGTGCTCATAGGGGCCCTAAAATGCAGTTACGTTAATTAGAACTTGCATTTAAAAAAAAAAAAAAACTCTTTCACTGACAGCCCTGAGCTTCCTTTGTACCATGTCTGTCAGACAGAGCCACCGAATCCAAACACAGTAGTAATGGCACGCATTCCCCTTAGATGTAATTCTGACTGTGGCCCCACAGTGACTGTACAGCCTGCTCTGCCCTTTTTTCATGTTTGTGTGTATCTATATGTGCCACACCTACTTGTCAAAGCCTGATCCCGTCAGATTCACAAACTAAGCAAGTTAGTGCCTGGTTAGTACTTGGATGGAAGACCGCTGGAACACCAGGTTGACAGTGGGAGACAAAAGTGAATTGTCGTTATGTCCTTATACCCAATATCATGCATAGAACATCTATATACTGCCTTTAGACAAAAAGTCTCTCTTCATGAAGTTTCTCAGAGTTCATTGGAGGGTCTCTCTTGGTTCAGCTTGTGTCAGGCCCCAGGGTCAAGCTCCACAAAATCTGAACACAATTAGTCTTCTCTTCATTGCACTTCACTCCTCTTTTCCCCTTTCTTTTTATTTTTCTTTTCCACTGCAAGCACTCATCGTTCCCTCCAACCTTGTGAAGACATTTATGTGCTGAGGACTACTTTTAACCTTTATTTTACCAGGCAAACCATTATTATAGTGTTGTTCTGGTGAAGCTGATAATGAACTTGACTAATGGAAAAAGAGCAAAGAATCAATGTTACAAAAGAATCCCTAGTTTTCAAAATTTCTGAGAAAAGTCAATACCGGTATTATTCATTGAAAAAGAAAAGGCTAAAATACATCCTTAAAAGGTTGGCTCAGACTGAAATGGCCATGACGGTAGCTACCTGCATTTGACCACTGTGTGAATCAAAATGTCAAGAACGAAACTCGCAGGTACCAGAAATTAAACTACTGTATTCTGTACAGAGCTTTCAAACATGAGCCAAGGATGATGAACTTTAGTTCAAGGATAGAAAACTTTCACTCTTAAAATGAAATGCCCTTAAAACCACAAAAAGTATGGCAGTCATTTTTGTTAACAAAGTAAAAATGTACACTTGTGAGTTTTTATTATTAAATCATAAATGGGTAGAAAACAGGACAGAATGTGCACAACGGGGATATCCTTCAGCTACAGATACAGAAGTTCTGTCCAAGAAGACCTGGAGATGTGTGCCCTTGAACTGATCCTTCTTATTCAGAGGAACCAAGACCTGCAAGTTTACCAAGCAAGTCTGGTCTGCCAAGTTTAATCAGAATCAGACTAGGACGACTCGAAAACACATACCATAACACTTTCTCTCTGTCTTATATTTTTTTCTTCATGCCCCTCATGACTGGTGACCCCTGCAGCTGGACTGAAGCAGTTTATTTGCACCCACCCGGATATAATCTCCTGTAACCCATCTCTGGATCTCGAAGCAGTTTGTGGTCTGCCTCTGGTCACAAAGCAGAACTATTGTCCCTTATGAACCAATGCACAGCTGAGATCTCGGGCAGGATCTGTCTAGTTTGACCCTGTTGATTCCCAGAGACTTTGTTCCTATGGCAATGCTGCAAATATTAGACCGAAAAAGCACTGTTTGAGCAGTGTAGTATTTGCCTGGTCAGCTGCATGATTTGTCTTTACCTTTTTGCTCCATTATATTATTAACATTTATACAATACCAAAAGTAAGTTTTGAAGTACTTATTTTTATGTGTATTTCATACAGTGAACACTTTCACTTTTGACAGTTTGATACGAAATACGTGTAAACTTGATTTACAACTGCATAAAAGACAAACATAAAATTAATGCAATTAAAATTCAATAAAATGCAATAAATGTTTCCTTTTTATGTTGTTCAGAAAATCATCATGAACAAAAATGTACCCAGTCTGTATAAAAATAGGTTTTGAGCATGTCTTACCAAATAGCCGCAAAGCTTGAGTGATTTTGAAATACTTTCAGAACTGTGTGATTCAGATCTAAGTTGATGCTCACTTTGTTATGGACTGAGGTCTTCTCTGCTGTAGCCATCACCTGTTAAGTATGATGTAAGAGTCGCCTTGTCTCGTGGGATCATCCTCTCAAGACGGCTCACTGTCTGACCAGTGTGTGTGTCAGCTTGTGTGTGTTTAGGAGACGTTCTGTGAGTTCTGCTGACCGAAGGAACAAATAGAACAAAGTGTCTGATAAACATCTTTTGAACTAAACAGGGGTAAAATACTATTGCAACATCTGAGTCTAAGTTAGACTTGCTGTATTTAGATGTAGTGAATATGCAAACATATCAGTAAGACATTTAATGGATGATTATCCCTACCCTGCAAAACCTCAATGTGTGAGATTTGTTCTTTTATATATTACACTTACAATTGTATTGTGCAGCTTGTAATATAACTAGTCTGGTAATAAAATAATAATTGTAGTACTAATATTCCCTTTGTCACAACTACTACTATTTCTTTTCTTGATGTTTGCGGCTGTCTAGGCTTTGGGCCAGTTGAAAGAGACATTGGCTTGCTTCCCTATTTGCTTCATTAATCACAATATAAGTCATAATTATGACTAAAGCTACACCTGTAAAGTAGATTTCTCTTTACTGTTTCAGTCATCTGTACATTACAAGTAGTAGTGGAATTAGATTAGCTTTGATAAAACATGAAGTAAGACTTTATTATCAGCAGATTATGAATTGACAGCATTGGAGTAGTTACTAACATGTAAATGTTAGCAACTACTCAAATGCTAGAGTCAGCATTTAGGGTGGGTATATAATTCAAGATAGGCCAGACTCATTCAAAATAAACAATCCTAGTATTGTTATTTAGCCTAAAGGCATTGCTTTAGTGAGGCAAATTTATGTGTTATAATTCAAGTGCTACCAAAGCTCAGATTTTTCTTATAACTTAAGATAATGCCCTTACTTGACTTAACATTGAAATAGATATGTAGAACTGAGAGTAAAACCTCCCCTGTGTGGAGTACCATAAAGTAAGTCTTTCATTTTCCTATCTGCTTCCTCTGTAGTGAATAGGAAGTCTTCGCGGTGCAGAAAGTAGTGATTGGGATGCTCTTAGACAGCACTTATGAAAGACTTACAGATTCCAGCTGGTTTAAGTATTCCTCTGGCTGGTGGTTAAGTACATGAGAGTGTTGGATGGCGATCAAAAGTTGTAATAGTCAAAGTAATGCCACGCTAAGGAGCTGCCATATTCATTTTACATTTGTCCCTATCATTTTACCTTCTGTAGCGTTCATTCTCCAAACACTGAGACCTGTGGGTTCATTAGCCCTGATGCATTACACTAAAAGCAGAGCATTTGAGGACATACTTTTGTAACTGTTGTGTCCTATTTTTGTACTTTTAAGAAGGATTTTCTGTACCTTTTCACACTATAGCTTAGACAAACCTGAACAAAAGAGGTTTCATTGGTGTTTTGTGCACAGCATGACATGTAGGAATTATGCGTGTATTTTTAGATGTATCTATTTATTCCTAATATCCAGGAAGTGCCCTTGTTTATGTTGTTAGCTTTTAGTTAACATCTATTATTACATTGACTAACTATGACTAACTTGTAAAAGTTGTGAAAAGCACTTCTAAACACACTGTGGTCAAGATCTATGAGGCTCGGAATTTAGTTGAGTGACGAAAAACATGGGACTGCTGAGAATTACATTTTAGTATGGAAAAAAATCAAGCAAAGAATCTTTTTTTAATCAGGAGTAAAATAAAAACCAAGCCAGACATGTTTTGGGATGTATTTAGTATCATTTGGGAAACACTGATATTGAGCAAAGGATAAGCTTACCCATTTTCAAACCATGTAAAGCCTACCTTATATTTGCTTCCCATGGGAAATTAGCTTGGCAAAAAACACAAGCATTTCTGTGTATTTATATGGAACCTGCTTCATGCGCTAGATCATCCTAACTGTATCTAGGTCTATATAGTGTGGCATTGGATTACACCCTTTGTAGCTCAATCATTAAATGAAGTAATCAAGCAAATGAAAGATGTGAAGGTGGGTTGTCTGTAAATCCATCCAAGAACAGGAAACCTTTATTGCAAAACATCAAAACAGTGAAGCTTGTTTATGCCAAACATATAGCATTATGAACATCTGAATTATTATGACAAAACGGTCATGTTTTGTTGTGACATCTACAGCATCTATAGTATTATTGAGATTGATCAAACAGCTAGTGCAGCACATGCAAAAATAAATGTAAAGGTGAATATAAAAAGGCAAAATTATGACAAATAGACTGATTTAAAAGAGGATCAGCAGAATTGGGCAAGTGTTCTCAGTGTACTCAGTGCACAAAGGTGTTCAAAGAGAAGAAAGGTGAACTAGTGACAGAGTGATTTGAAGTTATAGCATATGTGTATGCAACAATTGTGAATTATGATCTTATGATGATGATGATGTTGGTCACTGCAGTCTCATTTTTATAAACATGAAATAACTAACCCTAACCCTAACCCTAATACTTAAACAACAATAACAAACAAAAAAATATATATTTTAGGTTGGTACTTTTAGTTTTTAACGTAAAAAACTGGACACCCTTATAGTGGAGTTTATTAGAGGACATTGGACTGAACCTCTCCTTCTATTATAACTTTATTCTATGGCTGGAGCTGTCAATGGCCAATTCCATTTCACCTGACTGTGCACTTAATGCTCCAGTATGCAGTAATTCCAAGCATACAAGGGCCAATATATCAGCAGTTCAGAAGAAAATCCACATTTTTTGAGGGTTAAGCCTGATTCTGTGATAGCCCAGGATTTTGTAGCAAGACATAAATTGAGGGCCAGGACTTACCGTGGGTTTTCACAACTGCTGCATTCTCATGCAATTCATATGTTTTGCCATTATGATGTCTGCATTTTATACCATAACTGCAGCACTGTGAGCATGGCTGAGCCATATGGTGATACAAATCAAACTGTGAGCTTATCCCTCCCCCCGACATCTGTAAAACCGTCATATTGTTATACATATGTGAAATGCTATGTCCTTTTGACTGATTGGTCTGTTTCTCAGTGAGTGACAGATGACTTTACCAGAGTAAAGCTCTGAACTTTCAGAATAGGTGGATTATGTGTATTACATTATTCACCGTAAAAAAACAAAAACAAAACAATATATACATACATATATTTGGGTTTCAGCTACAAGAAAAACATCATATGACAAACATTATATTTTTCCACATTTTAAAATCAAAATCTAAACCTTGTAACATAGCTCAGAAGTCAAAAATAAAATTCAGCTCTGCTTTTTGTCACACTCAACAAAAACAGTATAAAGTATAAAGTATAAAAACACTAAATACCTACCTTTAAGTGCCTTTAAATAGGCTAAAGAATCAGATGATTTTGTCACAGTTATACGCCTGTTTTTGAACTGAAAACACAGATGTAAGACAATACCTGCTAATAAAACCAACAGCAATAGCCGTTATGAGAAAATTATAGATTTACAGTACATACCTTGCTTCTAAATGACCTTATCTCTCATTATCCACCCACTTTTACATTTTCAAACAATTTCCTTTTCATCACCTAGTCATGGGAGACATCAGATCCAACCTCAAAGCTGTATGCAGACCCCTCTGAGCTGGTGATCACCTTCGCTCCATTAAACCCACCTCAGCCAGAGGATCATGCCAGGAAGAATAAAGGAGGCCATCCACATTTCATTACTCTAGGATGAAAATAAAAGCACTTCTCCTCTATGGGTCAGGGATGTGCTGCAGATATGTGCATGTGAATAATTCAGGATGGTCTAAAAGTTCTAGCGAGGGGGATTGGAAGGATATTTTTATGTGTTGCGATTCACTCAAGACAGAAAGATGGCACCAGTGGATGTTGCATTGAGATGAACAGATAGTAACACAAGATTCACGCTTAAATGTCATTAAATATTGTGAATTGAGATGGTTTGTTATTCTAGTCTAGAAGAAAAAAATAATAAAAAGTGAAGGATGTTAGAGAGGGAGAAAAAAAAACACCCTAATGGTTTTTCCAGTCACTGCATCCAGCTTTTCCCAAAAACATAAATTAAACATGATGTAGGGCAGAGCAGTGGGACAGGCCATGGTGTGTCACCTTAAACAGTCCTGTCAGAAACACATACTCACCTGGTTCCTCCTCTTTAACCAATATCACTAAGACTGAGCTCGGAGAAGCTGTGAAGATAATGTGCTCTAAGGTTGTCCAACAGCACAGTGAAAATGTGTAATGTCTGCTGTGTTTATGTTCTCGCTGCGGAAAAATTTTACTTGGCATCTGTCTGTGGAGATTAGAGAGTAGAGCTAATCCAGGTGGCAAAAATGAAGGAGGGATTTTTTATGGTTTAGCATAAAATGAAATATGTCTGTTGTGACATAAATGAGAATATTTTAATTCTGAGCTAAAGTTTGCGTGAGAACTTATTGCCAAATTCATTTCAAATCTCAGAAAGAAATAGGTTTGTATTTACACTTATAAATAAAGTTTTTAATGAACTAAATCTTAGACCTTAATACACATTTTTTAGCTCACCTTATGAGTGAGTGTAACTTGTCAAAAACGTGTAATGTTAAATAATGAGGATTATAATTCATAAATGGAGAGAGAGACAGGTGGCTGGTGCTGTAGCCTCAGGGTTTGCTTTAGAATTTGCTCATAGTCATTGACACACTGCACGTTTGCAATATTAAAAGACAAATATAATGAATTATTTTTGTTGTTCCATCCTGCTCACGATCGCACCCACTTTGGAATGTCATGCACCAGAAGTAGTAAAAAGTGGTACCTATAGTCGTGTTTCCCACGTTCAGGAATAGAGTTAGACCTTCAGCTACTGACTGCAAAGAAACTATTGATCTTGCCTGATATGCTAATGCTCCAGAAATGCTCAAAACAAGTGTAGATGGTTTGTGGAGTTAAAAACAGAGGATTTCAGAGATCTATCTATGACAGATAAGGGACGTTCAGAACAGTGTTTACTGAGGCCCAGAGAGGAATGAAAAACTCAAAGGCAAAACTTCAACTGTGTTTTTTTTAAGAGGAAGCAATGATACTTTGTATTCTTTACCTGTGTCATCATGCTAATGTTGCACATTAGTATTTCAACAAGGTTCAATGTGAATTTTGATTTCTTCACTGACAATGGCGATAAAACTTTTTCTGATTCTGATGATGAAGAACAGGCCAAAGTCCAAATTTGCCCTTTCACAGAATTTAGATTTAAGGTTGAGTTGCTGCTTAGCTTTCATAGTAGAAATACATTTGAACTGATTCAGTAATTTTGTTTTGACATGAAAATAATCAGTTCAGACACAACAACACGAACGCGTTTAAAAGTAATGTCCTAAACTTTCACTTTAAAATATAGCTCCTTATTAAGAAGCACTTGGTTGCATGTCTCGTGGTTGTGTAACTGTATTGTTCCTGCTTTTGTGTAACAAAGCAACACCTTGATTTTCTGACAATCTTGCCTATTTTAGCTCGGTCCCGTTAAGCATGACTTCCTTAATTGCTTTGTTTGATGACGTCAAGCGGAGCGTAGAAAATCGGAGGGCTAAAATTAAACTTAATCAGCGTCGTCCTGCTGGTGGTAAACAGGCATCAGGGGAACGTCATGCGAGAGAGTGACTTTCCAATGAAGCAGAAACAAGACCTCGAGAAAAGCTCCAGTGCAACTTCTCTCAGCAGAGCGCGTGGCTGATGAAAACAGCTGTGAAACAACCGGTGACAACTGCGTAATAGCCCAATAAACTAAACTTAACTAGTCACGTACAGAAACTGATGAGATGAAGTTGTTAAAATTCTGTCAGAACTCAACTTTCTTTTGCTTTGTCTTAATAGAAACAGAGGATTGTGTGTGCTAAAACAATATTAATTTGTACAAACAATAGATTAATACTCAAGTTAAAAGAAAAGAACAAAAGAAAGAAGAGTAAATAAACGTTTGAATTTGTCACGGGGCGCTGTCCATGGTGCTGAAGTACGCCCACGTCAAGTAAACTTTTCTTTTCAACTTTAATTGTAATGTGCACCCATTTCTGACCGTATGATTTAATAAGATTCTCAAGTCACTGATCAGCAAGTCCCGTGAATGCACTATAACACCACACTGCTCCTGCGTAAAGTGCGTCAAAACCTGTGCTTGTTTGCTGAAGTGTGTTTTTCACTACCCAAATGAAATCACAGTTGTCCTCTTTAGCGCGAGCTCACGGGTGGTTTCTCGCTGTGTGCGTGCGTCTGTCTGTGGATACGCCGGAGGGGAGCCGTGCAGCGCGCTCAGAGGGGAGGGACGAACCAAGTCAAGTTGGGATCAGATGAGGAAGGCGCGCACCGGCAGAAAGACGCCAAGAGGGCACATAGCAGAAAGCCACAAGACAGACGTGCGTTGTTTTGGTGCAATTTGTTCTGAAATTCCTCTGTACGTCTTCTCAATCGGCGGGAAGAGTTGTGCCAGAGACAGAAACAGGAGCCCCCACGCGTCACAGGGGAGACATGCAGCCGGCGCACAGATGGACTTCCCTGCTCCTGCTTGTGGCGCTTATGACGGAAGGTAAATACCGAAAGTTAAAGAGCAATTATTCATGTTTTAGCACTTTTCGTCACAGTTTTTTCGGCATAATTTGTCTGCTTGGTTTGATAATAGCTGGTGTGATTTGTGACGCCTCATTTCATGTGCGTAAAAGTGCTTTGGTCAAAACAAAGGTGTGATTTTACGCGAATAAATTAGAACAAGGTAACATACAATTTTGTCATTGTCTAAGATGCATTTCCCCCACTCCTAGATGTTGTGTCAAAATAGGCCACTGTGGTGGAGTTCTGAGCAGGCAAACATGTAGATGAATGCTAATGTTGCTCCTGACACGAGACAATCATAGCCAGACGAGATGAGGTTCTGTTTAGAGGACTCAATTCCATCTCTGATTTTTAACCGCAGTGAATGAAAAGTTTGCTTTCAGTTTGTGACGAAGCAAATGCCGTTTTATAAGACTTTTTCTTCAGATAGAAGCTAAAGTAGGGTACGAGAATTTGGCAAAGAAGAAAGGCGAGAGTTGCGGTTTTAGTAACTGTTTTCTGGATCAAAAAGTTTTTGGGAAAGCTGTTTTGGGCTACTTTATGCAAAATGGTAATGTCTGTGGCTGAGAAGGACTACTTGTAAACGTAAAGGCAGAAACAAGACAGGACTGCCCCCGCTGTCAGTGATTGGCTGAGAGCGAAAATGCACTAGAGAGACTGAGTGAGAAATGAAGGAGCAACTGATTGCATTGGAGTGCACTTGGTAAAGCCCTCATCACTGACCACAGCGGAGGCGGAGGGGCGGGATCGTGACCTAAAGGCTCTCTGTGCAATACATGCCCGCGCGCACTGTAATTATGCTGCGGCATTTCAAAGTGTCAACACAAACACTTGGTCCGAGGGCATAAATAGGCTCTATCTGATATATGCGCGGTGGCAGAGGCTGCTGTGCGTTATCAGGCACCACACACTCTGAACCACGCGTGACCCTCATGGCTCTGAGGTGTTTCCCAGTTTCTGAGTGGATTTGTGAAAAGTTATTTCACACAGGTTTGGGGGAAAAGACATTTCAAAAAACCTAATCTAAAACGCCAGAGGAAACGTCCTTGAAAGTGAACTTGGATTCAGCTCTCACTCTGTATGCTAACTTCACTCTTCTTCTGGGAAATTACAATTCAGTATAGGAAACTTTCACCGACTTTGAAAAAGTTACAGTATCAAAAGCAGCCATGACATACAACCTACGGGGATTTACTTTGATTTACCAGCCTTTTACTGAAGTGAATAAAAGTATGTTCTTAAACAAAATAACTTATGTTATAATTTGGTTGGGATTTTAGTCCAGATGCCTTCTCAGTCATTTGTGAACAAAATGCAATATACAGTATATCAGGCTATGTATTGTATATTTTTATAGGTTTTCAATTTAAATAGTAATTATTAAAAGTTTATCTCTTCTAATATTAAGAAATTATTATTGGAATCGACATTTTTAATAAAACAAATATTTTCTAGAACTAAAAAACAGTGACTTGATCTACAATATAAGTGAGAAAAAGAAAAAAAAAAGTAAAGTTAGTCATTTTGCCTATAGCCCTATTCCCTATTCCTCTTCTTACAGACTTCTTTCTTTCCTTAGGTTTTTGTTTTTGTTTTTTTAGAACAAAACATTGCTCATTCCACAGTAAATGTGTTTAAGTTTTAAAATTAGTTAGCTATATTTTAAAATTATTTAATCACTAAAATGACTAATGCAAGTCATGCAGTACAGATGTACTTACAGTAAGTAGTTGACGTCTAGTGTCTTGTTTGATTATCGTGTTTGAAAATGCTGCTGATCATGGGTTCATCATTATGACTGTCATTACAGTCTAGAACTGTGGTTCATCATCATGGGTATTGCAGTGTGTGGCCTAGAATTGTCCTTTTCACATATAGACTGTATATAGTAGTCTGCTGCAGGTTTAAAAGTGGGCCAGAGCAGATGTGTTACTTCAGCCTGTAGGTACGTTCACGCGGATGCTGTCCTTTGCATTCAAATACAGGCTGCTCCTCTAATGTGAGTGAATGCATGAGCGGTGATCCGGTCACTGGTTATGTCACACCAGCTTTTATAGAGCAGAAACACAGTGTGGACTTCAAGGGGCGTGGCCAAAAAGTCTCACATTCAATATAATGTCAGCGCCAGTTTTTACTGTCCTCACTCAACGACTGTCACCGTCTGTGCACTTTTATGAGCTCTGAAACTGCTCATTTGGTTTTATGAAGGGCACATTTAGTGGAAACGTAGAAACTTCAACCAGACATTTCTCTGTATATGACAAACATCTCAAATTGACACTAAGTTAAATACTGTGGAAAAAAATCTTGGCATTGCTATCCCAACATACTGCTCTGAGTAATACTGAGACTGTTAAGATACATTAAGATTCTGACCAGGAGCCCCGCATAAAGCATATCTAATGAAGGCAAATTGTATAGTCTCTAAATCACTATTATTTGTTTGCATGCTTTAAGCGGCTTGAATGACTTTCCCAAGATAAAACATATTCAAATTGATGCAACCCAGTTTTGGGGGAGTTTGCCTTGAGGGAGAGACGTGCCCATTCTATTTGATCTGCTCACTTTCAAACGTGGAAAAGTTCATATTGTGTCGTCATGAAAATACATGAGCAGTCAGAAATGTGTGTGCTGTTCTGTGAAAGTCAAACTGCTTTTAATAGAGCTATTTTCAACCATTTATAGTCTCATTTTATGACGAGAGGAAGAGAGAATCAAAGATGCGACTAAAAAGGAACCGGACAGTGACGAACACAGAACTGTCAAAACATTTCTTCACGTCATAATCAAGAGGGAACTAAATACATGATCACATTTTTAGTGGCAGTGAAACATATTTAAATCCTAGTGTATTACTTGTAACAATAACATCTTTCTATGGAGAGTATACATGTTCTAGTTTATTTTGAATTCTCCTACTACTAAAAATGCAATGGTATTTTTGCTGGGACCAGAACCTTCATGAAAATAGGATTTCAAATTCCAGTTGGACGGTACATGTGAAATGCCAAATAATCACAAAGCTAATCACAAAATACTAACAGAAAATATTGGCAATATATCAAATATTGTGAATGTATTTTCAAGATATCCAAAAATGTAATATATATTGTTTACTGTAAAAAAAAAAAAAAAAAATGCCACACTAACCAATTTTAAAAATGATGTTGAGAACTTTCAACTTATTTCTGCACCTTTGTAAATTTATGAACATTTCATATAGGTCTGACAATAGGTTGAGTTGACGTGAAAAAATAACATTTTACAGACCAACAATATTTAATGTATTAGATGTTTGGCAGGCAAAATTGATTGTGCAAATCAAAAAAGAAATAAATCTAGATACCAACAGAAATCACCACTTTGAAAATGTGTGAAATAACCTTTTAGCTATTTCATGTCAAAGAACAGTGTTAATACGAAAAACTGAGTCTTGACCATCATCTGGACAACATGAACGCAACCTATTAAACCTAAACAAAAAATAAAAATAAATGCATTAACACATTTTTGTTAGACTAACAAAATGTTGTCTAAATAGCACTATCGAGACACGCCCATATGTTGATTCTGGCACTCTCTCTCTCTCTCTGTCCCTGTCTCTCTCTCTCTCTCTGATATATTTTATCATTTTGAAAACCCATGCATAAACACAAGGCTAAAGTCACAACTAGATCTATCCACAAAAAGACATCACCAAGGACCAAGCTGGAGATGATGGAGAAATGCATAGACAGTTTACCATTTTTCTTTACTTTGACCTCTTCCTGACCTGTTTCAAAAAAACACTAGTCAGTCAGAAAAATCTTCTCTGGCAGCTGTCGTCTCTATTGTCATCCACACCCTCCAGTTGTGTTTCTGTCATGAGCTTTGCAACATTATCTTCTGTTTTTTCCCGTCGCATAATCTCAGAGGTAAACACACCTCCCCTAAACTCTGCCTTATTGCTACAAAACAACAATAGTTTGTGCATTTGAGGGAGAATTTGCTTCATCACATAGTGGCTCCATCTTAATACAATATTTACAACATTGTGCAGGATGAAGACGTGGAAATGCTCGGGCTCTCTGCTCTCTCTCTCTCTGGTTTAAAAGCCTTTGCATGCTCAGGGGAAGAGGGTGGAAGTTAAATTGCGGCTCTTACAGTATCCTCTGAAACACTTCTCCTTCTTCTCCTCCTCCATCACTTATCATCTGTCCTTCAGAGCCATGACCGCCTTCCCTCATCTGACTCCTCATCACTTCTTCATAACTGGCCCACATTAAGCCTCAAGTAGCTCTCCTAGCCTGACTGTGGCCCTCATAAGCCTGGGCTGGCTCTCGGGACCTTCTTCATGGTTTTGTGAGTGAGTTTTGACATATTCTGCTCACTGAGGTAAATTATTGATATACGGCAGGAGTCTGCACTTTAATAGCTGGCCCATTTTTCCCCCTCTTAACATAATCTAGTGGTATAAAAATGCATTGTTTTTTTTTATTGCAGTTATTTTTGATTGACATTCGTATAAATATCGCTTCAGAAATCTTTAAATTCTCAGTGGTTTTGACCTCTGGACCCATCTTTTCCCTGGCTATGACTACGAGATCAATTTTATTTTTTAGTTCAATTTCCCCATTCTAAAGAAACATAAGCTGCAAATATGAGCTCCTCAGAGTAAACATCTTCTAACCTTTTATCTGATTTTATGCAGCCTTCATTTTAGCTTGAATCGTGATCTTACCAAGTGTCAGCAGCACTGGATGGAATGCTTGATTGTGTTGGTGTTCAATAATTTGAAATTATCTTTACAAAAGAGAAAATATTTTGTGTGTGTGTTTTTTTTAAATATATAAAAACAGTGTAGATCTGTACAATCAAGTTCCAGAACATGTGATTCTTGTATTAGTTTGTAGCAGCATAATTCAGTTGCTTTGCCATTTCTCCTGAATGCTTAAAATGTGAACTTTAAACATATGTTTTCCAGTTACGGTAAATAAATTGCAATCTACTTTCAGTTCAATATAAATAAAGTATCTTAGAAATGAGCAGAAAAAAATAACGTTTTAATGATGCTAATAAGAATGCAGCTATACTAGAATAATGGATCATCATTCTTTTAAACAAGTAGGTAATGTTTATTAGGACAATGTATAACTACATTAAGCACAATGGCAGAGATGCTTGTACCATTCTACCTTTAAAGCTATTTTCCATCTATAGTTCTGTGGCGGGAAAACTTCAGATTATTGACAAATATAATGATATGTTATTACCGTAGTCGAATAATTACTTACATTTTCAAATATTAACCAAAACAAAACATACAATTGTGCTTATTTAGATTATAATTATTTGAATAAATAGGTTTAATATTTAAAAAGCTTCATGACACTTTGTCTTAAAAGGCCATGATATTGCTGATGATCTAATGAGAACCACAACATTTGAAAAGAGCTGCTAAATAGATATCTCCGTTTCTGTTTTTAGCAGTAAGTCTGTGAGATTTTCCCACCCAAAATCCACCTGACTCCGAGCAGCCCATAATCTGCTCAAATCCTCTTGTAGCAGGTGCTTTGTGCTCACAGCATGAAGCTCGGGGAAATTTGCTTCACTTTTCTTCTGCAAAGCTCTTCATAAAACCTAAATTTGTCACTGTCGTTGAATCACCTTTTCTGTTCTGTTGCTCAACCTTTGACCACCCAGACTCTGTTCTGATTGGTCGATTTATTTGTGACGTATTTCAGCTCGTTTTCTGACATAATTGCTTCTTTTATGATTTGCAACGTGAAATTCATCTGACCATGTTCAATGTGCGTCAGCCACTGATTGTAGACTTGAGTTTGATCAAAGAGCTCATTCAGTCAGTGGACACATAGAAAGTGGCTCTATTGAGAAATGCCTTTGTAATTACTCCTGTGTGTGATGAAGCCCTGTGACGAACCATTTTGCCCACAGTCATTTCAAACCTTGAGGTTGTGAAGCTGGTGGTGTTCTACTGTATGTTTCAGTTCACGTGTCAAACCTGAAGAAGGATGACAAAACAAAGCATTTTTAAATAACCTTGATTGAATGTAACTGCAATTCTCCATTTAACCTTACTCCCTGAATGATTCAAGAATAGAAAAAGTTTTAAAATTCACCTTTAAAGCCCTGTTAAAAGGCATGAGCATGCTGTGCTTTATGGTAGGTTTTGAAAAGTTTTTTGATGGAGTTGGGAGAATCTGAACACTTCAGAAGTCATATGGTAAAGCCGTTCTAAACGAGCTGAGCTATGCTGCTGTGAAAGCTGAGCTCTTAATGCCAGGTGTGGACCACATCAGACATAGATTTAGCCTGTAGCTCTCCCCTCCAGCACACCTGATGCTAGAGTGTAAAATTCCAATTCCAATCCAGTCCCAATCACATCCAACAATCAAACACTTTAAATACATTTCACACAGTGACTGGCATTGACAGAAATAATGTAATCAAAAACAGCTATAGGTAAATTATGCATCTTAAATAATGGGACGAGTGACTGTTTCCAGTAGGTCTGCCGCATTTACATCCATAGCAACCAAAAAGTCAAGCTCACACAGATTACATACAGTAGGCATGGTTCCTCTTTTATTCAATAATCTCCAAAAAACATCCACATCAACTTTAATCACTTTAATGATGAAATGTTTCACATGGCTTTAATGTTATTGTTCCTTCATGCTTTTATGCTCAAAACTTATTGAAAACTTGCACTCTCAGGTCTTGCCTCTCATCATGTAAATGTCTGATGCCATCACCTGCTTGTCCCATATAAATAGTTTTATGCCATTCTGTGGGGCAGGCCTACATCTCCTGCACAGTGGCAGACCTTCCATCACAAACATTACATAGTGGAAAAGCATCTCTGTCTTTTTATATACTGGAAAAATGTGCTTTCAAAATGTATTTGAGCATAACATCAACGTGAGTCATACTAAACAGAGAGAGCTCTGGTATAATCTCCAGACTGACATCTTAAGCAGGCTTTGGCTCTCGTCTGTCTCCTATGCTCTCGTCTCCTCTGCCCTCGTCTCCTTTCCTTCCTGCTCTCTCCTCAGACCTAGGTGTTTCTTTCTGCTCTCGGCTTTTCTCTGGAGCGTTGTCACCAGGAGTTCAGCACCATGTCAGCCTGCTTTCTGAATCAAGACGTTTGTTGTCCTGGCTCTGCTTTGGCGAAGGCACCTTGAAGCTCTGCTCGCACATTAGCTTTTCAAATATTTCTCAAAAGAATGAATCTAACCAAAAATACATAAAATCAACAGTGCGTTTCACATGTAACACAGAGCTCCACATTATAAGATTTGTATATTATATTCTCTTTTGAATCTCGCGATTTGAATTAAACATATTATGCAAAACCAAATTTAACTGTTTTAATCATAATGGTTTCCCTTCATCGTTACATCCATCAAAGTTGTATTTTGAGTTGTCTGCATGGTACACTTGAAGTGTTGCTATACACTTGACTGTTTGGCCAATTTACGTGAAAGCTTGAGCTTTATCTACAGTTCATGGGCTCAGGAGGAACAGGCCATCAGCAGGTTTGATGGTGATATTAACACGTGTGCATGGGAAGAAGTCTCACATGTTTCAGCTGAAGTCAATAGAACATTTTAATTTTAAATGGTTTCAAATGATTGATTTAAACAAAAAAAAAATTATATATGAAGTAATAGATTATGGCAATAAATCAAAGCATAAAAAATGCAAAATAAACATGAAGTGTTTTGATTCATTCAGTATTTTGATTGATTCATGCATGTCTTGTCCTGCAAGTGAGACCCGTGTAGGGCTGTGCACAGGTCGTATAGTAGCTACTAAAAGACAAACATGAAGTGGACAGGAAGTGTAAGTATTGGTTTTCATTGCTAAACCCATATGACAGATTATCTATTTTTTTTCTAAATTTGACTTGGTTTGGTGTGATAGTCATTCTTGTTATCATTTATCATAGTTTTACAGCAGTTAAGTTGCAAATTGTAAAGAAATTGAAAAATACATTCTGAAAATTACATGCAGTAATTTGAGTTCTAAAACAAGTCCACCCTCCCGTGCTGTAAATGTACTCTAATCTGTCATATGCACTAAATATTGTGATTTACAAGTAATAAAATCCACATGCCAATATTAAACACATCGAAAAAGCACAACATGTTATCTTTAAGTCAAAAGTTTTCTTCAACACAAAAATGACATCATAGTGGGACAGAGCCTTTGTGTTCACTGCTCAACGCTTTACTGTAGTTATTAATAGTCAGACGCATAAGGAGCAGGTTAAAACATAACCTCATGATAGAGCAGAAGAATATGTTCACAAGCTCCACAAAAATAACCTTTGTGACTCAGTTCTGCTGCTTTTTCTAATGTCAGTCGCTTTGAACACTTCCCACCGTTCCACCGCTGTAGGTGTATCTTTGGTTATATTCATATTTAAACCTGGATTATTGAATTTGATGGACTCATGACCTACTTTAACACTACTTTACACAACATGGGGTTGCAGTCGAGCTCAGCTGGGCAGAAAAACATAATTTTATCTTGTGGCACTGTATCGGAACTTCTCACTGAGTAACATTGAGATATTTTTGTATCTTGAGCCTTCCAGGTTTTCCCTTAGGTAATTAGTAAACAAGTGCAGCCATATTTTTGGTTTATGTATATAGCACCCAAAAGAGTTTCTGATAGAGATATAAACAAGCTCACAGCTGTCTATTTCTACATACACTGTTGACTGTCAGAATACTTTACTGTGACTCAGCCCTGGGGTTGGCTCTGGCATATTACTTATGGGTGTTGGAGCAACATATACAGAAAGCCAAAAATGTTCCCAGTAAGGAATAGAACAACTATAGCTAAGCCAGAATGATAAATCATTTTGAAAATGGACCATTCATCTATACACAAACTCATATAAATGAAGAGGTTTTATACATGACATTAAAAAAAAAAAAAAAAAAAAAAGGGAAATAAAGCCCATGTGATGGTCATGTGTCTCCTTTGTTAAGCCACTCTTGTTCTGAGCATTTGAAGCAGTGTTTCATAGAAAAGCTTTTCTGGTGACTGCAGTGTGAACCATTCTAGAGTATTTGGGCATTTTACTAGAACACTGACAAAATTAACGAGCTATGGAAAATAATGAATGCCAAATGAGATGCCAGAAATGTGTTTTGCAGTTGAGTTTATTGCATGGTAAAAATCCGAGAAGTCAAGTGTGAAAGTGGAATTGGGGAGAGTCAGGTTTTATCCATTTTCAAAAGCTGCTTTCAAATGCATTGATGTCAAGTGCCAAGGTCAGTGACCCACTAAAAGTGATGAGTCCTTCAAAAAATTATGCAATTTGCAAATGCTTCTGGTGAAGACTGGCAATGGGACTTTGGGTAAGACGTTGAATGTCAGGTTCTGCATTTCTTCATGAGCCATTGCCTATCTTCTGTTTAACTAGTTACATAATACATGAACAGAAAGCACTGTTTTAGTGTGCTTCTCATATGTGATTTACTTGGAGTTAGTATTGATCATTCATGTTTGTTCTGTAATCTCTCCTGTTCTTTTTACATTATACACAATAATTATAAAAGTGACAAACCAGACATATAATATTTGAAATACGCAGATGATACAGTTAATACTGACACAAGCAATGCTGACGGGCAAATCCAGTAACTGCAGGACTTTTCTGGTTGGTGTAAGGAAAATGGCATGGACTAAAGAGATGGTCCTGTAGTTTGGTCGTATTCCTGCTGACCTTCCATCCCTTCAATTACATGACCAAGTAACTGAAAGGGTGGAGGAGTAAAGTACGCTCATCAATCACAAATTGACATTTAAAAGTAACTTGAACCAAATTTTCAAAAAGTGTCAGCAACATCTGCATTTTTTCAAAAACTGAAAAGGCTACAATTCTCAAGTTGTTTCATACAGCTTTATTTTGTCCACTTTAACGTTCAGCAGGGTTAGGGTCTGTTTTTTTTTTTTTTTTTTTTTTTCAGAGGATGAGCAAAAAAATCATTGGTTCACCACAACTACATCTTGGAAAAAAATTCTAAACATTGGCATTAAAAAAGGTTACTCTATATGCTCAGAGTCCACTCACAGCCCCATGACCAATAGAGATTGCTCCAATCTGACAGGAGTGTTTTTTGTTTGTTTTTTAGGGAACCACAAGTGAAGTTCCCAATTGAGAAAAGTAAAGTTCTTTAAATTGAATTGAATGTTTCATGCAGCATACACCGTTAGCTTGACTTTAATAAGTCATTCAACCAACAAAAGAAGTCGCAAGGCTCTCTTCATCTCCATTCTTTCACATTATTGATTAAATCCACTCTCTCTTTGTCTGTCTCTTGTCTTTTCAGTGTGCTTCTCCTCCAAAGCAGAAGATCGTTTGTTCAGGAAGCTCTTCAGAAGATACAACCAGTTCATCAGACCAGTGGAGAATGTGTCAGACCCAGTCACTGTGGAGTTTGAGGTGTCTATATCACAGCTGGTCAAAGTAGTAAGTCAACTAACAGCATTCAAGACAAACATTCTGGGCATACGCTTACCTTCCAACACTTCAATTAAGACTATCTGATGTGAAGGTGTGTTATTAAGAAAAACACCAGAAACCATTGTCCATTTACTTTTTGTTTATTATAAAATTAATCTTTGTTCATGTTTTATCTGTGTGTGTGTGTGTGTTTTTTTTTTTTAATGTACATTGCAGTAATTGCGCTATTAAGTTTGAAGTCTTTAGATAATATCTCACTTTAGCTTTCTCAAAACAGCCCAGATATCTTTTAAATTGTGTTAAAAACAAAACAGGTTTTATTTCGTTCCTTCCATTTCACAGATTCCTAAATGTCACTTGGTGTGCTTGTCTGCCGCTCTGCTAATGTTAACATATGGGCAGCAGTGGTGAGAATAAGGGGGCTTTTACAGACGCCATGAAAAGAGGGTTTTCAGCTGCAAATGGAAATCCTCAGATTAAGAGGAAATTGCCTGCAGGAGACTAGACTGATATGTGCACTCGCCAAGGTGAGATTAATCTAGAGGTGAAAGTATGTGCACTATATGTTCAGTTTAGACACATGTTTGGTCTGGGAATGAAAAGAACTGTTTTAGAGAATAACTCCATCTATTATTAAAAGGCTTCTGGTCGACCTTTCAGTCACATACAAGTGCATTCCATCAAAATATCATGTTTTTATTATTATTTATGTTTGGTAGCTGAATTTCATTTTTCTCTGTCCACAGGATGAAGTAAATCAGATCATGGAGACAAATCTATGGCTCAGGCATGTAAGTATTTACGCACATACCACACATAAAATATGCATAGCTGAAATAAATGGGAAAATGTCTGGTTGTATTACATTACAAATCTTTACTCTTGACAATATGCACTTTTTACATAGAGCTAATAATTCAAAATATGCTATTCACTTTGGCAGTCATTTTGTCACCATCATCAGTTGTTTTATAATCATTTGTGTTATATTAGTAAATGTATCTTTCAGCTAAACAAAAGTATATAAATACTCACAAGAACATATTTTTTTGCTTTTCATTCTCAGCAGGCCTGAACTGCTGACCCAAAAGATTCTCCCTAATCACATCCAATTTTGTGTCTTGTATCTTTGCATTTCTGAAGCACAAATAATTGATTTTTTGCTCCATACTGTCAAATAGTGATGCTTTTACTCATGGCTGGGCTCTCCAATGAAACCGTATTGAAAAGCTGGGACTGATGACATGATAATGGTTCTTTGTAGTGGCTCTGCTGTTGATTGAATATAACAAGGCATCTATAATGAAAGTATGTGTCAACAACACACTCAATGATAAAGGCCTTGGACTGAATCCAGTAGGTTTACATTGGCCCTCCACATGAGCGCTGCCATTGATGATTTCAGTTGTTAAATCAGCTCTGCCAAAAGCCGTGTATGAAGGATCCCTGCTGTGAATTGTGCTGTACAGTCATTGTGCATTTGAAATCAAAAGCGTGATTATTTTTCATGCAGCTTCAATCTCTTTTCATTACATTGATTTGTGGATTTGTTTTTATATCTTTTTTTGCCTTCATATATTTGTACATACATCTAGCTCTGGCTCTGTACCGAAGTAGCATAATAACGTCTTTATCTCCTGCAGTGAGATTTCTATCGTGTTCAGTGTGCGTTTTTGCTGTTTAAATGTCGCTGCATGTTTCTCTGTCAGTTTTGCCATTTGTTTTACATTTCACAAAAGAAAAGCCATAATGATACCACAATGTCACTAGACCTTCCTTTACAAAGGTTAATTGCATCACTCCATAATTAGCTAACAAAATGGCACACGTTGCTTCATAATAAGAATATGTGACGTTCAAACACGAGAAGCAAAAGGGTGTTATCGTATGATGATGATGTCACCTAGTTTCTCAACAAGTTCATTTTGATGGTTCCAAATATAAAAGAGCCACAGTTGCGGTATACCTTAACAATTCTGTGGCAACATTCTGTCGTCTTAAAAATGTAAATAAACCACAATGTTTAGTTTTAAACATTTTTCAACTGTCAGAGTAATCCCTCATTTGTCCAGAGGTAATCTATGGCAAAAAAGTCTTCAAAAGTTATTATTTGGACAAAGTTTTAGGAGATTGAAAATTTCATCTTTCAATTAAAAGTTGTATTCAATCTGATGGAAGTAACTGAGTAACTGGATTTTTATTGAAGTTATAACAATAGGCTCAAGAAGTTTACGGTTTCATGATTTAGCTCCTTCAATGGCATTCTGAGCCTCTGAATTATTCACCACAATGTATTTTGAAGTTGTTTTTGCAACTTTTAGAAGTGATTTAAACCATGATGCTGTGCTAACAACAGCTAGCCAAATACTAACAATGTAAAACATTCTGTATTTTTTTAACAAACAGTGATGGGATACTATAAACTAATTTTCACTTAAATCAATAACTTATTTTTATTATTAGTGATTGATTATTATTTTTGATTGTCCCATAAACTAAATTGAGACATTGATCAGAAACATGTTTTCCATTTACCAAAAACATCATGCAAAATGCAAAAACTTAGGGTTAGGGTTAGTGTGGGAACGTTGAGTGCGTCTGACTACAGTTAGACTGCATTTTTAGCAAAACATAGTAAACATGATTATGATTTCTCAAAACATTTAGCATGTTTTTACCCAATTTGGTTGTTTTGGTGAAGTTCATTATTGTCTTTTGTCCAGCGACACGTGGAGGGGAATCCACAACTGTAAATCTGGGCCAAAATCAACATAAATAACACAGGAGTGACAATGTGACAAATTATTACAACTGGAGCACTTTAATTGTGTTAAAATTGCTTAAACTCACAGGAAATTGTCAGTTTTTGTAAATTGTCTTTGCATTTTGGCGTTTGGAGGGATTCTGTTAGAATATTCTTCCTGTAATTTTCAACTTTATTCCTCAATTTCTTCATAATTTGCAACTTAACTGCTGTAATGTTACCACAAAGAATATCACACCAATCTAAGTAAAATTAGAAACATTTTATAATCTGTCATATGGGCTTTAAACAAGTGGAGGACTAGAGCTACAGTATGTCAGCCACCACAAAAGTATAATGTAAAAGGACAAGGCAATTAAAATTACGATCTGTAAACTGAGATTTCTCTTTTGTATTAGCCATCTAGTGTAGTCAGTATTTTGTAAATAATAATTCATTCTGCAGCTGCTATCACAAATTATTGCCTTGCCCACCAATCAGCAGGTCAGCTCAGTGGAAAGATAAATAGAAAAGCCAGTGTAGCATGAAGTGGTTAATTAAACAGCTCCCAGGTCGTAACAGGGTATTAATCCTCTTTACTAATGAATGAATTCATCTTGAATGACATGCAAATAACCAGGACTAATGACAGTGTGGCTCGTGAGCAGTTACCTGTGCATGGAAATGGAAAGTCAACGCACTCATCTGTTATTATTTTAAAAAGCTGATTGTCCCAATTCCCTTCATGTAGCTGGATATTTTGAGAGCTCAAAACCCTTGAAAATGAGATGTTTTGGTGATATCCATATTTGTGCTACATCAGAGGCATCTTTGCCTGCAGTATAAATATCTAACACTGTGTAAGTCTCCTGTGTCTGTCTCTAGTGGCTCAATATCTGCTGTACAACAAACTGTAGAAAAGTCAAAGTCAGTGTTAGCAGTAAGTTCTCTATTTTTCAGATCTGGAACGACTATAAACTGAGATGGGCACCAGCTGAGTTTGATGGGATTGAGTACATCCGAGTTCCATCAAACAAGATCTGGAGACCTGACATCGTGCTGTACAACAAGTGAGCAACAGTTTTATGCAACATATTAATTACGATAGAATTCAGTCATAAAGAATGCATTTACATCAGTCATGTTTTAGTAAATGTTACCTTTTTTATAGTACTCAGTGTGATCTTTGTCACAGCTTAGAAAACACAAACAACACAACTTATTAATCATTGTTTTACATCTACCTTAAGCTTTTCAGAGCTTTAAAATGATTCATATTTTTTACAGTTTGAGTGAGTTTTGCCCCCACAGTAAAGTTATAGCTACAAAATAGCACTAGAGCTGTTAGAGTGCAGTAGGTTTTGAAGTATCAAAAGCTTTTTTGGAAGTGCAAAGCCAGTTATGTCCGCCTTTAAAAATGTTCACCATAATTTGTATTTTTGTTACTATTTTCAATGACAAAAATGCCGAGTGAATTTATTAAGGAGGAATATTTTCATTGTAATGAACTACATTTAGCTTTGACAGCAGTGTTTACAAAGAGTAAACAAGCAGTTATTTAAAACCTGTTATTATCACGTGGCAAAAAAATTAAAAAATATAATAAAATAAAATCAACGTGTTTTGGCTCTTCGGCCTAAGGCAAATTCAAGATGACTGTCCCAGGGAAACTTTAAACTAACAGGCTCCAATCACATGTTCAAAGGGGCTGAAAGCTTCTAAAATTCTACTGATCTAAAGTTATTATTATTATTTTTTTATCTCTTAAACAATGTGAATGCTATGAATTCTGGCACTGTCATGTTGGATTTTGCTTGTGGCATTAGGAAAGAAGAAATCTATCAATGGAATGGCCTTCATAAATGTTTTGACAAGTTTGTGAGACCAGGAACCCCTTTTGCACAATTTAAACATTAGTATCACTTTGTACTGAGCGTAGTTGACTCTTCCTAATCTCATGTATATTGTATTGACTCAAAATGTTAATCAAAAAGGATTTTAGGCAGCGCAATCCCACATGCAGGCTTCATTGTCACCTGTATTTTAAATTCCAAAGCTCTTGTCTATAACCTCACCTTTTATCTTCTCTCTTCTTCTGTTGCTCGCTTCCATTTTCTCTCCGCCTTTTCCTTCATCGTTCTGACATTTCTCTAACATTTTCCGCTTATTCAAATCTCATTTTCCCCCCTGTTCTGACCGTGTCTGCATTAACGCACACGTACACCTCACACACAGCGCTGTAGGTGACTTCCTGGTTGAAGATAAGACCAAAGCGCTGCTCAAGTTTGATGGCACCATCACGTGGGTTCCTCCGGCCATTTTCAAATCCTCCTGCCCCATGGACATCACATACTTCCCCTTCGACTATCAGAACTGCTCCATGAAGTTTGGCTCCTGGACGTACGACAAGGCTAAGATCGACTGGTGCTAATAGGGTCAAAGGTCAGTCCAAACAAGTCTAGGGAGCACATTTGAGACACATTTGTAAGTCTGTATAACCTTTATAAGCAACATGGCGTTGTGTTCTGCATGGCTTTCAGAAACATGAAGCTCATTGTTTTGGTTTTACAGTCTACAATGGTATAGTTTCATACTTATTTACAAATATTTTTTTCCATTTTTCAATCCCACGTCTGTTTTAAAGTTGAAACTTATACCATACACAATAATGGTTTCTAAATATTCAAGCCTTATTGACGGTCTCTGCTCTTTTTGGAAGGAAATACAAGTTTGTTAAAGTTTATAAATACAAAATTCAACACAATTTGCAAGTATAAATTCAGATTGAAACTTGTTTTATTAGTTGCATAAGTCTCAAGATCATACAAAAGCTTTCATAATTGGAATACGATTCATGCATGCATCCTTGGCCTCCTGGCAATGCAGTATACTGTATTAGTACCCATGTAAAATTACTTCTCCGTGAATGTTTCATTGTGTCAAAGCAATAACAACAACAACAACAAAAAAAAGGCCCTTGAAATGACCTAATGGCAGGACCAGGATTAATAAAATATTACACCAAAAAAAGGTAGCAGTTGAATTCTGTGTGTGTGATGTGTATTGATGCTGTGTGACAACAGTTTGGTGCTGTGATAAACTTTGCATGTTTAACCTTTTCTTGTTCTTTGCCTGCTTAGAGAGAAGTTCCTGCTTGCTTTCTTTGTTTCTCTGCTCGCCGTAAGAGGACATTTACTGTTAAAATATGACTGCAGGGGTAAATTCTTATATGGGTCAGTTTAGAACTGTTTGGATTTTCTTGATTAAAACCAAAAACAATGAGCCCTTACTGTGCATACTGTAGTTCCTCTTTTACAATAGTAAGTAAGTTGGTAAGTTGACCTTTCTTAACAGTTTGAATTAAAATGACCCCGTCTAAAGTTGTGTCTCTGTTACCTAGGTGAACCTCAAAGACTTCTGGGAAAGCGGAGAGTGGGAGATTATTGACGCTCCCGGCTACAAACATGATATCAAGTACAACTGCTGCGAGGAGATCTACCCTGACATCACATACTCCTTCTACATCCGCCGCCTGCCGCTCTTCTACACCATAAACTTGATCATTCCCTGCCTCCTCATCTCCTTCCTCACGGTGCTGGTTTTCTATCTCCCGTCCGACTGCGGAGAGAAGGTCACGCTCTGTATCTCCGTCCTGCTCTCCCTCACTGTCTTCCTCCTTGTTATCACGGAAACCATCCCCTCCACGTCGCTGGTCATTCCGCTCATCGGCGAATACCTGCTCTTCACCATGATCTTCGTCACCCTCAGCATCGTCATCACTGTTTTTGTGTTGAACGTCCACTACCGCACGCCCATGACCCACACCATGCCGGCCTGGGTGCGCTCCGTCTTCCTGACCATGCTGCCCAGGATCATGCTGATGCGCAGGCCGACAGACGCGGCAGCTGACGACAAGGTGGGGGGGTTGGATTGCAGTGGGGAGGCAGGAGGAGCCGGAGGGGAGGGGGAGGCGGAGGAGGTGCCAGAGGAGCGCATAAGAGGAAGAACAGCCTAATACAGGTGAGTGGGGTCTAAATGGAGAGGACTGGGTGTACTGGCCTAGAGCAGGAATGATCCATCAGTAAAATAACAGGGCCAGTTTAAACAGCACCACCTGCTCCACCACAGAGCAGGGACATAATAAATGTGCACCTAAGGCAGCTACGCAGATGCTACTTTGGTATCATGGCTTTGCATCGCTTAAGTATTTGGCAGACCACACACTCGCCACAATTTTGATAGCTTCATTACAAACCAGGGGTCTCATTTATAAAACATGCATCCAAACAAAATGTTATCAGTGTCTCTTTTTTGTTTGTGATTTTCAAAAAGACAACTTGACACAGAAATGTCTAATCCAATCCTGGAATTGTGCCTCCAAGGTGTCAAAGATGAGGTAGATAAATATTTGTGCTCAGAGAGATGAGATTTCTGCAGGTACATGGAAGTGTGCTTTGTGTTATGTATTCTTTAGTAAGAATTTCATTTAAAGTTTCACAATCGAGACCCTTGGATTTCTAACTAGTTCATGTCAGGATCTGATGAACATTGAACACTGAATTTTACACAGATCACATTTTATCACATGATCAACAACTTACAGGAAAGAAAACTTCAATGTAAAGTGCTCTTTTTAGTTTTATAATGATAATGATAGAATATTTATTTGAACAAGATTTAAATCTATTGACGGTTATTTTGGCAGGACACATATAACAAACAATATCTTCAACACCTTAATCACAACTTAAAAAAACCCCAAAACATTCCCATAAGTGCTAGTCAACACACATGAGAAATAGTGAACGCTGTTGTTTGGTCATAAACTTTGACTCAATCTACGTCTCAATATTAAAATGAATAATTTGTCTTTAGCAAGATTTTGAACTCTTAAAACTGTACTGTAGAAATTTGAGTTAATCCAGTTATAAGGTTGTCTGATTGGAGTTAGCTTAATCCCTCATTTATTCAAGGTCCATGATAGAACACTTTCAAAGGAAATTATCTGGACAATGAGCCAGACATTCAAAAATCAACCATAATCACGATGCATATTCGATAAGATACTGCCCAGTCCTAACTAATAAAAACTTAACATGAAAATTAGTGACTCAAAGAGAAGTACTAGGCTGAAGAATGAAAAAAGCTCCTGCCAAACTATTAAATAGAATAGAAAATGTACACATATAAGTCAGTATTCCCCTGATGAAAAAAGTCCTTTCTTCTTGTACATTATAGAAACTTAAAGAGAAGCTCAACACTGCCTAAATGTAATCAGAACAGAGTTTAGGCTGCAGGGAAGGCACTGGAGGCAGCAGCAGTTCCAGTAAAATATGAGGAGCCGCTAAAGGGAGGAGAATCAAGTGTTACTGTAACTCTGTGTGAAGTGTGAGCCCCAAACCGCGAGTGGGTGGAAACCTTATACAACCCCACATATAACGAACTGCGGGGCTAGCATTCATCTTAATCTGAGGCTCTATAAACTGTGCATGCATTAAGAGAAATAATGCAATATACAGTACGTTATCCCAGCTCCAGAATGTATGATAAAACTTTGCAGACGTTAAGTGTGTAGTCACTGTAGTTGTTAGCTATAGATGAAATAGTAATTAGTGCAATAGTTAGCTGTAGAATGACTAGAGTATTTGGGATTGTTGAAGAAGGATCCATATATATTTAAGCAGATGTATTTATGAAGAGTAGTAGTATTAATATTCATGATATGATAATAGAGCTGTGGATTGTGTCATCATACCTCATAGAGGTTTTAGTTAGCCTTGGGTTAAATCAACAGAGCTTTAATATGCATTATAATGATGGGTCAATACCACATTGATGGGATCTACATGATGCTAAGTACTTTTATTGATTTCTTTCCCTGAAACCAATACTTCATACCAATTCAAACTGACTGAGAATATTTGAGTAATTAAAAATAAATTTCAACTAGTCTCTAAAAGGACAAAGAGATCAGCAGACAGAGTTAGTTGGTGAATAAGTTTGACACAAAGAAATTAACCTTAAAAATGTGATTTCAAACAAAGGCAATTTAGTATCAATATTTGCATTAGATTATTGATGCTGAAAGCATTACTTCAATATTTATACTCTCATCTCTAATGCATTCATCATTCAAGCTTTCTAACTAAATATATAGTTATATCAGTATATTCACCAGTGGTTGTTCCACTTCTCTTTAGTTTTTAATATTGTTTTGTCTAATGCTTATATAAAGATAAACTTTTGTCATCAAACATGTCAGATTTGCTAATCAAAGTCAGTTGTTGATGTTTGATCTTGAGCTGCAAATAATGAACGCAATAGTTCAGATTAACACTGGAAGTGTTGTATTTCCAATATAAGCTACTGGGAGGACTAACTATCTTTCGAGACACACAATTTAACCTGAAATCAACTTACCAATCTAAAGACAAACACACGAATTGCATTTTATAACTGGTGTTTTATAGTAAGCATATTGCATCGTACTATTACCACTTTAATGTGTTTTGTCAGTGTGTTTTTATATGGTTAAGAGCCAAGAAGTAATTTCCATCTCAGTTCATAATAAACATATTATCTTCTATGCAATACTCAGGTGCTTAGTTTAAATTAGTTTATTATTAGGGGCCCCAGCTGCAGTGAACTGCTGCTTGTTCCTGGGAACCAGAGTTTAGTTGTTACTAAAAATCAAACTGACACATAAAACTAAAGCTTATCTTCAATGTGATTGTTTTTAGCTTCAGTTTGAACATCAGTGTACTGTATCTCTGATTTTTTTTCCTACAAAGTCTTTGTATAGCCATTATAAATCCTCTTTTGTTTGTGTCTTACAGCAAGTAGGAGTCGGTTCTCTCAACTCTCTGGACTTCAGTGACAAGTTCTGTGGCAGTGAGTCGTGCACAGGAAAGAAGAGCACGTGCCCCTGCCCTCACGGGAAAGAGACCCCGGAGCATGCGGACCCAGGGAAGATGAGCCGTCAGCTGAGTATGCAGAGTATCAACACGGTGGTGGCCTTCTCCGTGGTGTCGCCCGAAGTCAAGCAGGCCATCGAGAGTGTCAAGTACATCGCTGAAAACATGAGGAGTCGCAACAAGGCCAAAGAGGTCAGCAGCACAGGCCTTGTCGCTTCACGCTTCCATCAAGTACAGTACATTTGCACAACATGCTACATAGAAACACCATGTTTCATTCAAGGTTTGTTTATGAATGTTAAGTTAAAGTCATTCTAAAGTAGTGAAGTGATTTTGAATGGGTCAACTCTATACTTACACAGTATAAAGTCAGGACTACATGTATGAAAATTAGCTGTCAAGCTATGGTCTGGTACAAGGACCTCTGCTTTAGGCTTTATGTAAATGTAAATAGAAAAAAAAAAAAGCAAACGGCACACAATAATTTAAGTTTAATTTTAACAATTGTATGTAAAATAAATGATTAATTATCAGGTAAATATAATTTTTCCTTATGGTAACTGCTAAATTGCTTCTTTCTTATTTAAAAAAACATGCTCAAAATCTTTCTACAACATTTAGCTTAATGACTGAATGAAAGCTTAACTTTAAATCTAGCTGTAAATTACACTTTTTAGGTAAGTGGATGTTTTTTTACTCATGTATAGCAATTCTTCTTCATCAAAAACTTAGTTTCATCCACATTTGTTTATGTATACACTTTTACTTTTGCTTTGAGCTTCAAAAAACACAAGATTTACAGTTTTCTGTTTGGTCAGACTAGTTAGGAGCATTTTTGGTGCAGATCTAGACCAGTATATTTCATTTGTTATTACAGAAAACCTTCCAATAGTAAGCTGAGTGCAAAACACTCAATATAGCACATGCATTTGTTTTTTCAATTTACACTTGCACCTGGATTGAGAATTGAGGCCCATATATAAACAATTGCTATGTAGTTATTCACCAAGTTTACTGTATATTGAAGCTTCATCTTAAGAAACTACTGCAGTGCTAACAAGTAATTTTTTACTGCAATTCAATAAAACTTCTTTCCTTAATTAAGAACAAATCAGCCTGTTTCACACATGTATTCAAGTCATCTAACAACAAACAGAATTGAGTCCTTGGAGAAAGAGCTTTGTGGATACTAACCTGCTCTAGGTGTCAACAATGGGGCTGATTTGAAGTGAATTATGTCTGATTTGTGCCAGGACCTCTCTCTCTCTGTCAGTCTTAAGTACAGTCGGTGAATTTCCCTAAAGGCTTTCGGCAGCTTTGATATGTAAAACCAACTCTTCTATCAGCTTTGTCAAAAACGCCTGTCGCGCCTTTGAATTCCATTATCATAGTAATTTACTCTATTATAAATTTGGATCAAATTCCCATTGGTTTACAAGCAATCCTCAAGTTTTCAAGTAGTTTTTAAACAAACCTTTACTTCACCCCATCAGCTCGTCATCTTTGGAGACTTTGAAATTGAACAACTGAAAATCTTATCTTAGACTTGTTACTTACTATACAACTTTTTGAACTCTATTCCATTTTGCTTTGCCTTTTTACTTACAGGTTGAAGATGACTGGAAGTACGTCGCCATGGTGATTGATCGGATCTTCCTGTGGGTCTTTGTAACCGTGTGTGTCCTTGGGACTATGGGCCTCTTCATGCAGCCCCTCTTTGGCTTTGTGTCCTAACTTCAGACCAATCAGAATGGACAAAAGACTTTGGAGACCTCTAAGCACAACTGAACATGCCGGAATTTCATCTTTACATGTAATTTCAAGTGTCAGTGGGAAAGGTGTGATGATAAGGAATAACTTGCACTGTAAATCAACATTGAATTGTTTAGCTATTGTTTACAAAGCATTACTTTTGTCTTTCACAAGCATTGTATTCATGTTTGACTTTTGTATAACAAATAGCTCTAGTTAAAGGGCATGTGTCTGACTTCAAATTCCAAGGCAAATCTATCCAGACCAAGACAGACAGACAGACAGACAGACAGTACATTCCCTTTATCCAGACTATTTGCTAAATGAATATTAATTATCATATCATTAGTTGCTTAATTACAGTGTAGTTCTGGAAATTGTTCTCAGATGTCAGATTTTTTTTAATTCACCAAATTCAGTGGAATCCATCAATCCCTTTATGATTGGTCACAGACATTAGCACAAATTAAATGTTGGCTCAAAATGCTTGGACATTTAGTTCAGAGGTAAATGCTCCTCTATTGACCCGCATGACTATGATGCTTATATTGAGTCATGACATGTTTCCTCGTCAAAAATGTCCAGTGTCCAATGTCATGTCCATGTCAGTGTCCAGTGTTTGCTACATTTACAAATGTTGATTAATGAGCTACTGAAAATCTTTTTTCCATCTTGTGATGTCAATTAGAGCTAGAGAGCTAGTTTTAAAATTTACAGCTAGCTTATCCTCAATTTAACATATTTATATAAAAATAACTTTACGTCGCCTATTTTGAGATTTTTATTTATTCTATTTTAGCTATTGTCAGGTCAACTTAGTCTTCAATTCATTGACAAAGCGATGCAGTTTAAATTAAGCTACAGTAGTTGTACCATCACGCATCTCCCGTGTTGATAAACAAATAAATCCCTCAATAGCTCAAAAATCCTGTTGATTACTTCCTGTTGTGGCATCAAAAGGTGGAGCAGAGCGTTTTCAGTTCAAAATGCTGATGGGACTACAGATGGAAATTAGCAGTTTTGCTATTCTGGCATATTTACACTGTAACTGTTACAGATGTTTATTAATATGCACCGTCCCTATCAATAAATAAAATAAATATGTGGGTTAAATCAGCTAGAATAAAACACAACTCGAGGTATGTTTTTGATGAAGAATAATCATTATTGCAAAGATAAAAATAGTGTACAAAAATTGTACAAATGCCCTTTAAAACCTATTTTGTCATGGTCGATAAAGTATTGTTTTGATTATCATTAAGATCCATAATGTCAAAAATAATTAGACCACAGATACTTTTGACAGCATGGAGGTAAGTTGAACCCTGGAATTCTGAATTTGAATGATGTCCACACATGAGCTTGTCCCTGGCACACATGAAAAGACTGAAAAGTGTTACGGTTTCCTTTGGTTACAATTCATCAAGCGGCTCACTGTCACGGCCAATCACATGCAGCGCTTTTCATGTCATTCCCAATTAACTAGAGACATTATGGGCAGGGCTTTATAATAAAACTGTATTTAAAACTTTAAAGGGCAGGCAGTTTATCTTTTGTAATTACAAACCGTGTGTTTATAAATGTTGATTAATTTTCACACTCTAATGAGCTTTGGCCGTTGAATATTGGATTAAAATCTTTCTTGATTGGATGTTCTTTAAATAACACGGTGTTATTAACACCACACAAATGAAAGGATTCCAACATGTAAAATCCTCGAATATTATTTATTCAGCGCTTTTTTTTGTTTGTTTTTATTTATAGCAGTAAGAATGCATGAGGACATTTTGATTGCTTCAAGCACATTATATAGTTCTCGTCTCATTTGAACTCGTTTGTAAAATGATCTTTGACTTTTTCTTGTTTGACAGTCTTTGAGCTCAAAATAAATGCAATATTTCTTCAAAACTGTGTTGTTTACAAGTTCACTGCTTGTGAAGGACAGGGAACAAGTTCTGCACCTTGTCTGTAAGCCCCAGGAGGATTACAGGGTATTTTAGGTTACTGCTGCTCCACAAATATTATTATGAGACAGATGTGGAAATGAAACTAAACTGAAATTGGCAATTATAATGTGGACTTCTTTGGTTCAATCAAACTGCCTTCATAGTTCAAATAAAATGTGTCACTGGCAATAGAAGGTATTATCTACTATAGCTTCATGTGTGTTAAATAACATGTAAATGAGCTGTCTTAAAATACGCAGTTAGCTTTGGGACATTAATCAAAATAAAAGATCACAATCAATTTAAATTGTCAATTATTTGGTTGAAGTAAACAAACATGATTTACAACAACAGTTAGATATTGGATATTAACTGCAAGAAATTGATTGTTTTTTGTGTTAAATGAGCTGAAAGTATTGTACGGCTTATGTACATAAAATAATATGCACATTTTGTAATTGAAAAGACTAAAGGAAATCAAAACCCTACAGATGATTGTTCTTTAGAGATGTGTTTAAATAGCCCATTAAAGTTGTAACTAATTTTTTAGTTGCAAATTAGAAAACTTTGTGTGTTCCACTAAAAAGGCTATTATAAATGCAGCACTTTGTGAAACAAATACTGTCTAAATTTCCTAATAAAGAATTTTAGTTCTAATAACGAACTAAATGCTGTTCTCTGATTGGCTGAGCTTGGGTGGTCCTCTCCGGTTTCACTTTGTTCTTTGTAAAAAGATGCTTACAAGCCATATTTGCAACCAAAAATGAATCTATGTTGATATTAACCATTTGTCAAAAGATTTATGAGAGGAAGTTGTCTGATTTAAAACTAAATCGTGTTTGCAGCGTGAAAACACCTACCCAACCTTTAATCACATACTGTTTCTACTGCACCTCATTACCTTGCCTTAAAACCTCTTTACCTTAAATAAAATCAAACTTTGCAAACCCGGCTGTGAAAAAAATAAAAATTGTAGTGTTGATTTGGTGTAACATACAACATAAAATAATAACAAGCGACATAAAAAGTCTAAAGACAATCCTAAATCTAATAGAATAAAAAAAAAAAACCTTGAAAACAAAGTAACAAAAAACTATAGGCAATAATTAAAGTGATTCATTAAATAAAACATTCACTATAATTTGTCAGGTTATGACAAAAAGTTAATCTGGTGTAATCTACCACAAGGCAATAATTTTAAGATCAATAATGTGTAACTATCTAGTTTATTTGGTCCCCTGTCTGACCTGTGCACATCGAACACTAAGTACAGCTAATGTGGAGAAGCATGTTAACACGGTGCAGTGATTCAGACTGTGTTCAGAGATCACAGAGCACTTTGAGTCACCGGATAATCTCTCGTATGTTAGTGACACTGCCAGTCACCCATGAAGCACCCGGCTAGAGCTTAGCAATGTAAACCGCACTAACACATCTCAACAACTGATGCAACAAGTTATAATATAGGCACAACTAAAGTTTCAAAAGTGAGAATACAGATATTTAAGCAGATAGAGATTGGCTTGTTGTAATACAAATGATGTCAAATGGAGCTGGGGTCAAATTGATTTGTGTCAGACTTGATCGGGGACTGCAGTTAGACCTTCTTGTGTTATATTTAGAGATGACAATCAGGCTATATAAAGCTTGATATACACACATTTATGTACACATTTATATTGTATTGGATTACATACATACTATTTTTCTCAGAACATTTGGGACAAACTGTAATCAAAGTGATGCATTCCAGTGCCTTTTAGAGGTTTTATAGTGACATCTAAACAATACAGTATACTGTATGTCTTAATAGAATCTTTTTATATTCTGATTTGTGACACCTCTTGTGCACCTGACACATGAATCTTCAGTCTGTCCTCTCAAACACAACAGGCCTGAGCCTTCACCAGAACCTTTGAAGTTTATTTTGTTTATGTTCGAAGCTTCTGCTCTCATAACCTTCCGGTCATGTGGTTGTGTCAGAAATTGTCTTAGAGCAGTTTCATTCTCTTTGTGAGGCTTGTTCTGCGTAGGGCAACAGGGAAGAGGCTGTGTAGGCTGCAGTGCATTGTGGGACCTGTTCAGTAATAATAATCAGAAATCATCTCGTGGGCAACAAGATATCATCTTGAGGGCCGCGTTTAACCCCCGAGCTGCCAATTTGACACCTCTGCACTAAAGGTTAAAAGACAAAAAATCTGGGGACTGATTTTTGAACAAAAATAGTAAGGTACAAGATGAAAAATGAATTTTTATAAGAAAAGAAGAGAAGTTCATAAAAGTTGGAGGATTTTTTGAGGTAAAGTTAAATAATGCGACCTCAACTTCTCAAGGATAAAAGAAAATGTGTTTCTTTACCAGTACCAGCACAAAGTACTGCGTTCTATTAGTATCATAACTGTGCATTAAAATTGTGTTTAGCAAAGCTTCCTTGTACAGTATTTTGTTGAGTATACCATTTGCACAACCGTGGTGTGAGTCATGGAGAGAGATTTATTGCTTTATTTAGTTAATGAAGGCAAAGGATGCACACACAGCTGAGGCATTTGTGTTGGTCATAATTTATGCAAAGCCATATTTTAACAGACCAAGAGTTCACAGCATAAATATTGTAGTAGGCCTGTATAGTAAAATGCTTTATATTAAGAAAGTAAATATGTATTCACACAATGAGAATGATCTATCAAAGGGTTTGGAAATGAGGAGGAATTATCACAATTGCAAAAATGATAACTAATTTAAAACTAATGATTATATATTTCCAATGGGGAGGTAAGTAGGATAGAAAGCTTTTATCCATAAATAGTTTACAAGATGTCTTGACTTAAAGGTGCAACATTATAACTCTACTGATTAAGGATGTGCCACCTGCTTGTCTGTGTTTTCCACTTTACCTGTAGTTATTCATAGTGTAGTAATTCAAAGTGTTCAATTAAAGAGGACCTATTATATAAAATGGATTGTTCTAAGTTTTTAGATTAGAAGCTAGCTAAATTATTTCAAAATTAAGTTTGGATTGATTCATGCATGTTCATCATGTATTCTTTGATAGCTCATGCTCGAGTGGTTAGAAAATCCCTGCTCTCACTTACCACCTATCCCGCCCACTTGTACACTGTTGTAGCCTTATGCACCACCAAAGACACATTTTGAACTGTATTTTTCCATCATCTTAGAGGGACAAAAGGAATGCAGTCCTTCCCCCAAAACTGATCAAGTTTTACGACCCTCTGTGTCTTATCAACGGCCTGTTGATTCTACCTCAAAGCCCCTGCTGTGACTTTACAGACACTGGCAGGACAAAAACTCTTACAAGACATCTACTTTCATGTGTGTTTTCATGTGTTCTCATGTCTGTATCCTTGTTGAAATATGCATTTGGAAATGTTCTGTCCTTGTCATTTCTTCATACATTTTTGATTGTGAAAGTCATGCTTCATATCTAATCTGCCAACACAATTGAAGATCTAGCAATTGAGATGTCAATATGTTTTCAGTTGTGTTATGTTACAGTATGTATGTTCTTGTTAATGGAATAAGTTAATAATAGCTAACTGTTTACCAATTTATTTTTAAGTAAGGACATACATGTTGCCCTCAAAGTAAGCCACTCCCAGGTCATAAGAGTCCGCCTCTTCGACTCCACAAAACCCCCCAACTTGAGTCTTCTGACACACACGGTGGGACACACTTCTACTTGGAACTTCCTGGCTTCTTGACATCTACCTCCTTCACGTGCTGAACGGGGGTTGGAAAAACCGTGAGGGCCTCTGGCCCTTGGTGGCCCCCTTGCGGGGGTCAGCCGCCCTGCTGCAAGAGCTGAGATCAGGCCTATGTAGACTGCTCTCCAACCAGCACCAACATGCTACAAGGAGAACTCTCCAACTACTGCTAAACCCACCGAACAACAGTAGCTGCACCTTGGATCATGGCCCAAACGAGAGAAAGGCTCCAACTTCGAGGAACACCAAGGAGCAACACATCTCCGGCCTCAAATGGACGCGTAAGACCAAAAATGGTGGCTGAACAAAGAAGTGGCTTTAGGGTAGTTAGGAAAGTCTTGTTACTCCTAATTTAAACCAAATCAGATCTTACCATTGAAACTAGTGTTTACTGTAACTGTTTGGAAATGAGTGATGAATGTTTATGTTTGTTTTTGTTTATTAAACCACACAAAATGTTACTGGTTATGGTTTTATAATTAGGATTTTGTCACTGTAATGAGAGAGCGCGCCTTCAGACAGACAACGAGGAGTGTGTAGATTTTATTAAAAAAATTTGAGTTAGACTTTAAATGTTAACTCTGGTGCCCCAAATTGATTAACTTTATTAATCGCCTACACAATATAATAATTAATAATCAGCAATTAGTGCGCCATGCCACAATTAGCCGATTTTTAGCATATTATATTAAAACAAACCACTACATATCTGGTGCCGCGTGAGGCTGGTATCACACTAATGTAGTAATAAATAAATCTGTTACACTGTGTTTACGTTGATTAAAATTGTAAACATTCTGATTCATAGTGAACAATGCACGGTTCAAAATGTCATATGGTCACAGTCAAAAAATAAATAAATAAATAAATAAATAAATAAATAAATAAATAAATAAATAAATAATAAATAAATAAATAAATAAATAAAGGGCATCTGTAATAATGCCAATGTTGCAGAGGGGGAAGAATAATGGTGAACTTGGATGAAAAAAAAATCTGAAGTATATTAAGTATTTACATCATAATCAATAACATGCACAAAATCGACTGATTCCTTTGATCTTAGTGAAGTAAAATTACCTTCACAAGTTTTACTGATGTGAGCCTGAACTCAATTAGTAAACTTATATGAAAAACAAATAGAGGCGCCCTTTGCCACCTCTTACCAGGAAATATATTCCGTGCTTTGGCAGCGGTTTTGTGAGTGATTGCTTTTAAATTGAAATGAGAAGTTTTTGAGTTGAGACCTTGAAGGAAAGAAGGTGAAAGGAAACATGAGTAAACCAACATAAGATGGTACTTCCACGTCACAAGAGTCTGTAACGGAGGTCAAATCAAAGTGCCACATCAAGCGAAATGCAATGGCTTTGAATGAGAGGTAATTCACGGTCTGTGTTCCCATTGGATTTGCGAAAGAAAGAGAAATGGCGCTCTCCTGGTCTTAATAAGAAACATTATCATACGTAATACAAATTTACATCCGAGGCCCTCTGGAAAATTGCCTTTCTGCGCTGAGCTGGCATATTAAATCATGTGACTTTATGAAAAGGCAACTTGTAAAAATGGATGAAGTGGAGCAACCCTGTGCACCAGTGTAATATTTATACACATAATTACTTCTCTATGCCGCCAAGGATGCCATGGATTTATGATGGAAGCCAAGGATTTGGGGAAACAAGCAACCACATTTCTTAAAGTGAATTACGAGCAATGCCAACGTCAGAAATGACTTTTTGTGGAGGATAAACTAAAGGCAGCAAAGTGTTGATGATTTAGCACCAATATTAACAATTTGAATAAAGTGTATATTTGCTGCTACTCCTTCGGCATTCAGCTTGTAAATGCCTAACTAAACTCACTTCCAACTGAAAATGAATATGTTTTTTTCTCTTTGGAATACAAACAAATGAATGAGAAGCTAAGATTTAATTTTGGCCTGCGATGACTGGTTTAATAATGCGCTGGATTTATATATGACACTCAAAGATGCTTCTCATTTTGTTCACCCTCAGGTTTGTACATGTGGGTGAAATGTTTTGAAAGATGTGAGAAATCAATTGCACCTTTGCTTTGCCTCTTCTGTGAGCTGACGCAGACAGAGAGAGCAGCAGTGAGGAGTTTCTTTGATGGACCATAGCACACACACACAAAAGTGCAAAGTGCTCTGTTCATCTCTGCTGCTCCCAGAGTGCACTTCTTTCTCACAGGAAACTGGGGCGTCAAAGTGCAACACTCAACGTGCAGCGAACCTACAACTTGAAACATGCATGAAAACAAAACACTACCCAATTTTTCAATCAGCAAACTGTAAGACTTCACAGTCTTCACACGGAGATTAGTATCTTAGCAAGAGGCAAGTTTAGTTAAACATAGTAAACATGAATATGATTTTACTAAACATTTAGCTTATTTTTACCCAATTTTATTGTCTTGGTAAAGTTCACTATCGTCTTTTGTCCAGTAAATATGATGTATGTGGAGGGGAATAGATAGCCTACAGTCAACATCAAAGGCCAAGCCAACTAACAGACCTCCGTGGGGGAGACTTAACATTGAGAGTGGATCACAACAACAACTTTATCACTCACTGCTCAACAACTAGCCTATAACAGCAAATGTGGACTTACAGAAATATATTGAGTCAAATATAGATACATGGAAGACATTTAGCTTGAAGTTATCGTTAGCAATAACTTCAAGCTAAATGCTAATATGATGCTAGTCGTACTTTAGCATCTTTTTTTACCTTTCTGTTTTCTTTTCTGACAAAATGCTACTTCACCAGCCTTCATTTAAACGTGGTTGTGACTCAACTTGAATTAGTTGTGCACTAAAAATGCACTTAATTCACCAGAAAACATCTTAAAAGAGGTAAACAGTTTAGCTTGCCATGCTGTAACATATGAGGCATGAGAAGCTTTCCCCCTCAGCAGGCCACGCCCCCAAATATGACACGTGGCCGACTATTGACCATTTGCACGTGTCGTCACACTCCTCGAAGGAACGCCCACTTCTCCATGCTGGAGGGCAAAAGCGCTGTCTGTGAGCATTACAGCAATGAAAACTTTGCCGAAAACTTTCTAGTTTCTAAGTAGTTTTGATTTCAATTGTGTAAATGGCTGTATCTTGTGGAACACGCTGCACTAACAGGCAATAAGGTTGTAAGCCTAAACCTGTAGCTTTTTCGTTTACATTTTGATGAAGATAGAAGACGCTAGTGGATGGCAGCAATAAATCAAAAGACCTAAATCCCTCGCTACGGATTTGCAGTGAACACTTTAAACAAGGTAAGTCAATGCTAAAGAGAAAAAAAAGTATGATATTTGAAAAAAAAAAAGCAAACTATGATACATATTCACCACAAGAACTATCACACCAAACTAAGTCAAATAATGTAAAAAAAAGTAATTTGTAATATGGGTTTTAAGAGTAATACTCATTGCATCTCCAGCCAGCACTCTCTCAAACTAAAGCTTAACCCATAACCTTAGCCTATGAATCAAATCAGAATTTTGTCCTTATCAAAGAGGCAGGTCATGTCATGAATACACATCCATCCATCCATCCATCCATCCATCCATCCATCCATCCTGTTTTAAAAATATAATCATGACTAGAAAACACAATCAATCAAATATACATTATTAGATCTGTAAAGCTACTTGTATGTACTGAATTTTAATACTATAAAAATATGAGTAATTTATAAAGAACAAACCAAGAGACTCTTTCCAAATGGATCCCACTGGAATTGAACCACTCACAATTCTTGTCACAGCCAGTCGCTACACAATATCTCCATCAAGCTTTTTTTTGTCCGCCGTTCGACTTCTTCACTGTTGAATAGACAACGTACAGTGCATATCCAATCTCTCTATTGTATATCTCTGTGTGATTGACCTCAGGCTTTGTACAGCTTCCTACAATTGTGATCAAGACAGACAAAGTCACCTGGAACTAACAAGAGAGAAACCTCCTGTCCATCAATGTTTCATAAAGCCCCAAATCCCCTGCTGCTGCCCCTTTGCTGCTCCTTCACTTCAGACTGTCACAGAGAAAACAGGTCAGAACATCTGACCACAAAACAAGATGTATTTTGCTTCACGTGGATCTCTAAAAGATGTCCATCTTTGCCTGTATTGAAGAAAGGAGGCATATTTTACTGCAGTTAAAAACATATGTATATACTGACCTGCACAAAAGCTCCTTTAGTAATTCTTGATATTTAGTTTAAGGGAGACCTTTTATATAAAATCTACGTTTCTGAGTTTTCAACTACAACCGAGATCTCTGAATATTTCTAAACATGGTTATAGCTTTCTAATTCAGTGTAACTGTAAGTGACTTTTTACCTCTTAATAGTTAAACGAGTCACTATTTAGGATCTGGGCAAACTGCGGCCCGGGGGCCTAATGCGACCTGTTTCAATCAGGCCCCTGGAAGGTTTTTGAGAAACAGAAATGCAAGAGACAAAAACGACAATAAACTCTTACCATTTCGAGATTAAATTCAAAATGTTATGAGTAAAAAGTCAAAGCCATAAAAAGGTATTTTTAAGTTTTACAAGATTACAACTGTAATTTGGATCATAGAACATTAAGCTAATAATTTTAGGAAAACAAAGTTGAAGCTTGGGAAAGTTAAAAACTCATTTAATTAGAGAAATTAAAGACATATATTTCCTAAGAATAAAGTTGATGGCATAAAAAGAAACTATTTAATAGATTAAACTTGAAGTTTTATGAGATTGAAATTATAATTTTACAAGAAAACCTAATATTTTTTTGGTCACTCTTGAAAAAATGTGTTTGCACTAATCAGAATTTGTTATACCACTGTTGGCAGTCCGGCCCTCCAGCACTGTTCTTGAATATGGCCCTTGAGTCAAAATAATTGCCCACCACTGGTTTAGGCCTAGCATATACTGTATATGGCAAATGGCATCTGTATCTAATACTAGATACAGAATAGAATAGTTTGTTTCTTTGTTGTTAACATTCAGTTAGAAACTGTTAGCTTTCCGGCATGGCTCCGCTCACACTTCCTTCTGAAAGTTGTGAAAAGTGCTTCTAAAAATCTTGGTTTATTCATTTGCCTTTAATGAGAAATGTGTTTGCAGTCATAACAATCTACAGTTTTGTCTTTTTCATTTACACACAGTAGAGGTGAGTGCCCAGAGTCATTTGCTGAATAAATATCATAAACTAATGGGGAACAATCATTTTACAATACTATCAACCTTAAAGCAGAATAATAAGCAACATCATTGGAAGTGCTTCCCTTACAGCTCTCTTACCACCGTTGTAACATATTGGTCTCATTTTTGTGCATCTTTAATATTGAAGTAAAGCAGCAAAACACATCTGAGCACAATGTACGCTGAAGATATATATATAAAAAAAAGAATAAATAAAGGGTTTCAGGAGAGTATTTTGAGTCTGGAAAGAGGTGTGGATGGAGAAACTGTATTTGCTGTATGTGCCGTGTGAGGCAGCTGACAGAGCTGACGCATGCTTGAAATTCCCCAAAAATACAACCACAAGGTAAAAATGTCACTTAGTTCTGGTCTAAATATAACATTTACCTCTCTGATTTGTAAGTGAACTGTAATAGCTCATACTGGAAGAGTGTCTGAGAAGAAAACGATCTGTATCAAAAAAGTTGAAAGTGTGTAATGACAGAAAACACCACCTGCTGCTGTTCTGAGGGGCTCCTGCGTCTTTAACCGATTCATAATGTGTTCAAGTCATTAAGCATCCATTAGACAAGAGGCCCTGCTGCTGCACTTCTGGTGTAATGTAGAGCTATTTTCACGAATGAAAATACACGGGCTTGTCATGTTGCAAAGTAAGTTGAGCTTCGTCATTCCAAATTTAAGATGTGCAATCAGAGAATATTTAAAACTGGGATCGCTGAATTTCACAGCCCAGCACAGAAAGTAGGTTTTTAAATCTGTCCAGTTTGTCTCCTTAATAAGATGACAATAAAATAAGGTATAGAACAAACTGCAGCTCTTGTCAGGAAAAAAATATACTTTGTTATTAGATTCAAACAACTCATAGAGGTTTTACAAGAAAATGCTCAGATCAATATACTTTTTGATGAAATTAATAAAAATCACATAATCCTTACCATCTTAAAGCCAATGTTACACTTTATTGTCCAGCAAATGAAGCTGTCTACGACTCTATCTCTCCTTAGAAGGTAAGCAGAGTTGGTCTGGAGAAGGACAAGGGAGATGAAAGTCCACTCAGATGTTGGCAACAGTGATTCACTGACAAGAAAGCTTATTCATTCATACAGTATTTTGATAAGTTCATACTGTCATCATAAAGGTTATAATGCAGAGAAATGATGAGTCACAGGATGCTATTGTTTACTGTATGCTCTGCTCATGTATAGTAAAACTCTAAACATGAACATAAATAATACAAAAATGTAAATACAACATTTTTTCTTAAATAAATGAATTAATGTTTTTGACCCCTTGCAGAAAATAAAACAGTGCCTGACCCTATGTCCCTTTCTACTGTAGCAATTAAGATTGTGATCTGAATAAGAAATTGTATTATAAATCAAAGTCCTATAAGGCACAGTGACAGCAAGAAGGTCGCGGGTTCGATTCCCGCTAGGCCCGGGACCTTTCTGTGTGGAGTTTGCATGTTTGGGTGGTTTCTTCCGGGCACTCCAGTTTCCCCACCAACCAATAACATGCATATTAGGCCCGGGACCTTTCTGTGTGGAGTTTGCATGTTTGGGTGGTTTCCTCCGGGCACTCCAGTTTCCCCACCAACCAATAACATGCATATTAGGGAACACTTGGTGATAGTCGGAGGTTGAGGCGCCAGGTGTTTAGGCGAATCGCCTCTGGTGATCTGCTCCAGGGAAGTTTACTGTTACTGAGTGAGGAGAGAGAGGGTTCTTCTCACTGTGAAGCGCTTTGTGACTCTGTGTCTGTGAAATGTGCTATACAAATAAAGATTACTACTTACTTAGATTACTTACTTATTTATTTATTTTTTTTTTTTTTGACAATCCCCTCACTTTTATGAAAACATTGAAAAATGACTCAATTATGCCACATACTTCATAAAAACTCAAAATAAACTTTGTTAATCTTTGCACATTAAATCAATCTGGTGAGTCATTCTCAGTTGTTTTTGCAACTGTACAGGCTTTTGCAACATGCATATTGCCTTTAGGACAGAACAAAGGCGAAGGTAGGCTAAAGGAGGCAGCAGAAACTCAGTGTGTTAAAGTTGTTTAGTGACAGAGTGATGAACATGTCTAACTTCCCGTGTCAGTGCAGGTCTGTAAAGTGGAGGCGGTCTGAGTCATCCTGGAGACTCTAGTCCGGGACATTTTTGTGACAACTCCACCACAACAGGCGCAGTGCACGTCTGAGTCAGATCACTGTCTTCATCCGCATATTTTGGTGGATGCTTTCGTTCACGAGACGCAGAGCAGGGATGACAGACAGCAGTTCACTAGTGGTGCGTGTTATTTTATTCGTGCTTGTGGCTCAGGTTACTTAACTGTCAACAGATAAACAGAGCAACAAACAGATAGTGTCAGCATTTCCATGTGACAAGGAACTGCTGATGGTTATATAAACAATATTCACAGTGGCCTGGCTTTCACTCACATGCAGCCAAAATGATGAGTTAAACATCAACATTTATGGATACACAAGCGCAGCAAAAGTTTGGAAAGATACTACATTTCTGGTACATTTCATTGTTGTGTCCTTGAACAAGACACTTCACTGATCTTTAGGTTTTTGTAAGGTATAAGGTAAGGTAATGTTTATTAAGGACAGTGTACAAGTAAGCTTAAACGTGGCACAAAAACTGCAATTTACAGTGTGTGTTTGATTGACAAACTGATTAAAATAGACCTACATCAGAATACATTCCAAATCAGTTTCTGCCTGCCACTAAAGAGGATGAGAGTTCAATGCTCCATTAAAGACAATCGTTTTTCATGTAAGTTCAAAATTTCAAGTGAAATCTGTGTTTAGAATGAATATGTTGCAAAATAAGATCATAGGGTTAAAATGAGTACACTGTGTGCTTTCTGCATCTAATTATAAAACAAAAACTAACCTAAGGAAAGAGTTGTTTGCAAGTTACTTAGCTTCATTACAGCTAAATATTTGTGTTTTTCTCATAGTCAAAGGGCAAATATTGCACATATAGTTTCAGATATGTCTTTTCCATCATTGTCAGTGAAGTTTCTTTTTGGTTTAAAATACTACATCTGTCATAAACGATTCCTGTTCAATACTCTTCATGGGTTTCACTACATCAGTTTAAAACTAATAAATACTCTTTAATCAGACTTGTGTGAATGTACAGAAAACATGTAAAGACTTTACATATCAGAGAATATTCATCAAGAAACTTTGTGTTTAAAAAGACATATGTGTCTAAATGCTAACGCTAACAGAAATGTTGTATGTAAGAAGTTACATTTTGACAATCCAAGCCAACTGAAATTCCGTGCACAGCCCATTCTCCTCACTCTTCCATGGTCCATGTTTTGTTAGGGTTGCCTTGGTGACTCCAATATTGTTCAAATCAGTGGAAATGAGAATAATTTTATGTGACTAACCAATTGTTCAATATATCTTACTCAAGGTCTTTGCTTCTGCTATCCAAGGACTATGGGTAATAAAACAACAACAACAACAACAACAACAACAAAATGTCTTTGTCTGCAGCCCCTTCTGCTAAGTAATAATGCAGTAGATATTGAAAGGCTGTTTATGTTAGAGCTTCCTGACAATAATGAACCATTCCGTATTGAACATTAAAATAGAGTACCATTTAAAAAAATCAATATTCTAATGCATTGCCACTATTTCGCTCAGCTAACCTGCATTTAAGAATCTATACTCTGTTTTGCCTCAGCCGTTTTAAAACCTGCTAAGCCCCAAAACATAATTGAATGTGAATTCAAAGGGGCAATATGTGTGTTTTCTTGCAACGAGTTTCTATTTTTTTTACTTTATTTTTGTACAACAAATTTTACATTAACTGAAAATGGCATTTACATAGCTATCTCTGTGGTGAAAACATTGACAACAAAGATAACAAAAAAAACAAAAAATAATATATCTGAAATATGTGTACATTCCAGGCAAAGCAATAAATGGTAAATGGTCTATTTACATAGCGCTTTTCTGTCTTTCAAGGCACTCAAAGTGCTTACAAACCAGGATCCACTCACTGCGGGAATGAGGGTTAAGTACCCTTGCACAAGGTCAAGGACACAACAACAATCCACTCCTGACGTCCACTGTGGCACCCACTTCTGAGATCTGATGGGATCAGGCTTTGACAAGTATGGCAATGCAAAACAAGCTACCACTAACTAACTCAAAGTAGTATAGCTGATAGAATAGTTGGTTTTCATGCTTCTGGAAGTAAATATGTAACTCTGTTTAACTACTCACTAATTATTCAGTACATGTTTAATATCCAAACCCATTAATAGTGACATAAAGTGAAATTGGAGTGGATCACCCAAGCACAGCCAAGCAGAGTGCTCTTTTTGGTTCATAATGACAAAAACAATTCTTTATGATTTAAATCACACAGTGCACAGGGGTCTATTTTTTATTTTAAATTATATTCTCCATTTATACTTGTTAGTACATCTAAAAAGATAGATACCCACCTTTAATGTATATAGTAGCTTAAACAGTACCTTTTTTGTCAATCATACAATACATAACATTTGCAAGACTAAAAACCACGAATACCTTTATGTCTAAAACTCTTTGTTTTTTGAGTTGTCTCAGAGTGTTGAAATCCCAGTGTGTCTTTCTTTCTTCTCTCGCTCCACATTATGCATAAACAGCATGGTGTAACATGAGCTGAATCAAATGACACTTGAGGGCCTGAATATAAACACAAAGATACAATCTTCAAATAAATCTCAGACAGAGGCAGTGTCAGATGACATGATAAGACAGAAACACAAGGGATAAGCCGATCGCTGCTCTTCATCTATTGCTTATTATGACAAAGCGATAAGTTGGATTTTCTGCCCCAGTTGGTGGAGCCAGCAGCAGCTGCAGCAGCTCTGCTCAATGATCAGTGATTTGGAAAAGCTCTGGAGGTCCTGTGGAAGCCCCTCTGGCCTGTGAGAGGTACAGAAGGTGCAGAGGAAAATAATTACCAATAAACTAGTATTTCAGCTACTGGCTCTGCCTCCAGATTTCCTTTTTCCTATGCACAGGGCCTGACTTGCAAACAAATGTTTCCTAGACCTAAATTGTACCCAAAATATACAGTTTTAAGTATAAGCTCAATAAATGACAAAAATAAGACCAAAATTAAAATAAACAAGAAACCAATTCCAGTTTATTGTCAGCTTTTCTATTCTGCCTCTACTCGGCATTATTTTAGCTTCACTTAGATAATATTTGATGCATTGTAGATTGGATTGTTAAGTGCTGTTTTAAAAATGGTGTCTTCTTTCTTGGCCAATCATTTCGCCCGTTGTTCTGTGAGTTTGAATTCCTTGAAAGCTAGTATCTTTCAGAATTAGACTGCTAAATTGAAAGGTATTGTTTATATTTTGATGGTGAAGGCATTTTCAAACCATCTTAATCTGCTCTAAAGTCAACCAAAAGAAACAGCTGAGAAACAAGAGCATCATCACTGAAAAAAAAAAAAAATAAAAAATAATAATAATAATAACCAACCTCTGGGGGAAGTTTTTCAGACAATACTAGTTCTCAGACCTTTCATTACATTACAAAAAAAAAAAAAAAAAACTTCTCTAGAGCTTTATCTGATCTAAACTAACTATAGATACAGTTGGCAGCACATAATTGGGAGCGCAGCCTGTCATGGGAGTAAGGTTGTTGTTGTAGTGTTTCTCAAAAAACGCACAGATTGTTCTGCTGATGTTGAAATAACTGTAGCATCATGTTGGCATTTAGCTCGCAGCTGCTGTTGGATAATTTTCAATACTTGGGCTTTTGGATCATTTTACTCTTCTTTGTCTTTTTATCTTTGACAGTAAATCTATTTAAGTTCACATTTGCTGTTGTAGATGTTGAGCAATGAGTGATAAAGCTGTTGTTCTAAAGTGAGTTTACTCCCATTGTGGTCTGTTAGTGATGCAGACTGTAAATGTATAGCTGATACTAAAATATAAGACCACACAAATAAAATTATGAATGACTGAGAAAGAATACACATGCCAACATAAGACAGATTTTAATGCTATACCACCAAACATTGCATTGACTTTTATACATTTGTCTGTAATCTTTTTAGAGTAAATTCCTTGTGGCAACAGTGTTAAAAATACACAAGTTTCTCTCCCAGGCATTTCACTTAAAAAGAGATTTGTTTTGGATTGAAGCAATGCCCCTGGAAACCTACATTTCCTCCTAATTAGCCTGCTCTCTGCTCCTCTCTACGTGTGAGCTGTGAGGCCCTACATTCCCCCTCCTTCTTTACCCGTGCCCTGGACAACACACTCTGATAAGGTTCAGCTGGGATTTTTTGGACGCACAGTCACACTGGATCAGAGCTTCCCAACTAGGATTTGCACGAGAATTTCAAACCACCACTTTTTTTACGGATGGAGAGTCACCGAGAGACTGCATGTTTGGTTGTGGGCCATGTAGAAAAACAAAACATTGATGTTTGATGCTGTTGTCTCTAGAGGAAAGTGCACTGTCACATTAAAGATGTACCACTTTCAAAGTGAAATACCAAAAGGTGGATTGGGAAATTATTGTTGACAGAGCTTGACGTTACATGATGGATAAGTGTTCATGTCCTAGAATAGCATAAATATACTTTGTTGATTACTCAACTGTGTACACTTTACACTACAAAGGTGTAATATACATTGGTCTTTGACTAGTTCAACAAATATGAGGACAATTTGCAATACTTGTCATTTTTGCATGAAATTTTACATGACTTTATAAAAAATAAATGTTACAAAAACTTTCTTAACGAACTTTATTTATCTCATAGATTGGAGATCTAAAGGCTACAACTGGAAAAAGAACATCTATAGTCATTTTTGGCAGCTTAAATAATGAAACATATAGTCAAGCTAAACAATTAGCATGATTGACTCAACTTGGGAAAATGCCTCAGATTAGGGAATGACACGCCAGCCTTTTTTTCTTGACAGTATATACTTTTGGTTTAGTTGCAGTTTGCTTAAGTTACATTAGCCACAAATCAAACGTCAAATGTTGTAAGGATCACATACAGTTCATAAACCGTACACAAGCTGCACTTTGTTTAAGAGCTTAGAAGTGCTGTAGAATTCACTGTGTAACAGCCGTTATATGATGTATATTTGCAATCTTCCGAAGAAACAGACGAGCTATGTCAATTACTTTAACTGAGCAAATAAGGAAGAGTGGTGACATACTCAGCTTTCAAAAAGGAAAATATATAAATGACAATTTGATGCTTGGTTTAATGTCAGAATAAAACAGCTCTGCAGTTCTAAACAGGATATCAATGAAACTGTTTGTATTACTAAGCTGTTTTGGATGGCCTAAATATTGTGGTTTACAACTGAAAAAGTAAAATGATGATCTTTATGGTAGTTCAATATGAAGTACCTGGAAAAAGCACTAAATGTCTGAATCTGCCCATCGTAAGGAATAATGGAGATCTGGCAAACAATATTACTTTAATGGAAGTCAATATTTTCAATGAATTATTAGCTTGCTCTTCCTCTCTGCCATTTGCACAGCTCTGTGTGAAGTTCTCTAGAAATAACCTCTAAACTCATATGTACACTGTCACCGGGACAAGATCCTGTTTCCTGCTGTACTCTGTGTCGTTTTCTCACTGTTTGTCTAGAGAAGGTCACAGCGCACAGGCTGCAAAGTGCACAAAATGCGTAAGGTCTACCAGGAACTACATGTGCTTTTAGTCATTTTATGTAGCTCAGAGTACTTTATTATAAATCTTGACACACTTCTGCAATAAGACGTCTTCTCCTGAGTGTTTATATTTAGCTATTGGAGTGCTGGCTCAACACATTTCACTGCAAGGGTATAAATCCAGGTGCTGTGGAAAAGGTATGTTCAATCTGGAGACATTTCTGTGTATTTTCTGTTGCACTTTTGTTTGAGTAAAACTATTGAAAGTATACAAAAAGTTCCTCATCTTCATCTTATTTGGATACCTATGTTATATATATATGTAAAAATCCTCCCAATTATAATTGCTATGATACTTACAAGAATACATCCAGTGTCATTCCTTGTATAAAGCATAGTGCATGTATAACGTGTGTCATGTGCAACTCATTCCAAACCATTTTTTTTTTTAAAATAATGTCAAAATCTGTAAAAAATACAAGTTGACTTTTTTATTACAGTTAATGTTATTGGGAATTCATTTTTTAATGTCAAGTCCATTTTAATGCCGTAGAACATTTTCAAAACTAGTATTTTTTTTTTAATTTATTTTGAGAGTGTACAAACCATTTCTGTATGCTTTTTAATAAAACTGCTGATCTGTAGAAAGGGGATCTCACTCACGGACAAATAAATGTTTTTCAGGTTATTTTATGTGTAATTGAAAGCAAGTGAAACAAACATTGTGCACCTTTAAGCTGTAACAAAAGCTTCACAAAAGAAACTGTGTTCTTGTAATATTCATTAACAATTCGAAGGTTAAGTTTGCATGATGGATAATCCCATTGGTCTTGGTTCAGTTAGTTGATGTCTTGGGCGTTTAGATAAGCAAAGATTCCCTAGTGACGTCCTGTCAAATGTTCAGTGATGAGGTAATGAGAAAGATTATAAATCAAAGATAACAGCCAAACAGTGGTTCATACGTATGTCCGGCACATTTACTGTAGGTTTGCATTGGGACTGTGTGGGTGCAAAGTGATTCAGAGGGCTGTCCTTCAAAACCTAATCAGGAAGGAGGGCACTCATCGTCCATCTCCTGTTAAAGCTCAGCCGTGATTTGTTTACAAGTCAACAAACGGTTTATTTGATTGCCTGAATAAATGACACAAAGCAAATGAATGTGTGTGCTCTCCAGTGGCTTGGCTGTCAGCGCCCTGGATCTCCATAAATCATCCCCACCTCAGTCTGTTCCCTGGTGGTCCGAACTAAATGCAGGATCAAATGCTTAAAAGGATGGCTACATCATAACTCCAGCATGCAAAAGGTAAACTGAGCCTTATAATTGTCTATTTTCAAACTCTGTGGGGGAACTCAGATATTGACATGATCACAGCAGGTAATAGTATGGATTGAACTAAAAAGCTCATCTTTTCACTCAATTTTCATCAGTGAAGGAGGAATGTTAAAGGAATTACAATAAAGCAAACTGATTGGACTACTGTCTTAACTGTGCCGCTCTGATGGTTAGAGCAATGCCCTTGGGCCAAACGAGGCTTGTGGTTTCACAGAGTGGCACATGTATGCAAGGGTTAAAGTAACACACACAATAAAACCATCCACAATAATATGTGATTTTATATGTTTTTTTTGCTGTTGTTATTTGGGGTACAATAAAACACGGGATGATTTAAAAGCAATGTAATATAGAAACATTGTCATTAATAAGGATGCATAATTTGAACATTTTGGCTGCAAAATGCTTTTTAAATACATCTAACTTCAGTGAAAACTTTTCAAGTTTTGTCGATAGTGAAGTGAGAGCATGGCTGAATCAATCACTGTGATTACCAAAACTCATATGATGTCATCTTCTACTTAGATGCCACAAAGTGCCCTTTTTATTACTAATAAATACAATATATGAGGTATCCCACAAATGAGACTACAAGTTACAATGTAAAACACTATAACATGCAATTAAATGTGCTTGCAAATTAAGTTTTGGAGATTTATGCATTGTTCCTGAAGATGTAGTCATAGCTAAGAAAAGCTAATGCAAACTGACTTGTGCCAAAAGCCATCCATGCATTTAACTCTAAACTGATTTTGTGACGAGGCAAAGTGTTTCCATTTGCACTGTGGTGTCTTATGTAATTAGCATGGATTTGGTTAGTATAAGTGAGCTCCCTGACGTACCCCTTTTCCATCACTACATGTGAAAGTACATTTGTCATGACGTGACAAATGTCACGTGCAGATGTGTCTATGCAAAGCTGAATGAGTAAGGCATCAAATTGCACTCTGCTGATTTACGATAATGCATGGCTTCACTGCATATAAAACAGTGTGATGGCTTTCTAAAAGGAAAATCAAAGATCACTGCTTCCTGAAAGATGAGCTTAAACCATTTATCAGAAACCAAAGTGCCCATGACATCCCTAAGTGTTACAGCAAAGTCTAGAAAGGCCTGCACATCAGCACATTTCAAGTCCAAACACTGATGGGACACGAGATGATGATGTGGAGCTTTGGGAAACAAAAAGGCACTGAAATTCACTCTTAAGAAAAAAAATGTTAAAAGAAAAACAATAGGACTTTATGAAAGTGGACCTATAAGAAACATATTTGATGAGGCCAACCTGGCATGTATGACAATTTGTTGTAATGATATAGTGATGTATTGTAAAGGGGCAGGAGTTGTAGTTTGTGACTTGTTTCTTTAAATAAAGTGTTTTAGATCAGAGGTCTCTAGTTTTTTCGCCAGAGAGCTACTTTTGCAAAAGAAAACTGGCAGCGAGCTACTAATTTTAGGGATGGCCAAAAATTAAAGTTAACTGTGACATAAATTAAGAGACCTATAGGAAAATTTAGCCAATATCTATTTAGAAGTGGACACAATTAAGCATCTAAACTTAAGATACATTTTGTGCAATTTTAAAATCCTCTGGCGAGCTCCTTGGAAGGTGGTGGCGAGCTACTAGTAGCTCCCAAGCAACAAGTTGGAGACCCCTGTTTTAGACCAATACTATGATTTATAAATGTCCAAATGTCTAGGAAAATATATTTAAAAAGGAGGAAAAAACACAATAAATCTTCTTTAAGTAGTCAACATTATATATCAGAAGATTGTAGCAAGTAAATTCAATCTCACAAAAATGCAATATTTTGTATTATATTTTGTTGTTTTTAGTGCACATTAATACATAGCTTTATATTATCAAAATACTATTTTTGCTTGTATACAGTGCTACAGTAACATATTTGTAGTTTTTCCTCTCCAGATGGCTCTCCCCTGTCAGGGGCAGTCGTGGGTCTAAAATTGAGTGTTCAGACTAGTGTAAACTTTCCTTGGAGATACAGTTGGAGTAGAGCCCAAAAACTCAGATGCTGTAAATGAGGACAGGAGCGGAAAATGTCCCAGATCAGTTTTAACTACAAAACATACACACTTCTCAAGATGCCAACAGAGAGACCCACTGAACTGAGACTTGCAGTAAAGTCTAATGATATGTGCACATACATATCAGGCTACATGGGTATTGTCTAAGGAACAAAGGCACTGTAACCTGAACAGTTGTAATATGAAAGAGTACAATCATAACCAATAAAACTACAATATAAAAAGCCATAATGGCACTACAGTCTCTTTATCCAGTCACGGGTCATCCCCCCTGTCCCTCCCCCCTCTGTCCCTGCACCGGGACACTGCACGCGCTCCGGAGCTGCAGGGTGAAGCGACAGAAAAGGAGGAGGAAGGAAAATCTCACACATAACAGGCTTGTGCTCGGGCTGCTGCACAGTGTGGGAAGGCAGACTGCGCACAGTGAACCCAGCGCGTGTCCTCTCACTGCACTCCGGCTCTGCACGAGGATGCTGCGGACGGGACACATGCTCCACAGAGACATGGTTTGACCGAGGTGCACCGTGGACGCTCAAGAGGAAGCATGAAGTTTACGTTTGCGGTGTTGTTCTTGTGTTTTGCGCGCGGAGATGCGGCTACACAAGGTAAGGAGGAGGGCTTCTGGCGGTAAACTGTTGATAGTAGAAACTGTTAAAACTATTTGATCCACGGGAAAAGTGTTACAAGCTGGAAAAGTGAGAAAAAATTGATTAGTGACTGAAATGACTTGTGCGCGACCAAAACGCAGCAGATGTCGTTGTGTTATTGCCTCATTAATCTAATTAACAGGGGAATCGTGAGGGGCACAGGGGCGTGGTACAGAACGTGCTGAAGTAAAGCTGTAATACTTTTAGTTTAGATCGGACTCGAGGACAAATGGCGGGGTCAGGTGTGAGGTTCATGATTTATTTACGAGTGGTAGCAGAGCGCCCCCTGGAGACGGACACCTGCTGTGCACTGCATGGAGCCTTCCACTCTCCATCTTACAGTAAAAATGAAAAGCACTTATAGCATTGGCCATGTGTTAGACTGAGTGGGATTTGGTGATAAAGTTATTAAAAATGTAGTAGGCAGCTTAATTATTTTAATGTTCTGGGTTGTTGTGGTGTAAATCTCATTTAGCATTTCAAGTTAAACTAACATTGTTAAAGAGAACCGCTGAAGTACAAAGATAGTTTTTTGCTGAGAGGCATTTTCTAAAAGAATTCCCAAAACATGTCCTTTTTATAACTGGGTAAACTGACAGTTTGTTTTCATCTGCTGACACCTGCCAAATAATATTTTAAAAACCTCTAGGTTAAAGCTGGGCATTTAATTGAAAAATCGAGATTCTGTCAAGTTGAATTGTCCATTATTTGGTTAAGGGTTTTTGAATTGAAAGAAACAATTCTTTGTCCAAAAAAACTTGTGGTTTGGAGTCAAACTGTGAGGCAGAATATTGATCTATATGGATTATTTTTGTGAAATAGAACATATCAATATAGATATTTTGTTTACGTTCATAAAGTTATTACTAAAATTTTCCCAATTTAAGTAGTGCGAGCTCTGTTCAAAATGTCTTATCTAACTAATTAAGTTTAGCTGTAGAGAGTACTTGCCTAAATGCTGTTCTTTGAAACATCCATTCCTTTTCACAACACTAACAATGACCAGCGTGTCTAAATAACCATCCCTCTGTGGCCCATTACTTTGGCCAGGTCCCAATGCATTTTAATTACAGAGGTTACAAAGTGAATTTAAACATTCTCCAGCAGGCTCATTGTCACAGTACACATTACTCCTCCCAGATCAATAGAGGTGAATCTTGGTCAATGTCCTGAAAACAGATACCTTTGAAATGCAACATCATGGCTTCAGTGTCACAAAGTAGAGCAGAATATAGAAACTATGTGTAATTGCTCAGGAATTGGTGTAGCTCTGAACTGACTAAAGAGAGAAGATTAAATTGTTTTTTTATGCTTAACCAATATGTAGACATGAAGCAGAACAGTTCTTTTCTTTTCTATATTTAACAACTGCATTTATCTCTTCTTATGGACCTTCCCTTTGCATTGGTACATTCTATGGCTCCATAACTAACAGATGGAGGCAGAGCTGAGATGATGAAACCACTGCGTTACCCGTGGGGAGGCTGCAGACGATGGGGGGAGGAGGAAAAGCTGTGGTTGGATGCTGGGTCACCCCTGCGTCAGTATCAATCAGCTGCACTGTTTGTCTCATCCTATAGGCCCTATGCAATGCTCACATGCACAGAGTCACATTGCATAGCATTATAATTTCCCCAAGCAGAAAGCTACCCCATCCCCCAGGCCATCAGGCGGCACGGTAAATCAATACTCTGCCGTTCACCTTAGCCTCAATCACACACTTGTTTTTGAATGCTGACCTTTGCATCAATTTAATAGTCCAACGTTATAGGCAGAACTGTCTCTTGTGAGCTTTTAACCATGTTAAGCTTTGTTCCAAACAAGAGTTGTATTTTTTCATTCACACATTTTTGAGATGCTTCATTGCTAAATCTCTGAATGCTTCCGTGCCACCTTTTGTGATGTCATGAATTACAATTTTTTAAAGTTGACAGTTGTAAATTTGCTTTTTGTACAGTTGAGATGGCTTCAGAAAATCTTCAATGAAATCATTTCAGACTTCCATGTTCTGTTTTTCTCATACTGTAAAGACCTCTACACACTTAATGTGCCTCTCAACAAGTTTGGGGAGGCGTAGCAGGCGTAATAATTCTTGTAAGAGATCATTTGTCACTTCCCTTGTGTCTGTGGGTCAGTGTGACTCTGACAACTCGTAAGATGTCCTTGTGTGAGAACCTTTACAACAACCAAACAGTATCTGGCTTCATTGTCTTGTGATGATGACTCTTGTAGAAAATGTGAGAAAATGTAGAAAATAGTCAGTCCAATTTCTGCAAACCTTTTCATTTCATCTCATTCACATAAAGTCAGTGTAACCATCCCCATATGACTTCACTCTGCTGTGGCCTTTACAAACAATAGTTGTTGTGTCATGCGCTGCGCTTAGTGATGCACCAGTTACAGTACTGGGATTGAATATAGACGCCGACCCATAAACTTTTACTGGATCAGGCATCAGTCTTGTGTTTGTGCCCTCACTTGGTCAAAAATGAAACTATTTATTGGTTGGAGTTGACCCATGTTGTCTCATAATGTTTGATATTTTATTTGAAAAAAAAAAAAAAAATAATAAAATAAATAAATAAATAAATAAATATATATATATATATATATATATATATATATATATATATATATATATATATATATATAAATGTTATTTGTGCAAAAAATTCCAGTTACTTTATACTACAGAAGACCCATTTTATAACATATTAACTTAGCTTTGAGAAAACAAAAACTATTTCCTGGTATCGGTTGATATTGGATATCAGCTGATATCCAATATCATATGAGCTTAGATACCAATTAAAATTGGTATTTGAGATCAAAAAGCTGTCCGGTGCATGACTACTTGTGCTCTGAAGTTAAATGCTGAGCTCTATTTGTCTGCGGTTTCTCCACAGTTTTGGCAAAATGTCTGTATGTCCTTCTTATAGTCTCCTTATGAGCCCAGTAAGTGGGATGCCAAGGAAGGCAGCACACTAGTATCTGCAAAGTTCTTTTAATCTATGTCTTGGAGAACCTAGCAAAAATAATGTGTGGCAAGTAAAGATTCAAATTTTGAGAATTATGTGTCCTTTTTGAGGAAAGAAAATTATTCTTTTCTGTATCTGTTCACAATGTTTAAAAATGTCATAGAATATCTCACAACCTGCATGCTGTGAACAAAGCCGATTCAAGCTGTTTAAAAATTCACAAGGTACAACTCAAAGTCATTAGTTTCTTGCTTGAACGATTGGTAATTCCCAGTGGTTTGCCTCAAACATGCAGCAGTGTGTTGTGCGTTTGTGTAGTGGTGCCTTCATATAAACCACGTGTGTTCAAAGCTGCTTCCTGTTGAGACGCTTGATGAGATTTGAGAGAGGATTTGAGTGAGGAAAAGTAGCATTGCCGTGTAAAATTTTTACTAAATCAGGGCTTTTCCTGATGCAATGAGAAGAAATCAGTGTTTCTGCTTTTTACGTAATGGGAGAGGAAACTTTAAAGAAGATAGAATCAAAGTTGTAATTCTTGCTTTTTAATTGTGGGATTTAGATGTACTTTCTAGGTTACAGTGGCTTACATCACTTTTTGGTACAGGTCAATAGTGATCCTTGCACTTCTTAAATATGCATTGATTGTTTGTTCTTTACTTTATCAAACTGTTTTTTTAGATTACAAATGTTGCATCAATGATTGCATTTATAAACTCTGATACGTATACAACTTTTACAAATAAAAAATGCAAGTCTTTTTGTTATTTGAGAGGGCATTATGTAAGCATTTAGAGAGTATGACAACAGTTGCATTCTTTGTTTTCAGATTAAAAGAGACTCATAAATATTTAGGTTTTCATGTGTTTTATTATTTATTATTTTTTTGCCTAATGCTGCTTATATAGATTCTCCAGCCCCCACATGGCTACGTGCTTCAGTCTTTCCTCTGTCCTGCTCTGGAGGGACGAGCTGTGGGTCACATTGTCCTTGCTCCTGCCTCTTATCAGCCCTTTCCATACAACTGCTGCACCATGGAGAGCTGGGCGATTACTTGAACTTGGTCTGGCCTTCTGCCTGCATTCACAAAGTCCTTGCCAAGAATCTACTCCTGCACTAGTGTATTTGGATGTTTGAAGCTCACTGTCAAGCTATGTGAGATGGCAAAAATACCCCAAACTGACACACAATCTCATTGTCAGTTTTGTAGACATATTCACCTGGGTTATACCAGATGGATGTGTGTTGAACTCTGATATGAGCTCTTCCACACTATCCATCTGGAAATCTTGCCCCTGAAAGCATTTGGGAAAAGGTGGGATGTTTATTGAAATACTTCAAGCTGATTGGGTGTGCTGGCCTCCCTTAGTGTGCCTAAAGTGCATATGACAGGTTAGATCATATTTTCAATAAAACACAGTGAACATGAATATATTTAAGATTTCACCAAACATTTTACTTGTTCTCACCCAATTTAGGTATTTTCCTGAAGTTGGTAGTTGTATTTTGTCCAGCAAATATTATACATGTAAAGGTGAACTCACAACTGTTACCTAGCAACCACATTGTAAATGTGAGCCAAAACTCACATAAATGACACAGATATTATGATTGTGTTAAATGATTATTTAAATTCCAAGAAACGTGTCAGTTTTGTGTAAATTGTCTTTGCAAGATGACACATGTGGAGGGAATATTCTGCATTTCTGCTAAAACAGAATCAATAGCAGCAGAAACAATAGAATTGGGCCGTTGTTTCAGACTACAAACCAATAGAGCAAGTAAAGGCCCAAACGGTTTCTTATGAGTTTGTGCATTCACAAATCGTGGGAAAATCCATCTGGTTGGCCAAGTTATAAACATTTGCTTGGTTAGAAAGTCACTCAGTCACTTCTGTCAAAATTTGCTTTTTTATTGTCAAAGACTATGAATCAAGCAAGTTCAGCACAAGTTGCACATAAAGCAAATACATTTCCAAACAAAACACATTCTGTTCAACTAGTTCAGTTTTCATAAATCTCATAAACATTGATCTTTTTTGGCTGCAATTATGTCTTAAAAACAACAAAGTGAAACTGAACCACTTGTGCAGAGTCAATTAAAGAGCTGCTTTGTCACAAAGTTCTGCATTAGCAACAGACTTATGTACAAATGACAAATCCATCTATTTTACTACAAAAAAGGCCAGATAATTCCAACTTTACTTTAAAAAATAATAGTATGCACAGCTGAACCATTCTCAGCCTAAATTTTAAACATTCTTATAGCAAAGCTTGTCTCAAAAATCTTTAGAAAAAGTGCTCCAGACTAACTATAAAAAAATAAAAAAATAAACAAACATAGCATAAATTCAGGGTTGGAAACTGTGGAAACTAACTGTGACTTCATGAACATTAATCAATTCAATTCAATTTTTGCCGACACTTCCAGCCCTGCTTTCACCTCATCACCTCATCATGACTGCAGTAATGACTCACAACTTCCCAGCACAAAACACAACTGCACCATATGCTCAACCTGTTCAGATTAACTTTGTATGTTGTGCCTCTGCCTCCTATGCCTAGCTCTTCTTTCCGCTTTACTAGTGCTGCATAATCAATTGCAATTTTATTCTCAAATAACAAACCCTCTATTCTGAGTAGAAATGTCTATGCTGAAAGTTATATCTGTAAAAAAAAAAAGTTTAATATATGTTCAATAATTGTATTAGTTTGCCAGTTCATATTTCAGACTTTTAAAGGATAAACTGTTCTGCTCATCACTGCATATGTTTTCTGCTAAGGTCTGAGCTTCAAAGAATATACACAAGCAATAATGCCCTTCTAAAGATCTTCAGGTTAAATGGGACGACTTGAATTATTTCCAAAATCCACTTGTCTGAGGACACCCAAAACCTCTTAGTGTTGGAAAAACTGAGGAGCTGAGTAAAACTGATTAGAGCTGTCAGCTAGAGTAGTGTGGCAGTAAATAAACACACTGCCCTTGAAACTGAAGTATGAAGAATTATCCTCTGAGTGACTTTTATAAATGGTGGAAAGACAGTGTGACAGCTTTTGGTGTATTGCAGGTCTGCTGTTGTAAGTTGTTGTGGATTAGAATGAATAGCAGTAAGAAAGAAATGATAGTTAAAAGTAGAGACCTAATTTTTAAACGTGAGGAAGTAGAAATTTAAGTCATTTTTATTTTGTATAGACTTTTAGCATGTTCACATGGATGAATTTTTGTCAGTAGCACATATATGTATTTAGAACAGCTTAATGAGGAATCAGTGAAGCAGGCTTACAACTTTCTTCAAAGACAATCAGATCTCATTCTAAAGAAAAAAAAAATCACTCACATGGATGGCTCATTGCTATGTTTAATAGTAGGTGAGAACAGAATGTAAAAGTTAGATTTTTTCCACAAAATTCCACTTTTACCTTAAACATTAAACATTTTTTTTTTTTTCCATTTGTTGTCTTACATTTCAATCTGGTCCTATTGTTCTAGTGATGCAGTTTTACGCTGTTTTTTGTATTTCAATTGTAGTTAAATTAGTAACTTTCACATCTAAAAACAACTATAAAGACATAATTTGGCACTTGAACCTGTTCATAGTGGTTACAGTGTGTAACTAAAATAAACTTTCTTTTACCAAAATCGCTATTGTATTCTTAGCTAACGTCAGAGAATCTGTCTTGTTCATAAAGATTATTCTGTTTCAGCCTTGGTTCTTAATTAGGTTAATTCCATCTGGAATACTAAGTGCTGTTCCTTAATGTCATGGCAGCTTAATGTATAAATAATCATAGCAGTTCACATATTCCAAGCCTAGAAAGACCTTTTTAAAAATGACTTGTAGGACATTTTACCACATTACATCACCACAACCCAGTAGTAATTCCTCACAGCATGCCAAGCACAATGACAAACATACAATCTTATGGGGAAGTCAAGTGCTCAGTGTCACTCTCGAACTCACTCTTGCGTCTTTTGCCTGAATGAACACTGCGCTCAGAGCTCAGAGCCTCGTGTCCCGCGGCGACTGTCCCGTCTGAGGGCATCATGTCAGCCTGCTCAGCGCCTAGGCCTTTGGGATCCAGAGGCGCATTGGGCCTGGCAAGCTGTCTGTATGCTCTGAGAGAAGCAGAAGTGTGGGATGGACGCCATGCTTATTTTTACCTACAAGTCTCTTCTCAGACTCATCAGAGAAGCGGCCTTGTGTGCGTGCGTCATTGGGACTGTGTTTGCTCAAACATGTAAAACAATAAGGAGGGCTGAATAATATATGTGCCTTCTGCTTGATGGAAAATTGAAGTGTTTCTCCTAGAAGCATGTTAACACATTTTCTAGTTGACCTAAGTATTAAACAAGATTATTTTAAATATTGATTCCAACCTTTATAGATCTTTTTACCTGGTTTAGCAAGGAAATGTCAGATCCTAACAGGCAGGGTAAGGATGAGATTATGTTTAATCAAGTAAACCTTCTAGAGGAACATTGATTTTTTTTGTATGTGATCCATCATTGAAATGGCAGAGGTAAACCCACAAGGGCCGCTAGATCTTATTTAGCATATTATCAGATCTAAGGTAAGAAAAATCTAGATTGACAGTGGTGTTGATAAACTGATTGATTGATGACGTGAAGGTAATTGCAAACTTATGTACATTGTTTTCCAGACATAATGCGCTAACTTTTGAAAACTATAAGGAGAATGCGTTTTTAATATATTTCAGATAATAAAATAACCCAAATGGCTGCCTTGGGAACAGATTAAGAGGAAAGCCTGTCGTAATTTTTTCCATTTTTGAAAAATGAAATCACAGCATAGACATTTTTGCCACAAAAAAAGGCTCAGAGAGAGAAAAATTAAAGAGCACTACATTGTACAGTATATGGGACTGCTTTTCAATTGTTCCCAAACAATGCTTACCTGCTCTTGGACTTTGACATTTTAATAGTGAGAAACACTTCCCATTCTTCACATTGTGTCACTGTGTGTCTTGCAGCTCCAGATGAGTCTTTTGTGTCCCTGGCTGAGTTGGAAGATTCTCTGTTGAGGAATCTGTTTCGTGGTTACCAGAAGTGGGTTCGCCCAGTGCAACATGCCAATGACACCATCACAGTTCGCTTTGGCCTCAAAATCTCCCAGCTGGTCGATGTGGTGAGTACCTTACTATTCATTTCAGGAAAAGTAACTAACAGTATTTTTTGATAAATAATTGGATTGCCATAATATTGTTTTATCTTAACAACAATCACAACAAATTACAGTAATGCTTTAAACTACTGTAGTTTTGTTAGTAACATTTAAAAAATTGTAAGCTTAAAAAAGTAATCTAAGCAAATGTAAGTCACAAAGCTAGTTTCTAATGTATGTGGAGCCAGGCTGCTGCGCATGTTAAGGAGGCTTTCTGCAGAAATTAATTTTGCCTTATACAAGGCACTTAATAAAATCCTGCCTGTGCCTTCTGAGGATTGGCCTTATTTACTGGAACACGACAGGAATGGAGGCTGGTTACTTTGTGAGAAAACAATGTGAAGAATGTAATAAAAGTGTGGCAATATATGGTCGCTGCTGTTCGGGTAATAGAAAATACATACCTTTAAAAATACAATTAAATATATTATATTAGGTCAAACACTTTTAAAATGGTGACCTACATAAATAAATAACAAGATTTAGTTATATGTTGATATGCATAATGTAGTAAGCCTCTTATACTATAATGATATTTAAGAATGTCCTAAATAAAAGCCAGTAACAAAAAAAGACACATTTAGGTTTACAGAATAAACACACTGTGTTTTGTCTTGATTAATCCAAGTCTAGGTCACTTTTGTACCTGTAAATTGATACATTTAGCTCATAAATCTCAAGTGACTAAAATGTCACTCAAAGTAAAGGCATTTGTAGAGACAAAAATATTTGGATTGGACACAAACAGTGTTTTTTTTTTTTTTTTTTTTTTTTTCTGGAGATGGTCAGCTCAGTGACAGATGTAGCTTTAAGAGAAAGTTTGCCATAGCAGTACATTCACAGGTCTCTACTGAAGACAAGATGTGAAGAACAGACTAGAAGGGTGAAAGGCTCAGAGATTTACAGGCACAAACAGGACCAGACAGAGAGAGGGGCACCGAGGAGGTGAAAGGCAACCTGAAGTCAGCTGTGCAGGAAGTAATGAGGCCATCGCCAGAGAGGAACCAATGCACATTTATTATTTACACAATCACTCACAGGCCATACCCTCAATCACACTAAAGGCCACAATCTGACTACATCAGCATCTTAAGGCTGTATTGGATTAACCATAACATTTAGAGAAGTGCCATCGTGTGGAGAACATGGGGAACTGAGAATAAGTTTGGAGGAAGCTGCACATTAGATATTGACCCACATTTACTCAAAAGAGGTAAAAGAAAATTCAGTTTGTAAACATGCTTTTGTTTTACATTTTGTTCAATGTTTTATATAAAATTCAGTTTTTGCTGCCTTTCTGTGACGAATGTACACCGCTGTCCATGGTACTGAAGTCCCAATTGGTTTTACAGGGTACATGTTAAAAACCTTTGTTAATTTTGTGGTGCCAGAAATCTTTTACTAAGCTTAACTTTGTAAAAGATCTAAGATCTACTTCAATCTTTGCTTGATTTCACTTCTTTTTCAGGCTTAGGAAGGCACCACATAGGGTTTTACAGTATTAGTGAGCTGTTGGGACAGTATAATCTACGTTTCTTTCTCATTAACGGTTGTGAATGTACGCCTGAAGGAAAGCACTTAACCCTGCGCTGTTCCAGTTTGCTGCTTTACTGGTGTCCAGAGAGGTAATTAGCCCAATTTGGATAAAAAATAGAGTTCTTTTCTAACAAGCATTTCTCCTTTTATCTCATTAAAAATGTTTCATTTCCAGGCGCTACCTCCTCATTAGTCTCTTCATTGCACAGCAAGTTTTGCTAAATTACAAAACTGTGAACAAAATGTCTGTCTTTTTGCAGGATGAAAAGAACCAGCTGATGACCACTAATGTTTGGCTCTGGCAGGTAAATTTATGGACTCATCCATGCCACTCTGTTGAATCACATTCCCAAATCTCAAAATTGTAGCAGAATGCCTGGAACTCTCCATGGTGCTGAAGACAGTAATGTTATTTGACTGATGTGAGAAGTAGTTTCACGATAATCTGTCACACACACAATAAGAGACTCAGTCAGTCCTACTATTCATGCACAGTGAACAGGGTCTGTAAATGTTTTCACGGGATAAGTTTATGTTAATTCTATATCTTCTATTTTTTTTTTACAGGAATGGATTGATGTAAAACTAAAGTGGAACCCAGACGAGTATGGTGGCATTACCTCTATTCGTGTGCCATCTGAAACAATCTGGCTCCCAGACATCGTTCTCTATGAGAAGTAAGTTATACTTTTATATCTTCGTGATCCTGTGTGGGGCTGAATAACTTAAAATATTCACTTCTAACTCGTCTCAGTGCTGACGGACGGTTTGAAGGCTCCCTCATGACCAAAGCTATAGTCCGCTGGGATGGGACTATCACTTGGACACCACCGGCCAGTTACAAGTCTTCCTGCACAATGGACGTCACCTTTTTCCCTTTTGATCGACAAAACTGCTCCATGAAGTTTGGCTCTTGGACTTATGATGGCAACATGGTGGACCTGGTTTTGGTGGATCACTATGTAGACCGAAAAGACTTCTTTGACAATGGCGAGTGGGAGATACTGAACGCCACTGGGGCAAAAGGAAGCAGAAGGGATGGGGTGTACTGGTACCCCTTTGTCACATATTCCTTCATCCTCAAACGGCTGCCACTCTTTTACACCTTGTTCCTGATAATCCCATGTTTAGGACTGTCTTTCTTGACGGTTCTTGTGTTTTATCTTCCATCGGATGAAGGAGAAAAACTGTCCCTGTCCACATCTGTGCTAGTGTCGCTAACTGTGTTCCTCCTGGTCATAGAAGAAATCATACCATCATCTTCAAAGGTAAGTAGCTGTAAATGGGTGAAATACCAAGAGAACCATATTAAAATGATAGTAGCAGCTTTAAGAAAGAGTCAGCAAAAGTCTCCAAAAAAGACAACTTATCAAAGTGTGACAAGGAGGGTGAGATATATAGACTCATACCTTCATCTTCAAAAGTACCTGGCAGAGACTGCATAATTACAGTTGTATTAAAGCTAGTGTGTGATCTTAATTGAAATCTTAATTGGTTCGACAAAGATCATTAGAGCACCATAATCTATTACCTGCCGTGTTAATAGCACAATACATAATTAATAGATTAATTGCCTCACATGTTATCTAATTACTTAAGTTGATAATTTATATAACTGTTTAAACCAGATTGCTTTATAGAAAATTTGAAGGGCATATTAGGTACTAAGCACAGTGTAGCAGCAACAGCTTAGTGCATTTTATTTCATAGTTATGTAGATGATTTTGAAATTGTGAAAAGAGAATGTGGGCATTTAAATCTAACTTGTTCACAGACACTGTGTAGCAATCACAGACACAATGCATACAATTTCAGCCACGAAGACGACAAAGTGGCTTTCTCACCCCTCCAAAATATAATAAAACAAAGTAAAAATAAAAACATTAAAATAAAGAAAAAAAAATAAAGAAAACAATATTTTGAGTTCTCCTGTCATTTAAAAAAATTGCTTGCAATGACAAGAGATAAATATAGGTTGGAAATATTTATATGACCAAATAGGCTACATTGTCACTGAGTAACATGCTTTTTTTTATTTTCAGGTGATACCTCTTATCGGAGAGTACCTCCTTTCATTATGATCTTTGTTACTTTCTCCATAATTGTCACTGTGTTTGTTATCAACGTGCACCATCGCTCTTCTGCCACCTACCACCCCATGGCCCCCTGGGTTAAAAGTTTGTTTCTCCAGAGACTGCCTCGCCTCCTGTGCATGAGAGGACACACTGACAGGTAACAAACAACAAACTATTGCAAGGGCAAGCTTTTTGTATGATGCAGACTCAAACTGTTAGATAAAAAAATAAAAATAAATTACATCAACAATATTCTTACCTTACCCTAAATGTCTCAAATTCAATTGGAGCTTAGGGTCAAAATGATCAAAGTCAGATTGTTTAGGGCCGCATTTTAACATTAGGCCTGGAGCCAAGCCAGCGCAGCCAGCGTGTTATGTTCTATATTAAAAAAGGTTATTAGGCTCTTAGAATTTATAACGTATGTCCACATTATTTTGTTTATATTGTAATATATTATACTCTATGTAATTAAAACATAAAAAACAAAAAACACTTAAATAATAATACCTTACTTACCTTTAACATTGTAAAACTCAGGAATAAGCTAATCAAATGTCTATAGAGATACAATAGCAACTACCCTATACAAAAATGATATCTTTCATATTCTTCTTCTTAAGCAACTGGTATATTATATTATTGTGTGAATTTTATTTAGCTAAACCCGGGACTCTCTTGCAGATACCACTACCCTGACATCGAACTGCGCAGCCCAGAGCCAAAGCCTCGCAGAGGGGTGAGGAGGGGCGTCCCTGGACACAGCGGTGGGCAGAGGTGCACCATGGGAGTTAAGGAGGAAGATGACTGGCTGACAATGCTGGAAAAGGCCACTAACTCTGTCCGTTACATCAGCCGTCACATCAAGAAAGAGCATTTTATTAGAGAGGTACATAGTAAATAGATTTTTGTTGTTATTTATTATATGTCCAAGAACGTAGACTATACAGTACATTGTACATATACAAAAAGTTATGGCAGCATATGTATGTATACATTTTTTTAAACTAGCTAATTATATAAGAATTTAATGTTTGGGCAGCAGTGTTCACACAAATGCTAAACTGCCAGTCATTTTTTAAAACTGTATCACAGATTAAGTAAGAGTAAGATTCTTTAGATGTGGTAATATTTTTTGCTTAAAGATGAATCTAATCAATGATTTTGTACTGATTTGCATACAACCATATTTAGAATCACCATATCTGTGGTTTACACTCATTTTAGCTGCAGTGGATATAGTCAGAAGCCAGATATTATCTCAGGTGATTCTTAATTAGATAAATTTGAGAGCTCTTGATATAATAATTTAACCTGTTACATTAGCAGGCTTCATTTCAGTAAAATTAAATTGATCAGAAGCACTAGGTGGCGCCAGCCTGGCTAAATGCTGCCGTCTGTTGGTTACAGAGAAATTTGCACCATGGTCTGTTTGTTCTCAGTTTGAAGCTTTTGGACTTTACCATAGTTTTCCTGACATTTTTCTTATCTTCACTCTCCTATAGGTGGTACAGGACTGGAAGTTTGTGGCCCAGGTGTTGGACCGAATCTTCCTTTGGGCCTTCCTCACAGTCTCTATCTTAGGAACTATCCTCATCTTCACTCCAGCTCTTCATCTGTACCTCAGCACTCCGTCATGAACAACCTGACTCACTCAAACTGCACTTATGATTTCTGAATGAGGCTCCATGCTACATTCATTACTACTGCATCTGAATCGTTCACATGTTTACCTCTGTACAGTGTGCAGGTTGGACTGTCAGCTAGACCATAAAGCAACTTGTCTATTGAGAGATGCAAATGAGTCCAAGCAATAAGCAAGTTAGAGTAGCCGGTTTGATTTGAAATATGTTAAGGATGTTACTATTGTTATTAATGCAACAACATGCACAACCTCTTTACATAGACAATGGTTTGTTGTAGGAGACATTATATCCTATATAAGCTATCTACTGCGAAGATGTCATGTAAATAAAAATGGTTTACAGGTCTTGAAACTTGCTGTTTTGTGTGTAAGTGTAATAACAAGGCATCACCACATGGAGGCGACAAACACCAACTTCTAAAACGTACTCCACTGAAATTAAATGACTACATAACAGTTCGATTAGAGCAGTTTTATGTTGACAGTGCAGTGCCAAAAGGGTTTCAGCAACAACAACAACAACAAAAAGCCAAATATCTTACAATTTTGAATTAAGATGGCAGTAAGTTCTTTGGTGGGAGATTTTTTTTCTCGATGGAGATTTCATTTGTCTGGAACTTTCCACATAATGACTTAAATCCATAGCAACAAACAAATACAAATTACTAAGCCAAATGTCTTTTTTCTTTTCATTTATGTTTTGTCAAAAATCACCTGTAACTGAATAAATGCAAGTTAGCTGTTTATAGTGTGAGCCCTTAAAAGCAAACAGACACAGTGATGAAAAATAGCAAAATAACAACAGTAAAGTACTGGATGAAAGGTCAGCCTAGCTTCCGTCAGTCTGCCACAGGGCAGCTGTGGCAACAATGTAGCTTACATGAGTGAGTGCTGAGTGTGGAAGGAATGAATAATGCAAAATGGGAAGTGTCTTTGAAATCTTTATAATAATTCTCATCAATCAATAAGAAATTAAATGGGTTTAACTTTCTTTTTTTTGTGCTGGTGATTTTACACATTCAGAAAGTTACACTATGCCACTTTATTGATTAACTATGAAAAAATGTTGTTAGCAAGTTAGTAGTGAATAGGTTTAAGTTTGTCAAAATTAGTAGGTTTATATTAGAGAGACACTTAATGTCATCTCTGATCAAAGTCAGCTCCATCTACTGTACATCAGCTTTTAACAGCTCTACTTCTGTTGTCTTTTGGGGGCTTGGCCACACTACTGAAGGAGATTATGAGAGGAGACAGCAGCCTCTCTTGAGCATGTCCTCTGTGTCTCGTCTGCTCTATTACCTTCACCTACAGTGTTTCCAGACTCATCACGTCACTCCAGACACTCATGAATCAATCTCTCTGTTAAAAGTGCCGCTCTCATGTGTGTGTTTTCATAGTTTCATTGACCTACTTTGAGTCAGACTTGAGTTTGTTTGCTGACTTATTCAAAATGTCTTCCTTAGTCAACACAAGCCTTCCCTGTCTTCCTGCACTCCACAGTCTGACCTCAGCTCTTCTATTATTCACTGCAGCAGAGATAGTAACTCGTGCAGACAGGTGTGGACTGTGTGGCCAATGGGACGATGTCAGTGAAGACACAAAGTGCACAAGAGGGACACTGCTGATCAGCCCCTGGGCCAAGAACTAACTGAACTTAAGATGAATGTATTTGTTTTCAACTTTTATTTATCCAGGAGGCCTCAGAGGAATTGTGAATTTTGTGGCTTATGCCTGTTGGTGGTTAGAGCTCCTGCTGCAAAAATAGTATGTGACAACTTACTTTTGTTGGCAAAAACACCCAAAAATAAAGGCAAAACACACAAATACATGAGCACAATAATCATCTGTGGCCAAGGCGTGAATTGCATAAGCAAAAGGTGTCATCTGAGACTTTTTGTGTAATATGTCTTATTTGCAAATGGATCTTTAAGTTTAGAATTATGGAGGGCATGTGGCCAGTGAACTTTAAAAAGAAAAAATAGATAAAAAGTCCCTGACAAACTGGCAACTATTGAGGCTCCATCTTTCTGACGAGATGATTGTCAGTATCTGATAAAGTCGTCTAGAAAAGAAGCAGCTTGGTCAAACACTGTAGGTCATGAAAATTTCATAGACTATGGAAATGTCTATGAACTTTATCAAATTTGAACTTCAAATTCTACTTCCTTAACTTTCAAAGGTAAGTTTTTGTCAGATAAGTGGTAAACATATTCACTTTCTAGTTAAACGTTCAAATTGAAACAGAAAAACTTTATATCGTAACATCTGGAGTGCGATGTGAAGTATTTTCCCAAGGCTCACCGAATGTCTCCATCGAACGAGCCAAGACTGAGAAGGTGATCACTGAACTCTCCAGGGAGTTGTGACTGTAGTACACACACAGCAGCTCAATTTTCTGCTCCACGTCTGTTACCAGTCAAGTGGACCGGAGCTCATCTGGATGGAAAGGCTGAAATGCACATTCACACAAGGTCATGACCATCACATACATTGTTAATGAGGCTGATCCAGGTTGTACATCACTGGGGTAAGGCTCCTGTACCTGTTACGGGGTAATTTTAGGGAGGCAGAAGGAGAGGCAATTACTGGGTGTAAAGGAGAAAGGATCTGGAGGCATATATTTATCTCACATGAGGTCAGTCAGGTTTAGATCAGAAAACACAGGTCTACATCATTTAGCAAAATATGCAACACAGCTTTATGGCAACAGCCAAGACTAATTCTGAAAATCCTTTTGATCCTGCTAATCAATGTTATATCTTCCTAAGACATAATTACATATGTGGTTGAAAGGATATAATCTTAGTAAATTGTGAACTTTCTTTCACGATTATAGAGCTGGAAGCAAGGTACCAAACTGTGAACTATCTTTTTTTTTTTCTCTTACTTCATGTGTATTCTTGCATTTACTATAGGAAGCTTGTATGTATTTTGTATGTATTTTAACAATAATAACAATTCATCAAACTTGTATAGCAGTTTGTTGTTGTTGTTGTTGTTGTTTTTACTTTCAAAGACACTTTATGCAGGAATAAAGGAAGGCTAAATTGTGTTGTGACTTTTTGGTTATGATAAAGCTAACAGATAATAAAAGTATATTATGCAAAAAGCATTTGGAAAGACAAAAGAAATATCTTCAGTAGTTCAAATCCTGATTTTCATATGATAGCCTTAAACACAAAATACTAATTGAACTAATTAGCTTAATTGAACTTTATTGTACAATTCCCTATTCTAAAAATCATTTGTGCTGATGCAGGGTGCTATGCTTTGATACCTACATATGCTATGTTTTAGAAAAGACAACCTGTTAACTATTGAAAGCAAGAAAATATGTTATAAAATATGTTTCATTTTGATGATCTGATGAAATTCCATGCTGTTGTTATGGATTCCTGCCACCATCAAAAGGACAGTGTTTGACACTGAGAGAGCTGGACAGCAGACAGTCTCCTCTGAGCAGGTCATGTCCCCACACAGACAGTCTCTGTTTGTATGTCACCTGCTAAATGTGACTGAGAGACCAGAACAGCGATGTGGAAGGTCGCTGGAGGTGTCGCTAAAGCAAAGCCGCTCAGCCGCAGGTGTGATCCTGCTCTTAAAGAAAACACCCAAGCTTTGTTTAACTGTGACCTTTACTTCACTACGTCTGATATAGAAACAGCTTCTGACCACTGCAGTAAGAGAGATGTAAGAAACGAATGGCCCTGTCAGAATGTCAGTGTGGAACTCTGTGGAAAGGTCAAACTGTTTGAGATTTAAATGAAAACTATTTATTCTGTAGATCCAGGTGCAGGTTTGGAATTGACTCTGAGCAGCATTTTAGGTATTTGTACTTGCTTACAGTTTAATTCACGTTAGTTATTTTTTATGGATTTGATCTTTACTTCAAAATATTTATTGAGGGGAGTTTTCCTCCATTTGTAAGGTTTAAGGCAATCTTAAGGCACTGCGACAACCTCAGTGAATTATATGAGTTAAGGATCTACTTAAAGATGAACAGGTTAGCTATTTTGGGGTGGTATGTCTCCATGGAGATGATATTGTTTACTGTGGAATGTTGCCAAGTGTGAAAAGAAACTGACCTTTCTTATAGCGCCGTCAATAAAAAAATCATTTACTGCATGCATGAGTGGGTTCGACTCTCCACAAATCCAACCCTTAGTTGGATCTATAAAAAAACATTATCAATATCATTCTGTGGAACATTCAAGTTAAATAAATAACAGCTGCGGGGATGAAAACATGTGGCTCCATGAGAAAAGTTACATAGTGCATCTTTAAGTTAAGTTTTTGTGACACTTTTCTACTGGTACCTGAGCAAATTTTGCTCTTGCAGCCAGACTTTTACTAAAGTAACAAAATTGAGCACTTCATTCCCCACAGCTCTGCACACACTCCATTGTCAGTGTTGAAATTAAGTTGACACTATCCTTTCCCTATGGATTTACTTCTAAGCAAACTCTTTTAGTTTTTTTTTGAATTATAGTTTTTTTTTTTTTTTTTTTTATAGTTGATAAGCTTCATATCGTATGGACATCATTTAAAGGAACCATGCGTAAGATTTTTATGTCAAATTGCAAAAACATAATATATGTGTCCAAAATACAAGGTAAACATGTTCAAAAGAAATCAGCAATGAACATGATGTTATTTGTTGGAGTTTACATTTGGTGTTTTGGTTCTCAAGAAGATCATCCAATCAGAAAGCAGTAAAAGCTTAACATGACTTTTTCATTTCTTAGAGCCTATAGTTAATTTTGAACAATGAGTCAGCAACATGTTTGAACTGATGTTGCACCATGCATCTGTTATAGGCTCATGCACTTGTTTCTACACAGTTTTCCTTGGGCTCCACCAACATTGTCTACAAATGTCATTTTTGAGAACAAACCATGACAAAGAGTCAGGTGTCAGGAAAAGTGACTACCATGAATCATGACAAGTCTTGTTTCTGATAAGTAGCTTCTTATATGTGGGTCATTTCACACCCTGACAAGTTCATCTGTGATTGTAATGACTTTTTAAAACTAATAGTTGTGCTGACTCAAAGGCTGCATTTCTGACAATTAAAATAACAATAATTCATACTTGACTGCATCAAAATAAATTGAAGGCTTTACAGTATCTGTTTTGGTTATTGATCAGCAGCTAAGATCTTTTCACAGAATCAGTCCAGAATTTTGTAAAGTTTCTAAATAAAGTATTGGGCAAGTCTCTAAAACACAATAAAGAACAAAAAAATGTTGCATTACTTGCAATGTTTTCAACACCACCAGCAACCCCACTTTAGAATCGAATGCACCAGAGCCAGCAAAAAAGTGTAGTGAAGCTCACTTAAGGAATTGAGTTTAAGCTACAGCTACAGGCTACTAAGAAAAGTACGCAGGCAAAATAATCAAAGCGATCTTGCCAGATGCTGCCGAAAAATGAATTATGGACTTAAAAACAGTGCAAAAAAAAAAAAAAAAATCCCTGACATCTACCTATGACATCACAAATCAGAGACATTCAGGACAGTGTTTTCTGAAGCTCGGAAAAGCCCAAAATATATCTCACAGACAAAACCTCAGCTTGTTGTTGAGGAAGACACAATGATAGAACATAATCAAAACTCCAAAAAGTTCATTTAAAATGCGTCTTTTAAAGCGGAGTTACCTGATTTTTACAGAAGTAGGTATTATGCTTTCTAGCTCACACAAATCCTTCGGCACACGCAAATGCAGATTAACAACTTTTTACAAACAGCAAAGTGAAACTAAAATGGGTCTCCCAAGTTCAACCAATCAGAGCGCTGCTTTTGGCTGTCTATGAGAACTAAAATGCTTTATAACTACATTGAGAAAGTACACAGTGTTGTCGCAATGTGCTGTAATTACAATATACTTTTAGGTGGAAAAGACAAACAGCCCGATCTTGCCCTTTTGTCTTAGCCGGTCTTAGCCTTGGTCTTAATTATTCCTCTGTTGGCCACTAGTGGCTCTCTCCAAGTTCTATACACTGTCAGTGTAGAAGGTGTGGCTCCAGCCAGATATGGGGGGGTGCAGTTTTTTTCATTGAACCTGACACATGCTCACGCCTGTGACAAGTGAGCAGCTGCTTTAGGATCACAGGCAAAAGAGAACTGTAGCAGCAGCTTCAGTTTGAAAAAAAACTGTAATAATAGAAATCTATTTGGTGAAAGTCTATGTATTTGACAGACTTTAACAACTTTGTGTAAAAATGTGTCTTTTCTTTTACATAAAGCCTGTTGACTTAATAAAAAAGATAATCAGATGTGAGAGTGAACATGGGTCAGTGTGAATGCTATGGAAAGGCCAAAGAGGCCATCGTGTATTTTTTAAACCATTTTTTATGTGTCAACGCGTTAAAAAAATGTTGGCCTCATTTTTAGACAAAGTTGTTAAAGTCTGTCAAGTAAATAGACTTTCACCAAATAGATTTCTATTATTGCAGGTTTTTTTTTTTTTTTTTCAAACTGAAGCTGCTGCTACAGTTTTCTTTTGCCTGTAATCCTAAAGCAGCTGCTCACTTGTCACAGGCGTGAGCATGTGTCAGGTTCAATGAAAAAAACTGCACCCTCACATCTGGCTGGAGCCACACCGTCTATACTGACAGTGTATAGAGCTTGGAGAGAGCCACTAGTGGCCAACAAAGGAATACTTAAGACCAAGGCTAAGACAAAAGGGCAAGATCGGGCTGAAAGTTTACAAATTCACATCTAATTTATGAATCAAAAGAAACTGTAAAAGCAAAGGCTGTTATTATGCCATGTTTTTCACAGTAAATCTAATGCAAGTCAAGTGAATATATTCTATAGTTCTCTGATTTTACCAAGCTACTGTATATATAGTACAACATATACAGTTTTTAAATCCAGGTATTCAGTATTCTGCTAAATACATTTAAACTATTCTTCCCAATGCTGTGCTTATACTTAAAAATCAAGTTTGTGTATCGCCACAACACTAGTGCATTTCTTTTCTTATCAAAAGTAACAGTTTGGTAAGTGTGTTGTTTTTTCTCTCAGCATCTGTGAAAGCCACGTGACTCAGCTGTCCACACATATGTTTATGATCATGCTTGAGATGGAGGGCTCAGAACAGCCTTGGGCCTTGTGTTGTACGAGGATGTGTTGTAGAAAGACACACAGTAAACCAAAGCCCTTTACAGTAAACAAACAGGTGCACACAAACACATACACACATTTCTGCAGGCTCAGCCAAAGGGACGATTATTTAATGTGAGAAGATGGCAGTGGAGATACATGTAAGTGTCCAGACCGGCGCTTGGGGCAGACTGTGGGAGAAAGTGTGCATTTGTGTGTGTGCAATTATGTGTGTGTGTGTGGGACATACCAAGGCGGCAGAGGAGGAATGATAGATAGTGAGGGCCACAGAAATGCTCCAGGCTCTAGTGTCTAGTAACAGTCTGAGGACATAACTGCATCCGGCGCTGTGAGAGGAGCTACAAGAGCAGGATCGAGGCATGAGGAGAGAGACAGATGGTTAGAAAACAAGGCAGAGAAAGGTGATCAAGATAATGTCATGTGTAAATTACTTTGATAAATATTAGCACTGAGTAGCAATGTACAGTTTATTCCATTCCCTTTACCCTCTCCAGAAGTTTAATGCAAATATTTGGCAATACTTTTTTATTGGCCTCTGAGATTGTTCATTTAACATGCAATTCATTAAGTATATAGACATTTAAAACAAGGGAGGGGGGCAAAGATTTGTTTTTTGAATCAATGCCAACATCCAATATTACACCTTCTGTGGTTGTAAGCTTATTTGCTAATAGAGATATTTGCATTTGTGAGTGAAAAACTAAATGTAAGTATTTGTAACATAACATTTTTACTCTGTAGTTTGTTCCTTCCTTTGATGCTCTGTGGACAAATTGGCACTCTCCACATTTGACTAGATAAATATTGGCAACAAATATCAGCCATGTTTTCAGATATTGTTCAAAATGATCAATTTCAGCCAATATGGATGCTGATATATTCCATGCTTTAAATATTATCTTGAAGAATCCAAAGTGATTCTGTATCTCTCTGTATTACTGCATACAAGCAATAGTACAAAGTTACTGAAAACTGAGAACAGGCATTCTGGAGATGAAGAGATATGACTAGATGCAGTATTGCAACTTTAACTGTTATGCAATGAAGACAACTAGCTGTTAATTTACTTTATATTTATTGGATCCTTAATCATTGTTTTATTCTGCATAACCTTATCATCTGCTGCTTAAGTGGTGCAAATTTTAGACATCCAGATAAAATCTAATCAAAAAAATAAAAAAATGATGAAACTAAATACAACTGACTTACCAGTTTGAGCCTCCTCAGGACTTGATTGTTGTCTGTGGGTCTCACTAAACATTGGTTGTGATGTTTCAATGACATCACCAGAAAACCTAGGGCATCCTTCACACGGCTCTGTCCCAAGAGTGTGAGAACTGGAAGCTCAGTCCTTCACTGAAAAAAAAGATGATTTTTACTCTAAAGTTTATTCAAATAAAATGCTTAGTTCCAATCAAAATATGTTTTATTGATTATACTTTATAATGATTAATAATGTAGTATTATTAGTATTATTTATAAATAATGATTAAATCCAACAACATGTATATTGACATTGCTTCTCTGTGGCTTTTGGAGTTCCTCCAGCAGTCTCCCATCCAAGTACTGCCGAGGTCCAACATGCTGAGCTTCCGAGATCTGCCAGGATCAGGCTTTGGCAAGCTGCACTGCTTAATGGACTGGATGCTGCTTTCTGGAGCATGTGCAATAAGTAGAGTTTTGCATTTACACAATTTTTTGGTATTAAGCAATTAAAACACATACATTTCAGGTGGTTGGTGTCATTATTAGTCTAATATATGATTTTATTTAGATGGTACGTTTAATAAGGGTCAAAATATATTTATATTTTTTCAGTGTTTATTTTATTTATTTATTTATTTAAAGGACAATGTGCAGTTACATTAAAAAGATGACTGCACCAGATTTAGCTAATTTCCATCTGTAGCCTTCAGACAACAACATAAACATAAAAATACATATTTACAATAAAACCAAAAGATACAGTGTGCAATGTAAGCTACAGTACAATAGATAAGTGCAAATGGTAACATTTAAAGTGCAAAAAACAGCTGTGTGCAAAGTTATACATTTACACATGGTATAGTATTATAAGTGCAGAGTACCATTATATTTAAAGTGCAAGAATGTAGCTGTCAGATGATACCCACGAGGGTAACATCTGACAGCTCTGTACCTGATGGTATTGCAAATTTAAGCGAAAATTACTACAATATGTTCATGTCTGTTCAGGGATTGGCTGTTGAAAAAACAAAACATTTACTAACATTTTCATAATACTTTTTGCAACTGCAGAATAAATGTGTTCATTGTTTGTACATGTATTTAGGGTTTTGGTAATAAAAGTTTCCAATGGTAGAAATGTTGTTTTTACTTATGAACATCTATACCAAATATATAAATATACTAAGATGAAAGTAAATGTTTAGCAAGCAGAAAAATTAGGTTATGCTGACAGCATAAAGGTCAAATATGAAAAATAACATCATAACATCAAATTAACTACTTTCATATATGCAAATTACCATCTATTATCTTTATTATGCCTCCTGAAAAGTGTCAACTGACATGTTCAAAATGTTTTAGCAGAGATTACTTTATTGATTTAGTGAAAAAAGAAATAAAGATGCATTATGTGTCTGGTATTTTCATTGTAGAAAACCAAATAGATGGAAAGCACAATCAGTCAAAGTAACTGTGCTGTGGAGTCCAATTTCACGGAAATAACTTAACCTTTCATTCTCCACTTGAAAAATAGACTGTTATAGCTCCGTGGTGACAAATTGATCTATTACATCATGTTGCCTTTGCTTACAGTTGATTTGAAACTGTATTCTCTGAAATCAGGAGCGTTTGAGGTTGGTTTTGGTCTGATTTGTACTAATTTGTAACACACACTCAGATCTTGCAATTCTGTCCCATCAGTAAGCTCATAAACTGTAGAAATATTGTTTGGCCTCACAGGAGTACCTTTCACTGATAGATTTTAGGAACACCTTTGGACAGAAGTGCAAAAGATCACAAAGAATTACAAACTGAGTCAAAACTTATAAAGCTTAGGAAGCGACGACATAAAACAATGATTTTCATGTAAATAATGGGAAATCTGCCATGTTTGTTGTGGGTTTGTTAAATAATTGGCTTTGCTGAATTAGCTAAAAAACAAAACAAAAAAAGTAACAAAAAGCAGGGGAACAACCCAAACAAACTACTGGGACAATTTAAAATAACTCTGTTGTGTAAATTTAAAGCTGAAGATTCTATTCATGTGTGAAGTTGTTTTATTATATCAGTTATTCAGTGCTTTTACTGCTGACAAATTAGGAGCTATATAAGGATTATGCACACTTGACAAACATAATCTAATGAGTCTGTAACCTTGTATAGTATGAGTTCACTCCATCTCATGTCACAGAGAGTTTAATAACCCTGTAGCACTTCTCCTACCTGACAAACCGCTGCAACTGCCTCATTATAGCTCATTATGTTATGCTTTAACAACTGACCACATGCGCCCAAAAGTTTAACACGCCAACTGGACTCTGAGCGCACTGGTGCATGTCGATGTGAAATTGTGTTCATCTAACCTACATCCTTCATCATCTGTGTCTCTGATGCAGGGAAAGGTTTGTAGCTCAAATGCCTGGGACAATTTCAACCACTTCTAAAGATAAAGCTTCAGTTTCTCCTCCTCACTTATGTAAAAAAAAAAAAAGAAAGAAAGTAAAAAAATTAATCAAATTATATACACCAAAATATATATATTTATTTACAAAAAGCCATATTCTAGAGTCAAAAATGTAAACATGTCATATATTGCAATAGAGTTGGTCAAGAAACACTTTAGAGTTTTTTTTTTGGAATATGACACATTGTTTGATGCTGCTGGGGCATAGGTCACCCTGGGTCACCATGTCCAGCGTCAAAGGACCTGGGGACTTGGTCAAGACCGTTTGGGTTGATGGAAACTGGAGTGCTTAAGCCAGAGGAATGCCACCCAAACACTGAAACAACTATGACCCCAGTGAGGCAAGACAACACTTGCAAAAAAAGTTGTAATGCATTTTGTTAGTATGTTAACATCCAGCAGTGGTACTATTAAGATTTTAAATAAAAGTTCTTGATTTACAATATTATTAAATTAATAAAAAGTGTAATTGTTGAGAAGGCAAAGCACTAATGGGTAATAATGCATCATAAAACAAAAGCAGGCTTTGTTCTGAGAATAAAAGTGTAATTGCACCAGTCCTTTGAAGATAAGGATGAACTTAGGGCCTCATTTATCAAGCATCTGTTTGCTTTCATGCAAACTAAGTTAGGAGGAGTAAAAACTCACACAGCTGACATTTTTGCCTCACACAGACACTAAAAATGCTAAATTTGAGGTATATTTGTTTTGTGAAAGATGTTTTATGTGCATCTTAAATTGAGTGCAAAAATCTCACAAACAGCACCTGCATTTTCCAATTTCCGATTGCACTCATAATTTAGCACCTGGATGATAAACAAGGCTCTCAGTGTTGGACATGAAAAAAGTAACATTTCTTAGTATATTTGCCAAGTTGGTCTGAGGTGTTGTGTTATGAAGTATCAAATTATGTTGCTAGTTGCAAATGATTATTAATAATCCACTTTATTTATCTTGTCATATTCTTCATGGTGCCATAACACACACTTGTGGTAAATAGGAGTTTTTAAACTATTTTAACTTTTTTTTTTTTTTAAGTTTATTTAAAAAAAATCTTGTTTGATTGCATGTTTCTCTTTTTCCTGCTGTTCACTGTGCGTTGCAACACTAGAATTTCCCCATTGTGGGACAAATAAAGGTATCTTACCTTATCTTATTACACTTCTTTTCTAAGAAGAAGTCTGTGGTTTTAGATGTCCACGGTTTAAAAAGGGAAGGAAGCAGTCATCACCACAATCACTCAGGCAAAGTGGGAAAATGTCTTGGCCAAAGCACATGACAGATGCACTGGCTGGAATCGATCCATGATCTAATGAAAGTGACATTACAAGGTCAACATGTGGCTCGCCACATCATATAGAAAAGTGCAATCCAACAACATAAGAATATAGAGTTTTTAGCTGTCTAAGTTATTAAAATAGGCTACATTAAATAAATCAACAACCAGAATAAAAGATCCGAGTTAGAGGGGGTAGACTGCTGCTGTGGTGCGTTCAAGTCAGATCAGAGTGTGTTTACTAATCTTTCCCTCAGCACTATTCTGCCGTAAAGCAGACGGGCGCCTGTGACTGGAGGGACACTTCACTTTTCACTCACTGCTGCTGCTGACGGCGGAGCAAAGACAGGTGGCTTTCATCTCACTGCGTTACCAAAGCGAGCGCACATATTGCTTTCGCTGTGGAGACGAGGGAGACACTACACAGACTGGAGAGAGCGCAGCTGGAGGAGCGGGAAAAGTGACTTAAGAGGTGACAGGCGACTGACACGTGGGCGCAGACGTGTAGCGTGTGTCTGCGTGAGGACAGACGTCTGGTGAAGTGCGCTGAAGCTAAGTTTTGATATTTTTTCTGCGATTTACTCAAAGAGGAGTCGCGGCCATGGAGCTTCGGAAGTGCTCTGGATTTTGGTTGTAGTTTACCTGTTGGCCACGTTCTGCTGTAGAGGTGAGTCACTCGTGTCTAAGCGAGTTTGTCGTTTATGATATTTTTAAATGAATTACAGCGCAACAATGTGATGTGGTAAAAGTAATTGAACGAGAGGCGAATGCATCTTTTTTGCCTAGAACTTTTTGCCTCATTAAGTTTTATGGTCGTCCTTCTGGCTGCGCGGACGTAAAACATCCTTGTAGCTCTCACATTCAAAGCTTTCTTGTATGCGTAAATCCGTATTACTGAGTTGTGTGCCGTCTTTACTCAGACAACATCTGGCCCCGAATACAGAAGGCGTCCCAAGCATGAGGCACGCGGAGCCCTTTGGGTTTCAGTGTAATCTGCAGCTAAAGGATTGTTAAATGCGTGACTGTAGCAGAGAAGACCCTCAAAGGAGGTTAAGTCTCTGTAATATGCTGGAATCCTTTGGTTTAAGAGCAATAGGAAACATATTCTATTAAAGGTAGGATTGATATGCAAATGTGTAAAGAAAAGAATCATTCATAATAGCCTAGAACGTGTTTTGCCAGACTTGTGGATTTAACTAAAATAATGTAGTGGAGTTCATTTAGATTCTGTCTACCATAACAGTAATATAAACCAAAAAGAACACTAAAGTCTGTCTTCTCTAAGCCATTTTGATTTGGAGAGGTGCGATACGCATGTCTCTGTTGTAGATACCTAGCCCCCAAATCCTTGTTGATTTGCCAGGAAATCTAATATGTGATTTGATAGCACTAATGGCCTTGCTTGTAATTGGAAATAACAAATGAATGCAATCGTGAGCCTTTCACTATCACTGAAATCCACATTCTTCAGCTTTGGCCATAAATGGTGAGGTGGCACTACATGTCATAACTCATTGTTCAAGGCTTCCACTGCTGAACAACTCACACCTCCTCCGTCACTCTTCTGATGGGAAATCTCTTCAATAGCTCACTGTGCTGGACCTGGAGACCCATTCATTAAAACACTTAACCCTTTGAGGCCAGTCCACAGTGACAGCAAAAGATGAAAGTGAGTTTTATGGGAACATGCAACAAGGTGCAGAAATTCTATGGAAAGGTAAAGCATGAAGGAGACATGAGCTTTGAAGAAATCAGTTAACATCAGCTACTATTAGGGCTGGCAATCATGATAATGTGAGCGGATCTCTGTGACAATCTGCTTTTTGGATTAAATTGTCATATCATGGATTTGCTTTTTTTCTAGTGCTTTTCATCTACTTTTCTTTATTGGTCAAGTTTTGTTAATCTGGGTTTAGCCAATAACATTAAAGTAGGAACTTGCTGAAAAAGAAGATGATTTTATTCACCTCAAAGGCAGTAAAGTTAGTAGAATCATGATAACAATATTCTGCCGTATCCCTAGCCCCAACTGCAGTACTTACGAGTCAACTCATTTGTGATTTCAGGAAGAAATTCTTGTTCTGCATGTTTATTTTCTTAAATGTTAGCACTATAATGCTTTGGGAAAATTAGATTATACCTCCATCTACATAGTTGGTATTTGTGCCATAGAATCAATTTCAAATCCTGTGGCATTAAAAGCCTATTCAGAGAAATGTCAACCAGCATGTGGCATAGTCTGAAATGGATTTAAGAGTCACAAGCTAAATCGTGAGTGAAAACATCTGGTGGTGCTTATAACTTCGACACATGTGCTAATCTCAGATCTTTGAATAGAAAAGTTACAGATTTGTCTTCAAAAGTTTGTCATTTGCAACTGAATGTCGAGACCTTGTTTGATATTTTAAGATGGAGATTTGTCTCACAAAGTTGGCTGGTTGAATTACTTCACTGTTTGGTTGCAACCCAGTAGGGCTGCTGTTCCTTAGTTGTTTAATCGATTAATTGGTGGATCGAGTCTTGGTTGACCAAAATTTTACTTGGTCGACTAATTATTTTATTTAGATTATAAGGAATTTGTATTCAACAGTAACAGAATCATTGGTCTAAACTGCGTTTTTTATATAAACACACTGCTTTCTATTCATTTTCTGCATAAACTATAGTTTTTGTATAAACTACATAATCTTTATGATCTTTTTGAGCAAGGTTTCTTGCAGAGTTGTCACAATACTAAAATTTCCAACCCGATTTTGATACTAAGGAATAAACTTAATTCTCATTCTACCACAAGGATAATTATGGACGTTCAAGAAAGTCAGATTTTTATACAATGGACTGACATTTTCAACACAAAATCCAAGTATATGATCAAACAGTTTAGTTTCAAACCAGTTTTGATGAAACTCAAGATTATTTTAAAACTTTTCAGAAAATGTGATTTTTTTTCTTCACAGAAAATATCAGATTTTGTTCAAATATTTGTCCTTTAATTTATCTGTATTTGTTCAAATTAGTATCTAATTTCAACACCAGTTTTAACATTGGTTTGCAATACTCTACTTTTAGCTTCAGAGCCTTTCCCACGCCCCCTTTTTAGTCGATTAATCGGTCAACGGGACATGTTTTTAGTCGACCAAGAATTTCTTTGGTCAACTACAGCCCTATCTAGACAGAGCATTTGTGTTGAGCGCCTGCGGAAGAGTGTCAGTCAAGCAGGCAAGTTTTACTCTGGTTTAAGCAAAACAGTCAAATAAGCATCAAACATGTTGACCCTTATTTGTCCCGCCTACTTTTCTAGGATGTGCACTTCCTGTTTAGCTGCATTTAGCCTGTAGATTTCAGTCGATGGGTTTATTTTAACTGCCATTATATTTAATTAAAATTGCCCCACAAGACAGACAAACAAACACTATAGCAAACCTTAACAGAGCTAAACAGGAAGTGCACTTCCAAGCCAAGTGGGAGGGACAAAATAGGGTCAATAGCATATCAGTGTAAAAAATATAACAAAATCTAATATAAATCAACAATATGCTCAGTAGTTTGCAGCTTTGAAGAACAAGAGAAGGTAGTTGCATGTTCTTGTACAGAGTTCTCTTTCTAACAAGCTGTTTCTGTTTGCTCATAAAATTGATAGTATTCAAGCTCTCATTACTTTCTTCTAAATGGCCACTGGAGGAGCGTGAGTAACTTTATTTATCGTGTGCTTAGTGCTCTTCTTTGTGCCTCAGATCGTTAGAGAGCCGCCTCGGGGAGCATTAAACATTGACGAAACTGGCCAATACTGTACATCCCTGTAAGCATCAAGTTAATACATGGCAGTCTGTCGGAGGGCGGATTTTGGCCCAAATACTGATGCACCAAGATTGGACTAGCCAGATTTGGAGTCTACTTTTGTCAAAGTGTGATTCATTTGGATGTTGCAAAACAGAGCAGGTTTTTATGTATACTTTTATGTTTAGACTTGTAGAAATTTGAGACAGCAACAATACTTATTTGACTTTTGTAGAACTAATGCATACATAGTGATAATGAAAGCTTAGATGACAAAAATGAAAGACACAGATATTTGACAGTCTATTTGCAAGCCAGTTTTATGGTGATTGATGAATTCAATCAGGGCCCATTATGTTTGTCCACCAACAACACACTGATTATTATAGCTTTAGTTGTAGCTTGAGCAAGGGCTGTGTAACTAATCAAATTTCAATTTCATTTACGATTTTTGCTGTAATCGTTAACAATTTGTGAAATCGAGTAATCATTGACCGTAACTTATAAACCTGCTCATAAATTTCTTTGACATGGAAAATAGGTGGTTATGTAGAAGTGTAGAATACATTTACATTTATTTCTGTGAGAACTAATGCTCTACAGGACACTAATAGTGCATTCCAGGCAACTAGGAACTGAGATATTTCCCACTTTCCACTTGTAAAAATGCGCTGGATGCCACTCGAACTGGTAAATACCACTTGTGAACTGGGACCTGGTCAAGGAAGTCCCACTTCACTTACAAGATAAACAGTCACCACAATAAATGAATCTGGGGGTTTAACTGCCACAAAAACAATGTAAACATTGATTATTGGTCATTTAGCCTAAAGGTTAGCATTAGCCATAATGTTTACATACGAGTTGATTACGTTGGAACGCTCTGAACTGGGAACTGGTATTTTTCAAGTACTGTATCCCAGTTCCCAGTTGCCTGGAACGCAGCATATCACTAAGAGACACTATCACTCTGCACTCCCTCTAAGCAAATAATCGTTTGAATAATCACGATTTCAATTATGATTTGAATAATCCTGATTATTATTTTCATCATAATTGAGCAGCCCTAGCTTGAGCTCAACGTTAAAATTAAGAAAACCTTATAAACACCCTTGGCAACTTTTGCCAATGAAGCATGCCTGCTTACATTAAATAACATTTATTTTTGGTGGGAAAATTTAGGCAAAACAATGCAAAACAGTGCATTTTAAATGTTAATAAGCATTTTAAGTCACCAATACAGTGTGCAGTCAAAAAGGGCAAGCTAACAAATATGTCTAGTCTAAAGCTATAGTGGTGGCAATATCTTCCAAAAAGGCTGACAGGTAATGGATGACCAAAAAGGAGATTTATGGATTGTCAAAGAAAGCACAAAGTTTATGGCATAGGATACAAAGGACAGGACTAAATAAAGACTGCAACAGCAGCACTTGACAAGTAGACGTTCACAAAAACAAAACGCTGTACACATTTTTGCTTTTGCTGTTGGCTTGGTTATCGAAAGTTAATGTCTCGCTATAACACTTTACACCTCCAGCTGTATTTGTTGCACTTATTATAGGTGTCACTGTTGGCGATGGATTTTGAAGGCTGCCAGCTCCTTCAAGGGTGAACGGATCATAAAGTGAGAGGCACATTACTACTGCTGCATCTTTGTAATAAAATAAAGCAGTTTATTTCTTTTTACAATGAGCTGAGCTTTAATGATTGAGCACATCAAGGCAAAGGGCTTGGAGTGCATTCTTTGATGGAAATATGTGCGACCACTAATGCACTGAGAGAGATATGGACCCTCCTTTGAAATTGATAGGTGCCTTTAGGCGATTAGAACTCCATTGGTGTGTTAATATTGAGAAAGTGCAACATGTAATAATCAGCTGGTTTATAGTGATAGGGGAGGGGGGTTAAGAATTGCAGCACAGATTGGCAGACAGCACAAGAGCATGCTATTATGCATCAAGTATACAAGATTTCAGGCACTGGCTGCAAAACAATGCAAGGAAATTGACACTAGATGAATTCATTAAGCTTCTTGACAGCCCTGCACAAGAGCATTTTCACCCAATCGCGCTTTGGGGAAGAGAAAAATATTCCCAGCTGACACTCAGATATGCCGCTATCTTCCTTTGCTCATATCAGACTGAAATGCAAAAAAAATAACAAGCAGACTACACATTGTATAACTGGGGAACATGACTGAGCACAAATATATACATATACTGTAAATAAAAGAAATACTGTTGATAATAGGGCTTCAACTTGATTCACAATAGAAAAAAGAAGAGCTGCAGGTTTTCAGTTCCTCCATAAATGTGCTATTTCATTTAATATTAAAACTGCTGACTCTGAAGATTAGTCTGATCTGTGCAAACATGTTTTAAAATGCATGGGCTTGTTTTAGTTTGTCGGTTCTTTTCTATTTGTGTATTGTCATTTTAGTGGTTTAAAAGGTGAACATAGATCACAAATCAAATGGGCAACTTTTAATGTTAAAGATGCAGACAATTTTAGATGGAAAAACAGCTCATAATTCTAAAAGAAACACCCTGGTACATTTACACTAAACTAAAATCAAATCAAAGCATTCTTTCAGAAAATAATTAATTTTCTTACCTGCAATTGGACATAATACTGTTTTGGTCTATACATTTTACTACATCTACTCACTTAACAGTGTTGTATATTAATGTCTTTTTTATTATAGTATAGTAAATAAACAATATATTGTAGTAATATAATAAAACATCTTAAAAAAAGAATAACATCTTATTTGAGTAAGTAAACTGTATCCAGTTCCCAAAGACAAAAACAAAATTCACCAAGAAAATTCAATTCAAATTGGTCGGTGCTGTGACTTTATAATGGACCTTTCTTGAAACATGGCTTTTGCATAAAGTACACACCATGCATCGCTCGGAAAGCAACAGAAAAAGATTTATATTTTCACATGATAGTCATTCTATTGGAAACAAATTGATTTGTTAATTACAATTTTTAAAATGGTTTTATTTATGTATGTGTTTAATTACTTGCTTACCAGTACTGGTTTAAGATGTTGTGTGACAACTGATTTGTCTCTAAAGAACAGTGGTCATCAGAAAGTTCACCTTCCAGCTTTTCACAGTTTTGTTCCAAGTTCAAATTTTAACTTATAATATGCAATAGCTATTGTGACTTTGTCGTTCTTTTGTGCAATAGTGGGCGAAATTGGAAAAAGTAAAAATTGCGAGACCTGTATCTGCTTTTTGCTCTGGAGGCTAATGAAGAATAATGTGGAAACTAATAGAAAGTGACTGTTAAATGCATTGGGCTGTACTGCTGCTTTAACATAATGGGAAAGGGATCATGGTAATGAATAAATCTATATCTGCTGCTTATGTAAAAGTGCAGAAGTTAGTTTATTGATCAAATTATTAGCTTCAGCTTAAGTAGAAAAAATAACAAAATAAAATAAAACAGGAGAAAAGTGATTCGAGAAATAAAAGAAAGTGACTTTTTGCTAATCCGACTGCTAATAAAAGACCATTTTTAATTTAGGCTGTGCTCAAATACCTGACAATAGCTAATGCTACACTGCTTCCATATTCTCTTTATCTGAAAAAAGGTGAGCTATGCAATTACAAAAAAGATAAACAATTAAGAGAGTACTCAATATTACAGTGTTGTCTCTAGAATAATTTGCATAAATTTATTTGCAGGTTAACTTCCTATTTCATATGCTATTTCATATAGTCATTTCTGCTGGATATTCCCAAAAAAACCCTGACATCAGAATTTTTGCCCATCACCCCTGAGCAATAACCAATACTCAGGCTAATAGTGCTGTCGGATTTTTGCAGTTTTAAACACCTTCCTCAGACTGAAAACACTACAGAAAGTGCTTGATTTGATCTACTAACTATCACTTCAACCGTATATATTCAACCTTGGATTTATCTATTGATTTACACAGAAACTGCATCACTTCTTGGTGCAATGAAAGATATGGGAGACTTTCTGTGGGTGTTGTGTAATGTAACTAAATGTCATACAGAAATATTCACACTGAAACCTAAAGAAGATTCTGTAATGCAGGACCTTTAAGTAATCAGGAATATACCCAATATTTTAGGATTTAAGGAACATGTTATGTAAATAAGACTTTTTTGAGTTTTGACAGTGTTCTTACACTGCTTCCTCATCAAAACTCAGCTGGAGTTGTCTGTGAGATAATTCTTTCCCTTCTGAACAGAAAACACTGTTCTGAATTTTTCAGACTTGTCATTTGCAGTTTCATTTTGAACATTTCTGCTGCATTCACATATCAGAAAGCCTCAAATATGTGTAATTTTCTTTGTAATTTAATAGACAACACAATTCCTGATGTGGAAAATACATGACTGTTGTGATTTTTGTGTGTGTGCTTTTTTAAAATATACATGAGAGAGATGTTAAGAGCTGCTAAAGTATGCCCAAAAGAATGTCTAAATTAAACAACAATTTAACAATAACACACCATTTTTGCCCTTTAAAATGGAAAATAATGTATCAGGATATAAAAGTATTCTGATGAATATGCAGACCACATCACACAATGACTGTCTGTGCTCCTCCCACATCACAAAAGTACAAAGAAAACTCTTACTTTGTGTTATATAGCAATATGTGATGCAACATTTCTCAGTTTAAAAGTATATTATTCATGAGTGACAAATGAATTATACGTCTTTCCTTCTTCATACCTTTAGATAATTTATTTGATGTTTTTTGTAATTCAGAACACGTCCTTGTATACCGCCCAAAGTAAAAAGGTAAAGTTAGTTCAATGCATTTAAATGAAAATGTGACTTGGTAAACAAAGTGCTCAGGAGCTAAAGAGAACTTAAGAGCTTTCTAAAGACACAACAGGGGAATTAGGGCATGTTTGGGGTGCTAATATTGCCATTGTGGTGTGTAGAATGTGTAGCGCTGCAGAGGTGAAAGCAGAGTCTCAGCGGCTTTAACATTTATTGAAGAAAATAACCACAATATTAGAAGTGGAGCTGTAGAAAATATCACACTCAAATTAAATGTGTAATTCGAAGGACAAATATGATGTGCTATTTGCATTATAGTTGTTTTTTAAACATGCCCTCAAGCTCATTTGCTTTGGCATCAGATGTATTTATAAATAAAAGTGTAATGAAACACACATGACAGTCATATGCTTCCCAGATAATGAATAGAGTTGGAGCTCCATCAACTGGCTGCAAGGGAAATTACCCAAGGGAAATATTCAAACCAATTGCCTGGTATGTTAAAGCCACAGAAATGCTCCAAATGTAGCTGAAAGATGCATAGACTTAAAAATTGTGCAAATTAGGGACATACAGTGTTTCTGAAGGTTGATTCTTAGTGCACAATTGCTTGTCAGTTATAGGGCAGGTTGGGGGCAGGAGCCAGTTTTCCTTATCAGTACCATTGGACTTTGTCATGAAATATTTCAAAAACTATTTTACAAATTTAAAAAGAGGTGATTTCTGGAGTGACCTGACCCATTTACCTTTTGTATTAAAAATAAACTTAATTTAAACAAACTTCATTTTAGCTGCCCCCAATCTGATTGAAATAACATTGGCCTGTAGAATGTTGTGATGTCATCTGAAATCCAGCAATATAAATAATAAACTTACTTTTCATCCTATTAGAGATCCTGTACTTGATTTTGCTTCTTTAAAAATGCAAGCAAACTGAAATGAATCATTTTAACTTCCCACATTTGTCTACAGGTTTTCTTGACTTACCTAATGCATTCTGTACCTCTGAATTGTTAAGCATGATGTGGTTTAAGCTTTTATCACAGCTGTCAGGAGTGAAAAGTGCAGATATGCTAGAAATAACAACAAATGAATGTACATGCTGTTTGGTGAACAAACAAAACATTATTAGACATTGTCAGGATTTTGTGGACTCATTTTCACCTGAATAGGTACATAAACAAGATATCTGTGCTAGGGAGAAATTGATTGAAGTTATTTTATTGTAAAAATAAATAAATAAAATAAACAATAATGAGTATGATCTCTTTAAGGGTCACAGATGACCCTTAAAGAGATCTCAGTGACACTGGGCTGTAAGCAGGGAGCACATTGGACAGAGGTTAACTTGATGCAGGATTAACACAGAAAGACACAGACAATCATTCACTCTCTCATTCAATCAGAGGAAAAAGTATGTCCAATTAACCTAAACATGCATACTTTATGTAACACCCGTCCCAAGTAGCTAGGTATAACACTATGTTAATTTGGTGGTAGTACTATGGGCGGGGCCCTAGGTTCATGGACTACAATAAAAACTGATTAGTAAACAGGAGATACAATAATATATAATTGACTGGCGGTGCCTCCAAATTATGTGTGTAACTAATTATAGGTAGTGACCTTCTTCAATGAAATTAATTAGACACAACACAATTGATTTAAGTTTTCAAAAGAATAATTTAGTAAAATATAGTTTTAGGTAATTCAAAAAAAAATAAAATTACAATTGGTGTTTGTTACCCTTTTTTCTTTACAAATAAAATAAATACCTTTTCGTTTTTTGTTCACCTTGTTTGTAACCTTGTTTGTTCACACTTTAGTTCTGTTTTTAACGTTGCAGGCCTGATGATGCTTGAGTTCGGAGTGGCCTTGAAAACTAACAAAATGGCCGCTTCACTTGCAGAGCAAGCACAAAAAAAAACGTGCACAGTGTTTGTTTGAGTACTCACGACCTGGTACCAATCAGGGTCTTTAGTTGAAGCTGGGCGGAATGAACGTCCATGTCTCCCGCACATGGCAACAGCGGCTACTTCACACGAGCGACTCGACTTCAACTGCAGAACCGATAATAGTTGACCGTCCACCACAGGGTCCAAAAAGAGGCCTTGGTCTGTGGTGTGCACAAGTCTCTCTTTAGTTTAAAGTTCATTTAAAATAACACAAACCACCCTATACTCCTCATATAGAGCGGACCACGAGGTTAGCTTTAGCTTTGCACTAGCTCACGCTTAGCTTTCACAAATGAGCCAAAACAGTTAGTTTTGAACTAAATTATACATTTCTTATACTCACAATCTCCAGCAAAAACGTCCAACAAAGAGCTGGCGAACTCTGCATCCACTGCCTCGATGTTAAGCCGTTTTTACATTCTTAGAAAACTATCGTCTGCTCTCGTCTCTACTCACAGCCAAGTGCGGAAAAACAGTGAAGGTGGTTCTAGCACGCTGACCAAAGATCACGCCCAGTTTTCTCTGATTGGTTGACACAGGTACATTATCCAATGAAATAACAGAAAACACAAGATTGACAAGCAACATGTTAGGTTGTGCACAGACCATGTTTTCTTTCGTGTTAACAAGCTTGCTTCCCAAATAAAAAAAACATGAACTTTATCGACAAACTTGACAAAAACTTTTGGTTGGCTTGTAACGATTTTAACTATTTATAAAGTGCTATTTATGTCTCTTATGACCTTTTTAATTATTTATTCATACAAATATATTTAAATTGTCATTTATGCCAATGTTTTATTATTGTTTTTCTTTCAGTCAGCTTAGTATAAAATGCCATTTTTAGACTGGGCTACATCCTCCCCCTTCTAAAAGGTTTAGATGTCCTCATCTAACTTAGTACTTAGATCTAGAGGGGTGTTTCTTATTTCTGGAGCTAAGATTCAACTGAATGACCATGCCCTGATGAACTATGGTCACAGGTTCCTCAGTTTGTTTACCAGGCTTGTCATAGGTCAATCTAATGACTGGTTTCATTTCTCGTGCTGACTTTCTCATTTTCAGACTGGGGAGTTCTGTCTCTACCTCAGTTTCTTCAGTCATATCATTTGTTTCTGTCTCGTTGTTTGAGTGTTCACTGTCATTGTCACTTTGTTCATTCTCTGGTTCACTTGCAGACAAGGAATCCTCAGAGTTCGTGTGGTCTAAAATCGGTTGTTGGGGTCTGTTGTTTTGTCTAGGTACGTTGTCATTGTTTGGATACTCATAAGCGTACTCATACTCAGAGTCTGAATCAGAGTAGCTGTGGTCAGATTTTGATTCACTGTCACTGTGACGATGCCTGACTGAGTGTTGTCTTCTTGTGACAGGAGGTTTGACACGTTCGGTAGGTTGTGTATTTTCAGGCATCCGGACAAGGTAACCAATCGGAAGGAGATGATCTCTGTGCAATGTTTTCACACTTCCGGGGCCTTGTTCAGGTTTCACTTTATACACAGGTAGATTTGGTAACTTTTTGAGAACAACGTATGGTATAGGTTTCCAACGGTCTTGGAGTTTGTGCTTTCCGGTAAGTCCAACGTTTCTTATCAAAACTCTGTCACCTTCTTGTAGTGGTTGGTCTCTCACACGTTGATCATACCTTGCTTTGTTTCTGAGATGATTCTTTGTCGCATTTTCTGTAGCAAGATGATAAGCTTGTTGCAGTTCTTTTTTCATTTTGTCTACATACTGTAGATGGAAGTTTGTGCATTTTCATCAAAAGCTGCGCCAAAACAGATGTCAACAGGCAATCTTGCATTTCGACCGAACATTAAAAAGTATGGAGAATATCCAGTAGACTCATTTTTAGAGCAGTTGTACGCATGTACTAACTGACTTATATGTTGACTCCAGTTTTGTTTTCTCACATTCTCAAGCGTTCCGAGCATTGAAAGAAGTGTTCTGTTAAAGCGTTCTGGTTGGGCATCACCTTGCGGGTGATAGGGTGAAGTTCGAGATTTTCTGATGCCAAGCATGGAGAGTAGTTCTTTTATGAGTCGGCTTTCGAAATCTCTTCCCTGATCTGAGTGTATTCTGGCGGGTAGTCCATAGTGGACAAAGTACTTTTCCCAGAGCACTTTAGCGACTGTGACTGACTTCTGATCTTTTGTGGGAAACGCTTGCGCGTAGCGCGTGAAGTGATCAGTAACTACTAGTACATTTGCAATGCCTTTCTTGTCTGGTTCAATCTGAAGAAAATCAATACACACCAAGTCTAAAGGCCGTTACTCGTGATTTGATTCAAAGGTGATGAACGCTGCGGAAGTGTTTTACGAGAGATACAGCGTCCACAAGTTTTTATGTATTGTTCCACCTCTGAACTCATTCGCGGCCAATAGAAACGATCTTTGAGTAGTTCGGTAGTTTTCCACACCGAGATGTCCACATTCATCGTGTAGAGATTTCATGACACTGTTCGGTATCTCTCTGGCAAGACAAGTTGCTTGGTTTCTGTGCCATTTGGTACTTTCTGTTCTGTACATTATATCATCCTTCAGTTCCATTCTTGTGATTTCACGACACAGCAAAGCTACATCTGGAGGGTCAGTTTTAGCTTGGGTAGGTTGTTTGCCTGCCTGCAGGGCTTGTTTGACCGGTCCAATGGCTGGATCAAGATCTTGGGCGATTTGAAGCTCTTTAGTGTCAGTTGCTCAAAAGTCATGGCGGTTAGACTGACTGGAAAAGAGTAAGCTTCTGGAACAGCTGTTGGTGGGACACCAAGTTGATCAACAAGCCTCACTTGATTTGTTGTGTTCTCAATTTTACAGATTGCTTTTATGGCTGATTGAGGAACATCTGCCCATTGCTCACTGTCACTGTACTGTCTGGACAAAAGGTCGGCGTCGATGTTGTGGCGACCTGGACGATATTGTATGTTGAAATCGTACGTGGCTAGAGCTGCTAACCAACGGTGTCCGACAGCATTGAGTTGGCCGTTGTCAACACATAGGTTAAGGGGTTGTTGTCTGTTCGTACTGTGAATCTTGCACCGTATAAGTAGTCATGAAATTTGTCCACGACTGCCCATTTTAACGCTAAGAATTCAAGTTGATGGACAGGATAGTTGCGTTCAGACTCACTGAGTTTTCGACTGGCAAAGGCCACAGGCTTAAGGCCTTCAGTGTACTCTTGATTTAGTACTGCGCCTAAACCGTTCATGCTAGCGTCTACATGCAATACATAAGGCTTGGTGGGGTCTGCAAAAGCTAACACAGGCGCATTTGTTAAACAGTCAATGATCTTTCTGAACGCTTTTCGACATGACTCGTCCCATCTTTCTTTGAAAGGTTCTGAGGGCTTGAGGTAAGTCTTTGTTGGGTCTTTGACTTTGTTTTGTTTGTTTTTGTGTAGGTGGATAACCTTTTGTGAGCTCTGTTAACGGACGAACAATAGTGGAGTAGCTCGCAATAAACCGACGATAGTATCCACAGAAGCCTAGAAATGATCGAAGGGACTTGAGATCTGTGGCTCAGGCCAGTTTTTGACAACAGCAACTTTTCTGGATCTGTTGCGATACCTGCCTCGGATACTATGTGACCAACATACTTTACTTGTGATTGACAGAACTGACATTTGTCAATAGAACTTTTGAGTCCGTACTCCTCGAGTCGATCCAACACTTTCAAAAGTCGTTGCTCATGTTCTTCGAGTGTCTTTCCAAAAACGATTATGTCATCAAGGTACACTATGACTTGGAGAAGATGCATATCCCCAACGGCTTTCTCCATGAGCCGCTGAAAGGTTGCCGGGGCTCCTGTTATACCTTGAGGCATTCTTTCAAACTGGTAGAATCCAGTGGGCAAATGAACGCCGTTTTTTCCTTATCCTCCTCAGACATGGCTATTTGATAATATCCACTTCGGAGGTCCAGAACTGAGAACCATTTACTGCCAGTAAGACATCCAGTGCGTCATCGATGCGCGGAATGGTGTATTGGTCAGGTATAGTGCGACTGTTCAGGGTTCTGTAATCAATGCAGATTCCTGATGAGCCATTCTTTTTGCGCACGACAACGATTGGCGATGCGTATGGACTGCGTGATTCCTTGAGGATACCTGCTCTAACAACTGCTGTAAGTGCCGCCTTACATCGTCAATGTCAGCTGGAGCTAAACGACGGATCTTTCTCGGAAAGGGGTGGAGTCACTTAACCTAATCTTGTGTTCTACATCTTTGGCTAAGCCTACATCCCACTCATCTAATGAGAAAACATTAGTCTTTCAGCTAACTTTTGTCTTAGCCTGTTCTTCCATTCCTCAGGGACAGGGGAATCACCAAAATCAAAAGGTTGGGATCTAAGACTTGGACATGTGACTCTAAAGTCTGTGGATTTGTGACTACATCTACTGCATGCATTTCAGCAATGACAGTCCCCACCTGAATACAAGTAGGTTTCTCTGACTCATTATGCACAAGGACCTTAAAGCTATTTTCATTAATGTCGCTTTCTGGTAGAACACCTGGCTGAACTAACACACCAGAAGGAAGCTGTGACATGGCTGGGGCCTCATAAGAACTATTCTTGGGGTTTTAGTGGTTTTCTGCTCTACCTTACAAGTAGCATAGAACTTTTCACCAGGAGCTATGGTAAGTGGACCAGGACCTTGCCATTTGACTTGACCTATGGCTGTGTCTTCAGCGTGTGACTGAGAAGGTTGTGCTTGGATCTGATCATAGACTGCTTGGATTCTCATGGAGCTAACCTTGACCTCACTACCATTCTCTTTCATAACTGAAAAAGTCTGCGGAACAAGAAAGCATTAGTGCCAACAACTACAGGAGTTTCATGACCTTGGGGTGGCTCAGGACAGATTAAAGCGAGGACTGTAATGGGACCTTTTACACCAGCTACATCCTCAGGAAACTCCATCTCAACTACCACGTAACCACAGTACGGATAAGACTCAGCAGACAAACCCCAGATGGCCAGACTAGATATGGGCTGAATCGGAACATTGGAATGTTTGCTTTGTACCAATCTTCAAAAATGATTGTCACTGTGGATCCAGAATCCATGAGACCATTGCATGAGATGTCATTAACTTGATTGGAGCGATGGAGGATGGACCGATCAGACCTTCAGGAATGTCTGAACTTTTAGTGGGACACTGGCGGTGTTCACTCGAGCAACACATTCATCTGCTTCTTTAGTGCCCTCTTTTGTTCTTCTGCGCCCCCCCTTACTTGACGTATCAGTTTTTGAATGACTTTTTGGGCATTTTCTGGGGAAGTACATTTTGGGGCAATATGTCCATTCTCTCCACATCGGTAGCAGAAGTACTCTGACTCTCTGGTGCTCTTTGGTTTTGACTGTGTGGATTTGGTACTGTACTCAGTTTTGTATTTGGGATAGTGACTTGACTCTTTTGGTTGCGGTCTGGGCTTGACTGACATAACACTTATTTGACTTTGAAGTGCCTTAACCTCTTGTCTCAGCTGCTTTACTTCATCACCTTTATCTGGTTTGTCTCTTTTCCTCTCTTTGGACCCTTTTTTCTGTTCATTGACTGCTTATTAAGTGTCTTTAACTTGGCTTTCAACTCTTGAACCTCAGCTTTAAGATCAGTTGGCTGACTATTGTCTGACTCTGTTTCGTGGTTTGAACTGAGCGCACAAACTGACGACTGGGTTTTTTGAAATTTTTGTCTAGCTGCTTCACGCTCTTCTCCTCTCTAATCTCTTTGAGGAGATCTAGAAAGATGGGGATTACCTCGCCTTTCTCTCAAGTTTAGTTGAAGAAGCATGATATCTGACTCAGTTGCACCTTTTAGGAGTTGCTCTATTCTTGCTCTGTTTGTTTCACTGACCAGCAAGCCTCCTCTTTGAACGACCTTGTTCAGAGTTCTTTCCAGTCTGAGCAAAAAGTCCGACAAACACTCACCTTGTGTTTGGTGGAGAGCTCTGAATTTGAGATACAGTTCTTCGCCTGATTCAGATGTTCCAAAAGTGCTTTCCAATGCTTGTAAATAGTCTATATGAGTTGCTTCAGAGTTGGACAGACGTACAGCTTGAATGATTTCCAGAGCTGGTCCTTGAGACTTTCGACAATCGTCGTCTTTTCTCTTTATCTGAATACTCATATTCCTCACTCATGAACTTCGCTTGTTCCAACCAGTTGTCCAAGTTGTCTTCTCCAGGTGGAGTGGGGCTGACTCCAGAGAATGTTCTCAGACGCCTGTGTGAACTGCTTTCATTTGACTTTGTTGGCTGCAAAACATCACCTACCGCACGAATGATTGACTCTGGGGTTTGGTTCCAAGAAGGGTTAGGATTGTACAACCTTTGAAGATCCTCCAATGNTGCACAGACCACGTTTTCTTTCGTTGTTAACAAGCTTGCTTCCCAAATAAAAAAAACATGAACTTTATCGACAAACTTGACAAAAACTTTTAGTTGGCTTATAACAATTTTAACTATTTATAAAGTGCTATTTATGTCTCTTATGATCTTTTAATTATTTATTCATACAAATATATTTAACTTGTTATTTATGCAAATGCTTTATTATTGTTTTTCTTTCAGTCAGCTTAGTATAAAATGCCATTTTTAGACTGGGCTACATCCTCCCCCTTCTAAAAGGTTTAGATGTCCTCATCTAACTTAGTACTTAGATCTAGAGGGGTGTTTCTTATTTCTGGAGCTAAGATTCAACTGAATGACCATGCCCTGATGAACTATGGTCACAGGTTCCTCAGCTTGTTTACCAGGCTTGTCATAGGTTAATCTAATGACTGGTTTCATTTCTCGTGCTGACTTTCTCATTTTCAGACTGGGGAGTTCTGTCTCTACCTCAGTTTCTTCAGTCATATCATTTGTTTCTGTCTCGTTGTTTGAGTGTTCACTGTCATTGTCACTTTGTTCATTCTCTGGTTCACTTGCAGACAAGGAATCCTCAGAGTTCGTGTGGTCTAAATCGGTTGTTGGGGTCTGTTGTTTTGTCTAGGTACGTTGTCATTGTTTGGATACTCATAAGCGTACTCATACTCGGAGTCTGAATCAGAGTAGCTGTGGTCAGATTTTGATTCACTGTCACTGTGACGATGCCTGACTGAGTGTTGTCTTCTTGTGACAGAGGTTTGACACGTTCCGGTAGGTTGTGTATTTTCAGGCATCCGGACAAGGTAACCAATCGGAAGGAGATGATCTCTGTGCAATGTTTTCACACTTCCGGGGCCTTGTTCAGGTTTCACTTTATACACAGGTAGATTTGGTAACTTTTTGAGAACAACGTATGGTATAGGTTTCCAACGGTCTTGAGTTTGTGCTTTCCGGTAAGTCCAACGTTTCTTATCAAAACTCTGTCACCTTCTTGTAGTGGTTGGTCTCTCACACGTTGATCATACCTTGCTTTGTTTCTGAGATGATTCTTTGTCGCATTTTCTGTAGCAAGATGATAAGCTTGTTGCAGTTCTTTTTTCATTTTGTCTACATACTGTAGATGGGAAGTTTGTGCATTTTCATCAAAAGCTGCGCCAAAACAGATGTCAACAGGCAATCTTGCATTTCGACCGAACATTAAAAAGTATGGAGAATATCCAGTAGACTCATTTTTAGAGCAGTTGTACGCATGTACTAACTGACTTATATGTTGACTCCAGTTTTGTTTTCTCACATTCTCAAGCGTTCCGAGCATTGAAAGAAGTGTTCTGTTAAAGCGTTCTGGTTGGGCATCACCTTGCGGGTGATAGGGTGAAGTTCGAGATTTTCTGATGCCAAGCATGGAGAGTAGTTCTTTTATGAGTCGGCTTTCGAAATCTCTTCCCTGATCTGAGTGTATTCTGGCGGGTAGTCCATAGTGGACAAAGTACTTTTCCCAGAGCACTTTAGCGACTGTGACTGACTTCTGATCTTTTGTGGGAAACGCTTGCGCGTAGCGCGTGAAGTGATCAGTAACTACTAGTACATTTGCAATGCCTTTCTTGTCTGGTTCAATCTGAAGAAAATCAATACACACCAAGTCTAAAGGCCCGTTACTCGTGATTTGATTCAAAGGTGATGAACGCTGCGGAAGTGTTTTACGAGAGATACAGCGTCCACAAGTTTTTATGTATTGTTCCACCTCTGAACTCATTCGCGGCCAATAGAAACGATCTTTGAGTAGTTCGGTAGTTTTCTCAACACCGAGATGTCCACATTCATCGTGTAGAGATTTCATGACACTGGTTCGGTATCTCTCTGGCAAGACAAGTTGCTTGGTTTCTGTGCCATTTGGTACTTTTCTGGTTCTGTACATTATATCATCCTTCAGTTCCATTTTGTGATTTCACGACACAGCAAAGCTACATCTGGAGGGTCAGTTTTAGTTTGGGTAGGTTGTTTGCCTGCCTGCAGGGCTTGTTTGACCGGTCCAATGGCTGGATCAAGATCTTGGGCGATTTGAAGCTCTTTGAGTGTCAGTTGCTCAAAAGTCATGGCGGTTAGACTGACTGGAAAAGAGTAAGCTTCTGGAACAGCTGTTGGTGGGACACCAAGTTGATCAACAAGCCTCACTTGATTTGTTGTGTTCTCAATTTTACAGATTGCTTTTATGGCTGATTGAGGAACATCTGCCCATTGCTCACTGTCACTGTACTGTCTGGACAAAAGGTCGGCGTCGATGTTGTGGCGACCTGGACGATATTGTATGTTGAAATCGTACGTGGCTAGAGCTGCTAACCAACGGTGTCCGACAGCATTGAGTTTGGCCGTTGTCAACACATAGGTTAAGGGGTTGTTGTCTGTTCGTACTGTGAATCTTGCACCGTATAAGTAGTCATGAAATTTGTCCACGACTGCCCATTTTAACGCTAAGAATTCAAGTTGATGGACAGGATAGTTGCGTTCAGACTCACTGAGTTTTCGACTGGCAAAGGCCACAGGCTTAAGGCCTTCAGTGTACTCTTGATTTAGTACTGCGCCTAAACCGTTCATGCTAGCGTCTACATGCAATACATAAGGCTTGGTGGGGTCTGCAAAAGCTAACACAGGCGCATTTGTTAAACAGTCAATGATCTTTCTGAACGCTTTTCGACATGACTCGTCCCATCTTTCTTTGAAAGGTTCTGAGGGCTTGAGGTAAGTCTTTGTTGGGTCTTTGACTTTGTTTTTGTTTGTTTTTGTGTAGGTGGATAACCTTTTGTGAGCTCTGTTAACGGACGAACAATAGTGGAGTAGCTGGCAATAAACCGACGATAGTATCCACAGAAGCCTAGAAATGATCGAAGGGACTTGAGATCTGTGGGCTCAGGCCAGTTTTTGACAACAGCAACTTTTCCGGATCTGTTGCGATACCTGCCTCGGATACTATGTGACCAACATACTTTACTTGTGATTGACAGAACTGACATTTGTCAATAGAAACTTTGAGTCCGTACTCCTCGAGTCGATCCAACACTTTCAAAAGTCGTTGCTCATGTTCTTCGAGTGTCTTTCCAAAAACGATTATGTCATCAAGGTACACTATGACTTGGAGAAGATGCATATCCCCAACGGCTTTCTCCATGAGCCGCTGAAAGGTTGCCGGGGCTCCTGTTATACCTTGAGGCATTCTTTCAAACTGGTAGAATCCGAGTGGGCAAATGAACGCCGTTTTTTCCTTATCCTCCTCAGACATGGCTATTTGATAATATCCACTTCGGAGGTCCAGAACTGAGAACCATTTACTGCCAGTAAGACAATCCAGTGCGTCATCGATGCGCGGAATGGTGTATTGGTCAGGTATAGTGCGACTGTTCAGGGTTCTGTAATCAATGCAGATCCTGATGGAGCCATTCTTTTTGCGCACGACAACGATTGGCGATGCGTATGGACTGCGGATTCCTTGAGGATACCTGCCTCTAACAACTGCTGTAAGTGCCGCTTACATCGTCAATGTCAGCTGGAGCTAAGCGACGGGATCTTTCCGGAAAGGGGTGGAGTCACTTAACCTAATCTTGTGTTCTACATCTTTGGCTAAGCCTACATCCCACTCATCTAATGAGAAAACATTACGTCTTTCAGCTAACTTTTGTCTTAGCCTGTTCTTCCATTCCTCAGGGACAGGGGAATCACCAAAATCAAAAAGGTTGGGATCTAAGACTTGGACATGTGACTCTAAAGTCTGTGGATTTGTGACTACATCTACTGCATGCATTTCAGCAATGACAGTCCCCACCTGAATACAAGTAGGTTTCTCTGACTCATTATGCACAAGGACCTTAAAGCTATTTTCATTAATGTCGCTTTCTGGTAGAACACCTGGCTGAACTAACACACCAGAAGGAAGCTGTGACATGGCTGGGGCCTCGATAAGAACTATGTCTTGGGGTTTAGTGGTTTTCTGCTCTACCTTACAAGTAGCATAGAACTTTTCACCAGGAGCTATGGTAAGTGGACCAGGACCTTGCCATTTGACTTGACCTATGGCTGTGTCTTCAGCGTGTGACTGAGAAGGTTGTGCTTGGATCTGATCATAGACTGCTTGGATTCTCATGGAGCTAACCTTGACCTCACTACCATTCTCTTTACATAACTGAAAAAGTCTGCGGAACAAGAAAGCATTAGTGCCAACAACTACAGGAGTTTCATGACCTTGGGGTGGCTCAGGACAGATTAAAGCGAGGACTGTAATGGGACCTTTTACACCAGCTACATCCTCAGGAAACTCCATCTCAACTACCACGTAACCACAGTACGGATAAGACTCAGCAGACAAACCCCAGATGGCCAGACTAGATATGGGCTGAATCGGAACATTGGGAATGTTTGCTTTGTACCAATCTTCAAAAATGATTGTCACTGTGGATCCAGAATCCATGAGACCATTGCATGAGATGTCATTAACTTTGATTGGAGCGATGGAGGATGGACCGATCAGACCTTCAGGAATGTCTGAACTTTTAGTGGGAACACTGGCGGTGTTCACTCGAGCAACACATTCATCTTGCTCTTTAGTGCCCTCTTTTTGTTCTTCTGCGCCCCCCCTTACTTGACGTATCAGTTTTTGAATGACTTTTGGGCATTTTCTGGGGAAGTACATTTTGGGGCAATATGTCCATTCTCTCCACATCGGTAGCAGAAGTACTCTGACTCTCTGGTGCTCTTTGGTTTTGACTGTGTGGATTTGGTACTGTACTCAGTTTTGTATTTGGGATAGTGACTTGACTCTTTTGGTTGCGGTCTGGGCTTGACTGACATAACACTTATTTGACTTTGAAGTGCCTTAACCTCTTGTCTCAGCTGCTTTACTTCATCACCTTTATCTGGTTTGTCTCTTTTCCTCTCTTTGGACCCTTTTTTCTGTTCATTGGACTGCTTATTAGTGTCTTTAACTTGGCTTTCAACTCTTGAACCTCAGCTTTAAGATCAGTTGGCTGACTATTGTCTGACTCTGTTTCAGTGGTTTGAACTGAGCGCACAAACTGACGACTGGGTTTTTTAAATTTTTGTCGGCTGCTTCACGCTCGTCTCCTCTCTAATCTCTTTGAGAGATCTAGAAACGATGGGGGATTACCTCGCCTTTCTCTCAAGTTTAGTTGAAGAAGCATGATATCTGACTCAGTTGCACCTTTTAGGAGTTGCTCTATTCTTGCCTGTTTGTTTCACTGACCAGCAAGCCTCCTCTTTGAACGACCTTGTTCAGAGTTCTTTCCAGTCTGAGCAAAAAGTCCGACAAACACTCACCTTGTGTTTGGTGGAGAGCTCTGAATTTGAGATACAGTTCTTCGCCTGATTCAGATGTTCCAAAAGTGCTTTCCAATGCTTGTAAATAGTCATATGAGTTGCTTCAGAGTTGGACAACGTACAGCTTGAATGATTTCCAGAGCTGGTCCTTGAGACTTTCGACAATCCGTCGTCTTTTCTCTTTATCTGAATACTCATATTCCTCACTCATGAACTTCGCTTGTTCCAACCAGTTGTCCAAGTTGTCTTCTCCAGGTGGAGTGGGGCTAACTCCAGAGAAAGTTCTCAGACGCCTGTGTGAACTGCTTTCATTTGACTTTGTTGGCTGCAAAACATCACCTACCGCACGAATGATTGACTCTGGGGTTTGGTTCCAAGAAGGGTTAGGATTGTACAACCTTTGAAGATCCTCCAATGTCTTTCCTTCCTCCTGTAGAAATTTGTCCAATTTCTCTGAGAAAAGGTTGGAGTGACTTCCGGCTCAGCAATAACTAACTGCCAGACAACGCCTTCTTCTGTTGTGTGCACCACTTCAGGGGGAACTTGGGTAGAGTCAACTGCTTCACGGCATTCACAAAGCATTGTGAGCGTTTTGCTATCAGGGTCAAACATTTTGCCTCTGACTCTAACTTTGCCAAGAGCTTTAACAGTTCAAGCACTGCCTCAACATTTGAAATCTCCTCATCTTCAGACACGCCTACTACCATAAGTGCATGTGCTACATCTAAGCCTTCACCTCTGCACCAGTTATTTATGTTAGGTAGGCTAGAGTTTGTTTTAGTTGCCATTTTTCAACCAGGTAAATAAAAAAACAAGTGCTCGTTTCATAGACCTTAGGTTACACTTCAATTACATCAACTCTTAGCATTAAAGAGAAAAAAAGTTTCACAGAACTAAGGTTACTTTGGGTAACTGTACTTTTCAGGTTACAACACAGATTCAAGCTTACAATAAACAAAAAATATCCCAGCGGTGCCTCCAATTTGTGTAACACCCGTCCCAAGTAGCTAGGTATAACACTATGTTAATTTGGTGGTAGTACTATGGGCGGGGCCCTAGGTTCATGGACTACAATAAAAACTGATTAGTAAACAGGAGATACAATAATATATAATTGACTGGCGGTGCCTCCAAATTATGTGTGTAACTAATTATAGGTAGTGACCTTCTTCAATGAAATTAATTAGACACAACACAATTGATTTAAGTTTTCAAAAGAATAATTTAGTAAAATATAGTTTTAGGTAATTCAAAAAAAATAAAATTACAATTGGTGTTTGTTACCCTTTTTTCTTTACAAATAAAATAAATACCTTTTCGTTTTTTGTTCACCTTGTTTGTAACCTTGTTTGTTCACACTTTAGTTCTGTTTTTAACGTTGCAGGCCTGATGATGCTTGAGTTCGGAGTGGCCTTGAAAACTAACAAAATGGCCGCTTCACTTGCAGAGCAAGCACAAAAAAAAACGTGCACAGTGTTTGTTTGAGTACTCACGACCTGGTACCAATCAGGGTCTTTAGTTGAAGCTGGGCGGATGAACGTCCATGTCTCCCGCACATGGCAACAGCGGCTACTTCACACGAGCGACTCGACTTCAACTGCAGAACCGATAATAGTTGACCGTCCACCACAGGGTCCAAAAAGAGGCCTTGGTCTGTGGTGTGCACAAGTCTCTCTTTAGTTTAAAGTTCATTTAAAATAACACAAACCACCCTATACTCCTCATATAGAGCGGACCACGAGGTTAGCTTTAGCTTTGCACTAGCTCACGCTTAGCTTTCACAAATGAGCCAAAACAGTTAGTTTTGAACTAAATTATACATTTCTTATACTCACAATCTCCAGCAAAAACGTCCAACAAAGAGCTGGCGAACTCTGCATCCACTGCCTCGATGTTAAGCCGTTTTTACATGCTTAGAAAACTATCGTCTGCTCTCGTCTCTACTCACAGCCAAGTGCGGAAAAACAGTGAAGGTGGTTCTAGCACGCTGACCAAAGATCACGCCCAGTTTTCTCTGATTGGTTGACACAGGTACATTATCCAATGAAATAACAGAAAACACAAGATTGACAAGCAACATGTTAGGTTGTGCACAGACCATGTTTTCTTTCGTTGTTAACAAGCTTGCTTCCCAAATAAAAAAAACATGAACTTTATCGACAAACTTGACAAAAACTTTTGGTTGGCTTGTAACGATTTTAACTATTTATAAAGTGCTATTTATGTCTCTTATGACCTTTTAATTATTTATTCATACAAATATATTTAAATTGTCATTTATGCCAATGTTTTATTATTGTTTTTCTTTCAGTCAGCTTAGTATAAAATGCCATTTTTAGACTGGGCTACATTTAGAAGGTGGGAGGAAGTCGGAAAGAACCCATGGTAACATAAGGAGAACATGCAAACTTCACCCAGAGAGGGTCGGGTTGAATTTCTTTCACAAATGTTGAATTTTGCACAGTGATTAATTCTTGTAGTTAGGTGACAACAGCCTTAGCACATCACCCGTGTTGATAAACAGAAATCCTTCTATATGGATTTGTTTTGGTTTCCAATGTATGTATCCAGTCACACAATAAAGAAGTCATTACTGCTCTCTTATAGAAGATGAACAAACTTTATGTCAGTGCCCCTTGTGTGGTTACATTCTTTGTCTTTGCTGACACATGTTGATAAAATAGTCATTAATTCGAGTGTATTGTAAAATATGCATATCTTTATGTATGCATATGCACCAACTGTGTGGTGAAGAATGCTACATAATTAAAGAGCTGACAGAAAGCATAACATATGGGCCATTTTGAAGATGGCCGCACTTCTCAAGGGAAACAGTCCTGATGGTGAATGCAGCAGTCTAAAGCATATACAACCACGCATACACACCTACACTAGCACTCACTCACACAGGCAGGAGATGGAGTGAGGTGGGTGGGTCCCATTACTGTTTACTAACAATAGACTTTGGACACAGCTTTTTAATTAATATCACGCTAGCATTGTCCACTGAGATGTATAACACCTCATAATTGCCTTTCTATATGTGAAAACTGAATTAGCAGAATGATGACATACTTATGCATCCCAATAGAAACATTATATTAGTGATGAAGCACACACATTTAGAGCTACAGTAACAGCACTTTTTCTTACACCAAGAAATAGTTTTGGCCTCTCTCTCCCTCCTCTTAAGAGAGCAGTGACTTCTGGCATATGAGTTTGCTACTGTGCCGAACATCAATTTATTATTATTATAAAAAAAAAAAAAATGGTGGTTATACTAGCACAAAACACAATGCTACAGGACATTATGCAAGTATTTGTCTCACAATTGCAGAAGGTCTATTAAATTTGCATAAGCTCTGTGCTTTCACCTTCTTTTATCTAAAATGCATGAGCTGCCACCAGGTAGAGGAGCTTGGCACTGTCTGGCTGCTCTGATTGGCTGTGCTGAACTTCCTCATTATGTTGTAATCTTATGATATGACAAATATCTGTAGCACACTTTACCCACAGACATGACTCAGGCCATGCCTCTCTGAGGCTGTGGAGAGGAAATTCAGGCTAAAAATCTGATATCAAAATCTTAGTGTGAGGGAGGCTGGTAACTAGAACGAACTGCACATTGATTACCCTAAACTTTAACCTTTAACATGAATTCGCTGACCAGTTGTCTGATTCAGAACTTATATTAAGAGCAAGAATGAAAAATGAAGTTAAAACAAAAGACAATGCCAAGGAAGTCCATCTGTAAATGTGCCACATTTTCTAAAATTTGAGCTTCAGCCCAGCAGGAGGAAAGGGTGACGCATTTCATAACACCTAGTACAATGGGAAGATTGGATAATGTCCCTTTAGCACTTGTTGTGTAACAGAGGTCCATTTTAGCTCACTTCACTTCACTGAACTCTCACACATTACCAGATGTCATTTTATTTTTTCCAGTGTCGTATCTAAACCTATAGGAGTGCATCCAATCTGACCCTCCCCAAAAGTGAGCTACATAGACACTGTGGGAAGTGTCTTTGCTTATTTTTGCTTCATTAACTAATTAGTCACCTGCCCCCTCTGCTCCACGGCAGCTCTCATGGCTCGCCTGTCACCGGGTAATTGCCGAAATATGTAGAGACACGTCTAAATTGTTGGAGGGTCATCAGGGAGAAAAGCACAGAGACCTTTGCAGTTCAGACTGAAATGAGACACTGATGGATGAGAGGCTGCAGCTTGTGCCAATGTTGTGATGGAGCAACCTTGAGCAAAAGAGGAATCGCTTCTGGTACATTTCGGCTACACTGAAATGATTCCTGTGGTAAACAGTGTTGTTTTTCCACAACCAGTCAACAATAAATTATTTTAAATATTGATCAAATGTGAGTTGTGTTTGTGGTGTTTGACAGGTGGATAAGCATGGTTGTATTTCCTTGCAGCTGATAATATCCCATTGATCCTACAGTGACAAGTAGCAATTTTTAGGTCTTTTTAGAGCAGACAACATTTGTTCTGTAAAATAAAAGAAATTTATCTCTTTTACTTTATTCCTTCAAATCACTTTAGAATTAACCTTTATTTTTTTTATTTTTGTCTTTTTTGGAACCTTTTGTATGAGGTCAATAGTCAATGCCCAGAGTAGGGCAGAGCAATATTGTGATAAAAATTGAATTGTAAGCTCATCTTGTTTCCCACAAAAACAATAAGAAAACAATCAAAATAAATTGTAATGAAATTAATATAGTGACAAAAAAAAGAAAATATGTTCATTTTGGGCATATTCCGCAGAACTAGCCCAAATTGATACCTCAAAATAATTTTAAACTAAATTGTTTTATTATGTTTCTATTTCCATTAAGTGAGATCATTAGATATATTTATTCCATTATTAATTTTGTTTATCTATGAATTAATTAAGTAATTTTTTTTCTTAGATAGCATAAATGTCTTTTTTCAGTTTCCTATAAACTTGCACCGACTGTGCCAACATTACGGCACATTTCAATCTAAGACAAATTGGTCAATGTTGCCACTGTTCTGTCTTTTATTGTCACATTCTTGTGTGTCGGGGGTGTTGTGTGAATACTAGGTTTTAATGAGAGTGCTGCACTGTGAGCTTATTGAACACAATTAAAGTCCTCTGAGTTAATGACACTCTGATTATGTGCTGCATATTGCTACTTCAAGCTTAGTTTCAATAATTGGTTTGTGTCACATGATCTACACATTTTTAGCAAGAAGAAGGAGTTAGTAAGCTTACATTTTTTTCAAGATGATTTCTAGTTTGGGTGCATTTACATGCCCCTTTGACTTATTGATCGACAAGACATTAGTGGATTCAGATTTTTTATTTTTTCTTTAACAAAAAACTAACAATAAAGGCTACAGCATGACACAAATGTGATGTAGCCAGTGGCACAAACGAGACTAACATGAATACAATATTTTATGTTTACCACACTGTCCTTTGTCCAGGTTGCTTCTGTGGAGTATATCAGAGAAAGTTGTACCGAGACCTGCTGGTGAACTACAACCGCCTGGAGAGACCGGTGCAGAATGACTCCGCCCCCATCCTGGTGGAACTGGGTCTCACTCTGCTGCAGATCATCGATGTGGTCAGTCCCTGTACTCTTCTTTTTACCATCAAGAGTATTTGGTTAATCAAAATTAGTGATTATTCAGGTCATCTTTTCATAAAGAATTTATATGTGGCAGTAGTGGAAGCCAATTCAATTCAATCTAAATAGCCTGAGCAGAAAACATGACATGTCTTTAACATCAAAAGCTTATTGATTGTAGGGCTGCAACAAGTAATTGATTAATTGCTACAAATAGATTATTCCAATATTCGTCAACTAATTTAGTAATAAAATAATTGTTAACTTACTATACACAGACTCCAAAGCCTGTCACATGCTAAGAGGAGGCGTTTTAGAAATCATACAGAAGGTAATTACATCAGAATGACAACAGAATAAACATGTTGTTTTAATGAAGAAATTAATAAAGTCATGTCCTGCATCAGGAATGAAAATCTTGATCCTATGAATCTTTGGTAAATCTAAAAAGAAACCATAGAAAGAGATATCAATGTGCAAAGTGTTTTATGTAGCTGCTTATGACATTTTTCTTACTTTTTTAAATTTACATTTTAGACCAAAGAATCTAAGAAAATTCAAAGTTTCAACAACACAGTGATCAAGTTTGATGTTTCTTGTTACAATAATAATAACTAAATTAGGATATTATGGCATGTGTTAAAATAAAGCCCATGCAATAACATCAATGCCTGTAGCATTCTTTTGCAAAAGTTTAGTTGAAAACTGCTGGTGCAACTTTTTTCACAGTGTGTTGTTTACTGTACTGGAGGTGCTGCGGTGCATGCGATACACAAACCTCTGTAGTGGTTTTGCATTGTTATTCCTCTGGTGTAGTCTGTGACTGTAGGGCTGAATATTTGGAGAAAAGATTTTACCTTTTACCAGCATTTTTCACTTTCAGACTGCAGGGTCCAGTTAGGAGAACTATATTTATTGTGTGATCTTATGTTTGTGTCTGTGTCAAGTGATCATCTGGAAAATGGATACTCTTATGCTGCTTTAATGGGATAAATCCCCGAAGTGTCTTTTTAGTGTAATCAGCACCATTATGACTGGAGGATGTTAACACCATCACATGTTTTGTGTTGGATGGGGAAACCAGAGGGCCACAAAGAAACCCATTTACACAGGAAGAATCATGTAAATGATGCATAGAAAAGCCCTGATGGCTTTTTGTGAGTGCTGAACACTGTGCTGTTGCACAACTTTGTGGCTCAACTTTTCAGAAAATATATACAGTATAGTACTGTTATATTATGCAAGCGTTCTGTGCATCTATCTCAATATATGCTTGTTGTCTTCTCTTGTCAAACTCCTGTCTCTTGAATTGCATTTGCCAGGATTCACCCAGTCCCATTTAATCCTGTTTCTTCACCATGTGCTCATTTCTCATTGTGTATGACCCAACTATCTTCCCACAAGCCCTGGCAGCCAGTTAGTCCGACCACACAGACGCGCTCATCCAAAAACATTGAAGCTGACACGTCGTCACTTCCTGGAGTCTGTCCTGTCAAAAGACAACGATCTCTCTGTAGTAACTACATGCTGCTTTATACCATAAAGCAGAATTTTCATTTTATTATTAATACAGTCAAAGCAGCACATGAAAGCAACCTCGTAATGTCACAGCTGAAGAAGACACAGAGTCACTGATGTCAGGAAGAACATGGTTATGGCTCTATGGGCTTTATTGCTTTCCCATTTTTATCAAATGTGCAGTGCAAATATGTATTTTTTTTCCCATAGAACTCCAACTAATTGTTTTAGCTGTCTAGACAGAGATTGGTTGACTTGTAAATGTTACATTTACAAGTAAATTAATAAATACACATCTGGAAATACATAGATGAAGGCTTTGTCTACGAAAGCTTCCATGCTGAATATTTACTACTTTGATAAAGATTTGATTATTATTATTTTTTTTATTACACTTCAATTATGATTCATTTTTACAATAAAAAGTTAGCATGTTTGTGTTCTATAGCTGCTAAGAATGTCAGATTTTAGCTGTTGTCTCACCCTCCAGATACTAGTTATAATTCCGCTCGAACACTCAAAACTATGTTGAAAAGTATTTTTTAGATTAGGAAAATGTCAAATAACACCTTCCTTTAAAGACTGAAACCATTTCAGGTTCCCCCTGATAAGTGCTTGTGTACCTCCTGGGATCCCACTACCCCTGGTTGGGAAACACTGTCTTAATCAACCAACATTTTGCTATTTGATTGATTACTTTTATTTTGATTATACAGATTTATGTGAGACAGAAGCAAAAATAGAATATATGGTCCTAATTAACAAAGCATTTGGGAGTTTAGTCTTTGTAGTACCAATTATGTCTAATACAAGGTCAAATCATAAAGGCATTCAATATTTTGTAGAGCTTTTGTTTTAGTGGACCGTCCAATCAGCCAGACATGTCTTTTTTAACCAGTTGCTGGAAGAATTTCCACAGTGCAACACTGGTTTTCATTCTCTTAACTTGTAACATTGCTTATTGGATTGCTTTTTAATTTTGACTTGGTGATTGCTTACATGCACAGAAGTTTCAATTGTGTTAATTTATTTTCCATAGCACTTTTAAACTGTAGCTGAGGCAAGGCACTACATAAATACAATTCTTGGGAGTGCTTGGTTTCTAGTGTTACATTAGTTTGTAATGATGGATTCTCAACTTGAACTATGACTCACGAGCAGACAATTAAGTACCAAGAAAAGTTTCTCACTGACTTTAAGTGTTGTTGATGACTATGTTCACAATCTGGATACATTATTGAGAAGCTGGCTAAGGCATGCAAATGGCTGCTTACTGGGCACTTGTGAATAATGCAGTTTTGTTTTGTGTTTATCTATGTCAGAAGGGCTTGTGATGTGGCCTTTGATTCCACCATCTGCTGCAGGGCAACACTGTAACAAGGGAACAGGGCCAGACTCATGCCATTAAAAATAATGACAGGTACTGTACCCAAACAAGATGACTCACAACACGGCTTCATACAACACAACACAATACTTTTTTCATCTTGCTGTTGAAAAATGTTGTATTTCACTGCTCAAAAAGCCAAAATCTATTGTGTCCCCCAGCATTTCTTTAAAAAAATAAATGATGAAAAAAGTGTTACAGTACTTTGCAATGTAAATATGGACAAAAATGTTCTATATCTTTGCATCAGAAATTTGCTAAAATTTGCCTGTAAATGTCTTGGTTGAAATCAAGTATTGCACAAAACGTTAATTGGCCATAATACTAAACACATTAACGCAAAAATAAATACAAAATTAAAATAGATGTTGTATGTTCTATCGCTTTAATTTTAATAATTAATATTCTTATGTAATAATGTTCGGTTTATAATAATGGCACCCAAAATGGAGCTGGCGTAAATTCAGCCTGGAGACTGTCTGCTCCCTCACCCAACGAGCTCACCTGTTCCCTATCCCTCATCAGCAGCCACACCTCCTCCTCCAGCTGCAGCTCTGCTCCCAATCAGCCCCTGACTACAACATATAAGCACATGCAGACTATTCATTCTTGTTCATTCATCGATCAGCCGTGCTGCGCGCTTATTTTTTACATCACACAGAAGACTGATGAACTACGCGTGGTTTAACTACTTACTCAATCTCATCAAAGACCCGGAATTGTGCTCCAGCCTAAAGTTTCAGATGAACTGCTCTATCTGGTTGTTCTGTGTATCGGTGGCTTCCTTCGCATCGATTCTACCTCACCGTGCTGTTCTGGCTTCGAACTTATCTCGCTGGTCGTTTTCTGCATTCACGATCTGCTCCGGATAGACTCCCGCTGTTCCTCTCTGCCCTCGGCTCAGCTCTATGTCACAGCGCCACAGTCGATCATCGTCTGTCTTTTGTCAATCACTCAGATTGACGCCGGAGGAAAAAGTAGCCTGGACCCAGCAGTAAGAACACTCATCATGATTAACATAAGCGGCCAAAAGTGATCCGGTCAGAAGGACGCAGGCTTACGAAAACGTGGCTTACGGCTCAGCAGCAACCCCACAGCGGGCCGTTCTAGGTAAGCTGTCCTCTTCCATGCACCCTCACTCCTTGATCCCACGTATCTTCTACATTCTCATTGCACATGCTCGCCTGATATGTCACAATCAACTAAACAAGTTCATTTTCCAAGAAACGTCGTATGCTGCTCTCATACTATCTCATATTCACCTAAACGCTATGTCTATTACGTGTCATATTAATTTCCTTATGCCCGAGCTTCTGTTTATGATACGTCAGTCACCCCGCTCTGGGATTGAGTCTGTTTCGTCATGCTCATTCAACCGCAGTCCACCGATTCTACAAACTCATTCACATCACGTAGGCTATACGTTCGTAGCGCTGTTTTATCGTGTTCCAGACGCAGTCAAATGCCGATCTTACTTTCCGCAGCCTCAGCCCGCACCGCTCACTAGTCTTTCGAGAACCCGCACTGCTCCGCACAGCCACGTCGCATCAATCATTTAATATCATTTTAGGCAATCGAAAAGTGTCGCTGCAGCCGACTTCATTGCTTCGTCAAGTGGCCATTATTCACTCGCATTTGTAGTAGGCTACAGTTGATGTGTATGTCGTGTTTTCGTGCGTTTTTCACTCGGGCATTTCAACCATCCACGGCATCTCACCCAGGTCTTACTCGTATCCCCTAAAATGGAAAGCAATTGGGCCGCTCATCTTAATCAGGTTTGTGGCACGCATTCAATTAAGGACAATACGTCATCAGCGCTGGTTCGCTTCATGCTTTTCGTAACGTTGCTTGATCAGTGTTGCCAGATAGCAAATGTTGAATTATCATTCCAGCACCTCCATAGGTATTGTGTTTCGTTTTATAATAATCACTTCAGGCCAGGATAATTCGTATGTAAAAACCCTAATAGAAGATTCCAAATTGTTCCCGAATATTTCAATAGGCCATGTTTCTTTCATGACACGTCGCTCTCCAGGAGTTGTGTACACAGCTAGTCTTTGACTCATTTCAATTTAATTAGATGCGATCCGATTAATAGCAATCAACCATCATTTTAGCATAGTCTTGCTTCATGCACGTTTGAGTAGCTTATTTTCTGATTGCCGAACATCTGCTGTACAGCATTTACGTAAACTAATTCAGTCCATCTTAAATTTCTTGGAAGCATGCTTGCATTATCTTGAGTAGACTCTGTGGTCTGGTCATTTAAGTACAAGTAACCAGTAATTTCATGCCGATTAGCCAGTATTTGTATCGTGAGATCATATAGTCTGTGCGCCCAATTCTCTCTGACATCGTCTTAAATGTGCTGAATCCCCCGAAACTACTCAAGAATCAGACTTGCCAGATGTTGCCCCCAATCACCAAGTTCTGCGGTCTTCATTACGATTACATCACTATTTTTAAAGCCCATAATATAATTTATTTTCGCTACTCGTCCCATGAAAAGTCATAAAAATCAAACCAATTATGCCCCAAACCTATCCTTATACTTTTGCTCCCTGAATCTCAATACCCGCGCGCCCTTAGATCCTTATCGAATTAAGATAATATACATGTCAACAGTATCAGAGTAGAAGAAACTCTGAATCAAATCATAGAACAAAACACCCGAGTCAATGCAAATACCCTCGCAGCCGGTTGCAACTAATTAGAGACTTATGCTTAAACCAAATGAGAGAATCCCAACTGCGACCGGAAATAGGCCCTATTTCCCACGTATTCCCAACATTGAGGATATGCTATAATTATCTTCTATCTCAACAGAAACCTCAAATCCTCTCTACACTAATTCAGAAATGTCCCGCCCAAATCCGTCCTGACAGATATGAGTTCTATGTAATCAATGAATCACCAATCCCGTAAGACAGGTCACTAATAAAACAGCGACTCAGTACGAGAAGTACTAATGCTAGCTGAATAGAGAATAAGAATTGAACGTTTATTTTATATAGCTTTTGAAACAAGCAGTTCAAAAGCTATAACATACGAAGTACTCCGTACCGCTGTTGAACCAAATCTGCCCTAAATAATCTGGCGAGTAAATAGTTCACTTTCGACAGTCGTAATATGTTATATGACCGTGAATGATCCAGATGAGCAACAGCCAGATTCCTTTACGAAACCTTCGAAACTGGTGACGTAGCAGTTACCCATCCCACACCGAATAGACTAGAATAACTTGAGCCCACTCACATGCCAACATCGCCAACAAATCTGTCATCTCTAGTTAGGACCTCTTTCAGAGCAGCCTACCCAGTCGCCATCTCCAAAACCTGTCAGACACTGCTTTAAAAGTCGCTCAATTAAATTCGATTAGCAGCTCGAATACGACCAACTCCAAACCTAGAGTCGAAGATCTACAATTGCCAGTACACTACAAGTCTATTTTGCACATCGCAAATCTAAGCTCCATCGATCCACTCACAAATACATCGCCAGCTCATCCGCAACATAACACTGACGACGTCAAGAGCGAGATAGATTACCTGATCATGCGAGATCCTCTCACCCAAGCCACACCCCAGCGCCTCAACTACATAACCATAGCCACGAGGTACCGACCATAACTTCTACAAATGCAATTGCTGACTCCCCCTTGCCGCTAGATTGTGATCGAATAGGAGTCGCGTCTTTTGCAGTGTTTATAGGAACGCTTTAAAACCGTGCGCAGAAGTATTTAAAAAAAATTCAGATAGGACAAGCATTGTCTCTATTCCATAAACGAATTAGCACATATAGTTCACATTAAAACTCAAAGAGAAGAGAATCATGAGCGAAGACACAGGATAGACCGCAACGTCCAGCGCAATGGTTCTACCAAGTAAGAATCCTATCACGATCTAGCATCGAAGTGCACCACCACAGCCCTTGCTAGATTCAATTGTGCCCACTCCTATATCACAACTCAATCAAGAAACCACACAGCCACTATTGTCGTAACATGCACACGTGTCAATAATGCACTCTCATTCCTCATTCACTTGTGTGACTGCCCAGATATCCAGCCCTCCTGCCGATCTGTACAACATCATCTGCTCAGTTCACCCAGGAGTACATGCCTAGACCAATCGACAGCATTCGTCAGCCACTTGTTTCATTAATATCCTCCTCTCGTTCTCAATTGAGGGGACATGTCTAACATAACCACCACAGAGCACCCTTATCCATTCGTTCCGGGTTTGCGAATCTACAACGCCGCGTAGGCGTCCCCCAGCGCCGGTCGGCTCATTTTCAGTCTCGAATCAAACTCTACCCCTCTGATCTTAAGAATCTGATCATCTAAACACATCCTTGTGTGATTCAAGCGGAAGCCACAATGTGCTCGACTTGCAAGTCTTGACTCTGCTGCAACCCCTGAATGTTGATAAAATATGATCTTGACTACATACTACACACTCACCTAGCGCGAAGCTGCATGTAGCACTCAATCCTGCATCCGCGCTCCATCGCAAGCACTGCATTACGTGCGCAAGAGTCCGTTGCTGAAGTTTCCTCAACGAGTCCTTGAACATCCGCGTCCCAGCAAATTCTGTCCACGAAAGTGCCTTCTAACTTCCCTTCTAACATAGCGACATTGCTGCCGCTTCGGCTCCACATCTACTACGGTAAAGACGCTTATTGAATGTGTTTTACCGCCAAATATTCCTGTGGAATATAAAATTTCTCCTTCTTCACGAGCAATCATATACCCGTGGCTACCCGATTCTGACATCGATTCTCTTGGCTGTCTCATTCCTTGTACACCAGTCCCACTGCTCCTCTGCTTGCTCAAATTCTCTTCATTACATTTCCCTTACCCTATCGCACTCGCATCATGCTCTAGATGAGATGAGCCATTAACTACGTCTCCAGTCGATACTCAACACAGCACCAAAGCAGACTATTCTGTCTATCCATCTATCTGGCTGCTAGAAATCTCGGCTACTCATCTCCTTCATATCTACCATGCTGAGTCATATAACTTCATACACACCCGGCTACCATTTACCTGAATCAGCTAACCTAAATCCTATGATCACTCAGAACTACCACTCATTCTATGTGCTAATTTCACCTACCCTGCTCTCGCTCTGGAGCCGTTCACGACATCTCACTCTCTCCCCAGCGGCGTGCAGCTCCATCAAGATCATGCCACCACTCGTCATTAAGCAGGACCACCAAGTACCCTGCTCCAAGTCTCCGCCACGACCTGATATCTTGCGTTTCCTTCCCACCGCCTATCACGATCGCTCGCGTCCACCATCAGCATACACACAAGCGACCCGCCCGTTTAGTATTCTACGACTCTCCGTCTATGCGAGCGCTTCTGCTTGCTCCCTCTTAGTCACCCCATAGCAACAGGACAGCCCTCCCTCAAGCGTCTCACCAAGCCACCTGCACGGACATGACAATGAACAACACGAGGAGATAAAGCTACTAAGCGACACTCAAAAAGCGACCATGATCTCGCAGCGCTCAAATCGCACCTGCCATACGTCGCGCGAGATCGCACCTAGTAATATTGATAAAGCACCTCCTTGCCATCCATCTACAGATCGACCCGACTCTACTAATCATAAGTGCACGCTCCGACAAGAGCCATTAACAAGTCATTGCATATAACGACACAAGAGTCTTCCTCTCTCCTAAGTTCGTACGCCCCTAGCTGCTTACTCACCACATCTGCAGCGTCTTATAGAACAAGACAGTACCTATTCCATTCATACGAGGACTCTAACCCATAGTTACACCAGTACATTCTAGAGCAACACTAGCAATATCGTAACAATGTTCTCTATAACAAAGCCTTTCCCAAGTTACCACCAGGTAAACATAGCTTTTTGTCGAGTCATGTCACCCCAATGGTTTACTGCACAGTACAAAATCTCAAGTCTTCATTATGAGCCCACTAACAAAGTATTAGCTTATATATTCTACTTATCATAATATTGAAGCCCATTGAATAATACATAAATCGGCATCACAAAGTAGACAAAATAGCTAATTAACCATTCCGAAAGTCAAGATGAGGGAAGACTTTTAAATACTGAACCTAAAATACCTGTTTTAAGTCTAGCCACTCCTAATTATTGTTAATCTTCCTAAAGATTCAAGACGTCCACAGAATACGCAACCAGATATAAATCATCCCTACAAGAACTTAATTGTTCCGTTAAAATAACTCCTTGAATTATCCCCGACACTTTTAAACTTAATCTTTATTAATTCAACTCCTTTCCACAAAGTTTTGTGGCACTTAAATTTAAGATAGATAGTAGAATATGAGACAAGGTCTATATATGAGAATCCCACGGATTTTAAACTATTAAAAATCCAAGTTATGCAAGCCTTATGCTACGCTTAGCATTAACAGTTCGCACGATAAAATCATACCAGGTTATATTAATTTAAAGGAGATCGCACGACGAGAGAGATGACAGAGATGGATAATCCAAAGAGAAGATCAATAGACGAGTTATGAGAAAAAAGGACAGTGAAAATTATATAGACGAAAGAGGAGCGCCGAATATAAAGTGAGTAGAGAACAAGGATGAAGAGAAAAGCTAGAGAGTGATATTAAGGAAAGAGGCGAGCAGGAAAGAGAAAACACAGGGAAAGCCACATAGCCGAGCGAAGACGAAAGACGAAGAGACGACCCATGTAATAGGAGAGGGAGAAGGAGAATAAAAGAGCGAGAGAGAGGTAATAGATTAGGCGAGACAGAAGGAAAAGATGCGAGGAGTGAGAAAGAAAGGAAGAGCAGAACTATAGAGAGTATAACCAGAGCGCCGGGATACGAGGGACAGTAGAGAGGAGTAAAGAAAGGAGGCTCGAGCGACGAAGATATTAGGTAGAGCAGTGTAAACGAGGGTGAGCTAAGGGAAGCAGATAAGCCTGAGAAGATCCCGAGAGAAGACCAAAAGGCGATCGATAAAAGAGAGCGAGAGGGAGAAGGAGGAAAGGCAGAGAAAGAAATATCCAAATGAAATCTCTTGGGTCTTACAGATGCAGACAAGCACTAGCCCAAGTGACTTGTTGTATAGGTAAGGAAGCAAGTTATGCAAGTTTGTTAGATTAAAACTAACATCATCATACCGCTCCAAGTTCAGAGTACCCCAAATGTTTTTGATCAAACGCCAAGGTAATCCCCGAATAA